>CP073216.1:1200000-1570169 GCA_020342235.1 Saccharomycopsis phalli
GTAGTTAGGTGTCGTAGTTCAATGTTGCCATTTTTCACATGATGCCTGATAAAGTGATGCTTGATATCAATATGTTTAGTTCGATCATGTGACACTGGGTTTTTAGCAATATTAACGCAGCTCACATTGTCATCATGAACTATCAATTTTGCCAAGGGGATACCAAGTTCTGCAAACACCTGCTGTAACCATAGAGCATCTTTAATACCGTCAGTTAATGCCATGTATTCGGCTTCTGCCGTCGACAAAGCAATAGTCGACTGTTTTCTAGATCTCCAAGTAATAGCACCACCGCTATACCTAAACATGAAACCAGTAGTTGACTTTCTTTCCGTCTTATCAGTAGCCCAGTCAGCATCACAATATCCCAAAAGATAATTCCCATGATCCTTTCTGGAATAAACAATTTTCATATCCTCTGTTGCCTTCAAATATCTAAGAACACGCTTCGCAGCAACCCAATGCTTTTCCTTTGGAGATTGTAAATATCTTGATAACACACCAACAATATAAGCAATATCAAAACGGACTGTATTAACAGCAAAAAGTAATTTGCCAACCAAGGATCGATACATTGTGGCATCCCAGTCTTTGAGTCATCAGTTATAGTTAGATCTGATTAGGATCCGCTGGTGTGTAGATAGGATTGCAATCTACCATCTGATACTCCTTTAGCATCAGGCGAACATAATCATGAAGAGAAAGCAGTATTGAGGCCTTATCTTGACTAATGTTCATTCCAAGAAACTTGCTAGCAACTCCTAGGTCTTTCATCTTAAAGTGCAGCATCAATTGAGCTTTAACCTTATCAATTTCAGTCTGATTATTTCCAGCAATGAGAAGATCGTCGACATAAAGTGCGACCATAATAAACAAATTCCCATTTTTCTTAGAATACAAACAATACTCCGCAGAGTTTTGCTTAAAACCAATCACATGTAACACTTCATTGATTTTGTCATTCCAAACCATTGGAGCTTGCTTCAAACCATAAATCGACTTATTAAGCTTAAGAACATGATCTTCTTTTCCTTTGACCACAAAACCTTCAGGTTGAATCATGTAAAGGTCTTCCCTTAAATCACCATTGAGAAAAGCCGTTTTCACATCCATCTGATGAATAGTAAGTCTATATCTTGCAGCAATGGACAACATGATTCGAATAGAAGCATACCTAATGACAGGCGCAAAAGTCTCACATAATCAAGCCCTTTAATCTGAGTAAAACCTCTAGCCACAAGTCGTGCCTTGTGTTGACCATCACTCTTAATTGTAAAAACCCAACGGCAAGTGATAGGTCGACGACCTTGCTTAGGTGGAACTAACAGAAAAGTCTGATTCTCATAGTGGGCTTCCATTTCCTTTTGAATAGCGTCTTTCCATAAGTAAGCATCATCAGAAGTAACAGCTTGATCAAATGTCATAGGTACATTCTCAAGAGAATGTTTAGCAGCCATAAAACAAGTAGCAGGATAATTCACACCATTCGTATTCATTTCGGATTCATCTGTGTCATCTGAGAGTGGCGTCTTAACGGATGTCAGGACACCATCATTAGAAGAACCATTTGTGACAATATCAGAGACACGAGGCTTCTTATCCCTCCCTGAAGACGAACGGTGGGTAGTAGGATCATGTTCATCAGAACTAAGCGGACCAGGAAAAAGGGGCTTAGGTTGGGAGCCTTTGTGACGGATAAGACGCTTTTGCGGCAAAGCAGAAGGTGGAGGCGGAGGCGGAGGAGGAGGACCAGCTGAAGTAGATGCACCTTCCAGATATCTGAGATCAGAATCCGGGATTTTAGTACGTGAAATCTTCAGCTTTCCGTAGTACTTATAGATGATCTCATTTTGGGTGTCCTTGGAAGATTATCAAAAGTAGTCGGAGGTATATCACCACAAAACGGGTTATAGTTGGGATCATAGCGCTTAACCCTTGGATATGGGATAGGCCGCTTGTCTGACGGAGACCGATCATACTTGAAGAGATTGTGAGATGAACTGGAGTTCTTATAATCAATGGGATTGGTATAAGGAACTTCTTGTGCTTGAGGAGTAGCAGGACGAGACAGTGATGTTTGTTGGGCAACATGATTGTCCACGACAGTGAAGCATCAGACTCCGCAGAAGTAGATTGTGATACATATTTCACAACCTGAAGTTGGGGTGATCCCGAAGTACTACCTGCAACCAGGTCAGTAGTTCCAGGGATATATTCCAACCGTCTGGGGTCAGATATCTCTGAGTCACTGATCTCATCCGCATGAGACTCAGGCTCTTCTGGCGTGTGCAGAAATCCAGGGTACGTGATGGCTTCACGACTTGGTTGAGGATCATCAAGGACAAGATGATTCTCATTAGAACCATTAGGATTACTCACATCAATCAGATCAATAGTAGAGGACAGGTTAATTTCAGCATCTGAAGCATCAGCGATAGTTAGTTCATTTGACTTGGATGAACCAGAAACGACTAATTCATTTCCAATTTCGCGAGCAGCAGTGCGAATTAAGGCAGTATTATGATCCCTTAAGTAACCAAGCTCAGATCCAGTATCTTCAGCCAACTCAGACGCATTACCGTATGCATCTGATTTAGATACTGTATCATTATCGTCCACTATCAACGAGGTGTCCAGAGGGTCAAGCTCGGATTCAACTATCAATTCATCTCTAGTCATAGAAATAGCTGGCTGAGAATTCATAGGTAGAGAATGAATCCCTCCAATCTTTGGATTGCCAACCCCAGAAATTTGAGGAGGATTGATTGTGCTAGTCAGCGCCAGAGACACAGTTGGATAAAAAATTTATCCTCCTCAAAAATTGCTTGAGCAGCGCAAATAACCTTATTTGTTCTGGGGTCATAGAGTCGATATGCTTTTCGTTGCAATTCATAGCCAATCATGACACAAGGAGAGGCTTTAGCATCGAGCTTTCCTTGACGGAGGGCCTTAGGAATAATAGCATAAGCAACACATCCAAATTCTCGGAGAAATTTGTAGTTGAAAGAGCGACCATACCATCGTTTGTATGGGACATCAAAATCAATAGAGCGTGATGGCGTACAATTAGCCAAAAAAAACAGCAGTATTGATTGCTTCAGGCCAAAGTTGAGCTGGAACATTGGTATGAAGCATAAGAGCGCGGGCTTTATCTTGAAGTGTACGGTTCATTCGTTCGGCAACGCCATTTTGATACGAATGATGGGGAACCGTGGTTTCGTGAGAGATGCCACGCTTGGTGAGGAAGTTAGTCAATTCTCACTCACAAACTCACCTCCATTATCTGTACGGAGAGTACCAACGCAGTAAGTCAATCCTTTACTGCGGAACATTGTTTCAGAGGTATTAATAAAATTAATGATACCTTGAGTGCATCCAGATTTCTTATTGAGGCAAACAACAGTGGTCCATTTTGTATAGCCGTCAATAATAGTCAAGAAATACCGAGATGCATCGTAGGATCCGTAGTTAAATGGCCCACAAAGATCCGCATGGACTAACTCAAGTGGCTGAGAAGGATTGGTGGTCCGTTCTTTAGGAGTAGAGTCAACAGTTTTACCAGTAATACATCCGGTACAACTCAGTAAACTCTGACCAGCCTTCCAGAGTGGATGGATCTTAACAAGCGAGGCCATAACAGAAGCGCTAGGGTGGCCAAGTCTTCTATGCCAGCGATCAATATCACGGCCAGAGGACACAGCCTTGTAAGCAATCTGCTTCGGAATCACAGTAGAAGGTTCACATGAAACAGTGTAAAGGTTTGAAAGTGGATCTCGATGAGCAAACATTTTCTTGGTGGAGCGGATAGTGGCACCTTGATGATTGAAGAGAAACTCTAACTTATGATTAGAAGCTTTTCCAACCGAGATAAGGTTAGCAATACCGTTAGGAGTGTAACCAACATCATGTAGAATAAAAGGTCCAGCTGAGTAGAAATCCGAACTGTACCTTTCCCAACAATTGCAAGGTTTCCAGCAACACCCAGAATAGAGCCATTCTCTGGAATCATGTCTTGAAAGAAACGAATGTCAGAAAGAAATGTCCACTGGCACCAGTATCAAGAAATGTTGGTATCAGTAACAGATGTCCAAGGAAGGAATAAGCCAACATACCTTGAGGAGACTCTCATCATATGGTTGTTGCTTTCCTTCTTTTTACCTTTGCGACGAGGTTTGGACGTCTTCTTAGACAGAGAATCGTGACCCAAAAGTGCAAGACTGTTCAGACGAACATACTCATGCGATCCAGTTATCTCATGCAAGACCTGATACAGAAGAGTATTAGTAGTAATCCCCTTGTGTTCAAGCTCTTTAATGACGCTTGAGATAACCGGATATGGCACACCAAGTTGCATCATGTTATCCAAAGTCCATAATGCAATGATTGCCTCCTTAGTCAATTGCTGCCTAACCAACAAATTTTTGCGTTGAAGCATTGCCCTGATGTCAACAAACTCAGTGGGCCTAGTAGCTCTTCCAGAATCCCAGCGCTAGTGAGAGCCACTGGGAGTGGAAGAGTACCATACTTCTCTTGAAGAAACAAAAATTGATTTCTAGCAGTCAGACGTGAGTGCGTGGAGCGAATAATTCCGCGAATCTCTTGGCTAATACTTGCCTTGAGAACAA
Organism: Saccharomycopsis phalli; assembly: GCA_020342235.1. Classification (NCBI taxonomy): domain Eukaryota; kingdom Fungi; phylum Ascomycota; class Saccharomycetes; order Ascoideales; family Saccharomycopsidaceae; genus Saccharomycopsis; species Saccharomycopsis phalli. The sequence goes on from CP073216.1 coordinate 1,204,626, forward strand.
TACCAAACACGCTATCCAATTGTTCAATAAAGAAAGCAGAAGAAATGTCCGAGATATCGTCCAGTTCGATGCTCAGAGTTCCATTTTCGGCGTATTGAAGTAAGCCGACCCCGAAGCCAAAAAGAAAGTCCTCGAGTTCCTTCATCCAAACATGATAAGTCTCTGGACCAGTCAATGTTAATTCAGAGGGGAACTGCAGGACGCTTGCAGGATGCATCATAACCTGTTGTAATTTGGAAAGTCTTTCTTTAGCTGACATCTTTGATAAACTGTTTGTATTAACTTATTTATCTTATAGGTAAACTACTTACTTATTGTGGGCACATTGCCTCTTATTTATAGTCCTCTTATAAGCTACGGCGTGTCGTAATGCCGCTTAACTAATGCCATTTAGCTACGGCATATTGTAATGCCATTTAGCTACGGCCTATTGTAATGCCGTTTAGCTAATGCCATTTAGCTAATGCCGTTTAGCTAATGCCGTCTCGGATTTTAATCATCACAACATAATCTTCCAAAGACACCTCAAAATGAGATTATCTATAAGTACTACGGAAAGCTGAAGATTTCACATACTAAAATCCCGGATTCTGATCTCAGATATCTGGAAGGTGTATCTACTTCAGCTGGTCCTCCTCCTCCGCCTCCGCCTCCACCTTCTGCTTTGCCGCAAAAGCGTCTTATCCGTCACAAAGGCTCCCAACCTAAGCCACTTTTTCCTGGTCCGCTTAGTTCTGATGAACATGATCCTACTACCCACCGTTCGTCTTCAGGGAGGGATAAGAAGCCTCGTGTCTCTGATATTGTCACAAATGGTTCTTCTAATGATGGTGTCCTGACATCCGTTAAGACGCCACTCTCAGATGACACGGATGAATCCGAAATGAATACGAATGGTGTGAATTATCCTGCTACTTGTCTTTTGGCTGCTAAGCATTCCCTTGAGAATGTACCTATGACATTTGATCAAGCTGTTACTTCTGATGATGCTTACTTATGGAAAGATGCTATTCAAAAGGAAATGGAAGCCCACTATGAGAATCAGACTTTTCTGTTAGTTCCACCTAAGCAGGGTCGTCGACCTATCACTTGCCGTTGGGTTTTTACAATTAAGAGTGATGGTCAACACAAGGCACGACTTGTGGCTAGAGGTTTTACTCAGATTAAAGGACTTGATTATGTGGAGACTTTTGCACCTGTCATTAGGTATGCTTCTATTCGAATCATGTTGTCCATTGCTGCAAGATATAGACTTACTATTCATCAGATGGATGTGAAAACGGCTTTTCTCAATGGTGATTTAAGGGAAGACCTTTACATGATTCAACCTGAAGGTTTTGTGGTCAAAGGAAAAGAAGATCATGTTCTTAAGCTTAATAAGTCGATTTATGGTTTGAAGCAAGCTCCAATGGTTTGGAATGACAAAATCAATGAAGTGTTACATGTGATTGGTTTTAAGCAAAACTCTGCGGAGTATTGTTTGTATTCTAAGAAAAATGGGAATTTGTTTATTATGGTCGCACTTTATGTCGACGATCTTCTCATTGCTGGAAATGATCAGACTGAAATTGATAAGGTTAAAGCTCAATTGATGCTGCACTTTAAGATGAAAGACCTAGGAGTTGCTAGCAAGTTTCTTGGAATGAACATTAGTCAAGATAAGGCCTCAATACTGCTTTCTCTTCATGATTATGTTCACCTGATGCTAAAGGAGTATCAGATGGTAGATTGCAATCCTATCTACACACCAGCGGATCCTAATCAGGATCTAACTATAACTGATGACTCAAAGGACTGGGATGCCACAATGTATCGATCCTTGGTTGGCAAATTACTTTTTGCCGTTAATACAGTCCGGTTTGATATTGCTTATATTGTTGGTGTGTTATCAAGATATTTACAATCTCCAAAGGAAAAGCATTGGGTTGCTGCGAAGCGTGTTCTTAGATATTTGAAGGCAACAGAGGATATGAAAATTGTTTATTCCAGAAAGGATTATGGGAATTATCTTTTGGGATATTGTGATGCTGACTGGGCTACTGATAAGACGGAAAGAAAGTCAACTACTGGTTTCATGTTTAGGTATAGCGGTGGTGCTATTACTTGGAGATCTAGAAAACAGTCGACTATTGCTTTGTCGACGGCAGAAGCCGAATACATGGCATTAACTGACGGTATTAAAGATGCTCTATGGTTGCAGCAGGTGTTTGCAGAACTTGGTATCCCCTTGGCAAAATTGATAGTTCATGATGACAATGTGAGCTGCGTTAATATTGCTAAAAACCCAGTGTCACATGATCGAACTAAACATATTGATATCAAGCATCACTTTATCAGGCATCATGTGAAAAACGGCAACATTGAACTACGACACCTAACTACTGACAAGATGCTAGCTGATATGCTTACCAAAGGATTATCAAGAGAGCAATTTCAAAAACTTCGGATGCTGAGTGGTATGAGGAAATTTTAATTATGGGAGGGTGTTGTGATGATTAAAATCCGAGACGGCATTAGCTAAACGGCATTAGCTATCGGCATTGGTTAAACGGCATTAGCTAAACGGCATTAGCTAAATGGCATTAGCTAAACGGCATTAGCTAAACGGCATTACAATATGCCGTAGCTAAATGGCATTAGTTAAGCGGCATTACGACACGCCGTAGCTTATAAGAGGACTATAAATAAGAGGCAATGTGCCCACAATAAGTAAGTAGTTTACCTATAAGATAAATAAGTTAATACAAACAGTTTATCAAAGATGTCAGCTAAAGAAAGACTTTCCAAATTACAACACATCCTTCTCCTCTTTCTCGAGGCTTTGCATGTTGGCTTTTAGATACAACCTGCAGGTTGGCCGCTTACCCTAGGGTAACACGTAGAGTGATTCACGTGCCAGTCATATACCAAAAGGGAGGTACCGGGAATTGCCCGTTACATAGTTGTAACGATAAAATATCGTTTACACTAGACACGTGGAATACACGTGTTGGTCACATGGCATGACACGTGAACATCACATGTCAACGTGCGGATAAGGGATGATGCCGATAGTGACGAGAAGGGAAATCAAAACACTGTTGAATGGAAGGACGAGTCAGGAAGAATCCCAAAAGGGATTTGAGGCAACCCTTAATTAAGGAAGTAACCCTGTCTCTGGAGTAATATAAATACAGAAGGAAATAGCTAATAAATCATCAAGTAACTTAGAGATATATTCTGAGATAACTTTACAACTTATATCTTGTAGTTAACAATACTTCATATTGTTAATTAGCCAGTTTATAAGTGATTGTAACGATACCACCAGGATTTTATCGTTACAAACTTTAAATTACGGTTTCATGGTCTAGTAGGTTATGGCATCTGCTTAACACGCAGAACGTCCCCAGTTCGATCCTGGGTGAAATCATTTTTAGCATTTTTTTGTAGCGATTTAATATGTAGTGCATATGATTAACTCAATTGATGTTGACCGGAGAGTAAGAACAATAAATATACTGGAACTTGACTGATATCATACGTGATACGAAGTGTCGTAAGCTAGCGTTTCTCTCAATGGCTTTCATATCTTACTATTGTAGATATTCTTATTCTTGTTACTATACTAACTATTTCCTGTTCTATTTATATTCTTTCTGAGATGCCTTCAGTTATCTTTATCTCATGACATCATTATTAGTATGACCTCATATTATTATCAGTTCACTATTAGTATGACCTGATAACTTTATTAGATTGCTAATACTATGACCTCATACTCTTAATATACCATAAACAGTATGATATCATGGTACTGAAGGATTGCTATTTCTCAATACCAGCTTATTTATCATGCATGATGTATATCACCATGCATTAACTCCTTCAATACTTTCAGCACTTTCAACAGATAGTGCCGGGCTATCTTACAAACGTATACTATATTTATTTTGAACTAAAGATCTTCAGGTCTAAACTAATATCTTTTATACCTGCATCTCTCACATATACGTGTCCACTGTGAGGTGGCGGAGTCATATTGCGTATCATCATAGATCGGCGCCTATGCTTCCCATGTTGCTTATTCCGCTTATCACGTGACCATCTTCTGGTATCATACTTCGTATGACGTCAGTTAGAATAACAAGAATTGACTTATTTACACCAAGTAAATATGGAAGCCGTACAAAGAGAAGCTAGATTACAACAGCATAGACGTCGATCTATGATGATGAACAACATGACTGCGCCACCACGCAGTGGACACGTATATGTGAGAGATGCAGGTATAAAAGATAGTAGTTTAGACCTGAAGATCTTTAGTTCAAAATAAATATAGTATACGTTTGTAAGATAGCCCGGCACTATCAATAATACCTCGTATCTTACTGAGATCACTACTACTATTACTTATTATTTATTTATTACTACTAGTGCAAGGTCCCCATCAGAGAAGAGACAACACTAAGTACGTCACTGACATCGTTGATAAACTGTTTGTATTAACTTATTTTTTGTTGTAATTTGGAAAGTCTTTCTTTAGCTGACATCTTTGATAAACTGTTCGTATTAACTTATTTATCTTATTGGTAAACTACTTACTTTTTGTGGGCACATTGCCTCTGATTTATAGTCCTCTGATTAGCTTCCGCGGTTACTTCGTTTTAGGTAAACACGTTTAAGTGAACACGTTTAAGTAACCTCATTTAAGTAAACACGTTTAGGTGAACACGTTTAGGTAAACTCGTTCATGCAGCCTCGGATTTTAATCATCACAACATTTTTTTTTATCGGTAAACTACTTACTTATTGTAGGCACATCGCCTCTTATCTATAGTCCTCTGAATAGCTACCTCGGATACTTCGTCTGTTTTCTTTTGGATAGGCTTATCCAAACCGTGACCTTTATCTGATCTCGTCTAAGTATACTCGTCTATGCAGCCTTGGATTTTAATCATCACAATAATCTGCAAGTGGGATTCCCAAGATGAAGTGGTTAACGAGGACTTACTCTGGATAGTACGCAGCTGGCATTTTAACAACGTTCCCTCCATACTCCGCAATGTAACTGATGTATGAAATTTCATTTCATTCTGTAGTTTAAGATTTCGGATGGTCGGTCCCCTTCCTGAACTATGGGGATTTGACTTAACTACTGCCCTTTCAGAGATTTTTCTTTTTTGCCTTAAGCTTAAGTAACCTTGTAATGTTACTAACTGTAATATTTTGAATCCGATAGAGTAAGGATTCCTAATATTATCAACTTAGTTTATTACTTACTCCAACTGGTTCCGAGGGAAGCAAGCTTACAAGATGTAGGTAAAAAGTAAGTTGGTCGTAAGGCTGGGTGCTCATGTATTTATCGTTCCCCCTGCTCGGGAATTAGTCTCGTTTCTCTCAAGGATGTGCATGTTGTCTTTCTAGATACAACCTGCAGATAACCACTTACCCTAGGGTAATACATATGGTAATTCACATGCCATGTTGTGATGATTAAAATCCGAGGCTGCATAAACGAGTCTACCTAAACGAGTTTCACTTAGACGAGTTTCACTTAGACAAAGTATCCGCGGTAGCTAACCAGAGGACTATAAATAAGAGGCAATGTGCCCACAATAAGTAAGTAGTTTACCAATAAGATAAATAAGTTAATACAAACAGTTTATCAAAGATGTCAGCTAAAGAAAGACTTTCCAAATTACAACACAATGTTGAAGAAGGTTATTCTGATAAGGATCTCATTTGTTGAAGGAGGTCATCCTAACATGATCATATAACCTTAGAAGTATCGTGCTGATAAGGATCTCATAAGTTTAAGATAACTAAAGGCATCTCAGAAGAGAATATAAATAGGACAGGAAATAGCTAGAGTATAGTAACAAGAATAAGAATATCTACAATAGTAAGATATGGAAGCCATTGAGAGAAACGCTAGATTACGACAGTAATTTGCGGTATTCAAAAGAAAAATCAACACATGGGCGTTTAATCTTAATTTGATATGTTGTAATTTGGTGTCTCTTTCTTTTGTTTAAGGAGGTCATCCTAACAGGGATCTCATAAGTTAAGGATAACTGAAGGTGTCGATGTCGAATTCCTCTTCCATAGAGTGTGACAACGTTACAAACTTATGTTCGGATATTTAGTTGATTATAGATGAGTTTTGTACTATTATTAATCAGTATTATAATCAAGGAGTCAACACGGACGCTGCCAACTTTATACATATTTTTGGCAAAATTGATCTAGAATCTCAAGCGAATCATGAGTTGTCGGCTTTTCTAGTACATTGGAAATCATGGCGTCAGGTAACCTGCTTTAAGTGTGGTAAAAAGGGGCATGTCGAAAAGGATTGTTAGAAGATACTGAATGAGAAAGATGATGGTGACAAGCATACATTATCGCAGAACAATCACTCATGGGTTGCATACAATGGGGTTGCGTCACGGTACCCTACGTATCTTGATAGAGGGGCATCGAAACATTTTGTGGCAAATAAGACACTTTTTGAATTCTTTGAGAATCATAATTTTCTGATTAAAAGTATTGGGGGTCTGTTGGCAATTACTGCAAAAGGTTGTATCCATATGGATTTGGTTGGTGGGGGTACTATGCAATTGAAGGATGCATTTCTATACTCCGCACATTGTGAAGTTAATTTTTTGTCAGTTTCATGTGCAACTGACAATGGCGCTCTGTTCTTATATACTGGTCAGAAGTCTATTGATTGTGTTACAAAACAAGTAATTGCAATCAAAGAACCGGATACAGTATACTCTACAGGATACTAAGCTCCAATAATAAAGTTGTTGCTTTTAAAGGCGTTTCAAAAGATAATATTGAGACTTGGCGTCGGCGATTAGGACATCCTGGTACTGATGTTATGGAATATATTTGTCGTGATCACCAAATGTTCCGATATTACAAGACAGCATTGCATGGGTGGTGCTCACTTGTGTATCAGGGACAATGGACATACTATGGTGATACAAGGATAAATACTCTTTGTAACAACATAGGATGACCACTGGAACGACTATATAAGGCTAGCTAGAACACTACCTAGGACATCTATCGTTTGAAAAACCTTTGGTTTAGATTCAATCATTCAATTTTAAAGGAACAACAAAATATATAGAGTCTATAATAAGAGCATCATAGTTATTAACTACCCTTATATTTAATAAACTCTGACATATATTAATAAAGAACATGGTCTCTGGAATAGTAGCGATCATATCAGTACTTGTGATGAGTGCTCAGTAACTAAAACTATAGTAAGCATTCCAAAACTGCAAACTACACAGCCCATACAACCACTCCAATTATTACATGTTGATATGTATGGACCGTTTAACTATAAGTTGCTGAATGAATCCAAGTATTTCTAACACTGGTTGATCGCTATACAAAATGGACTCATGTGGTATGGATTAAGAACAAGTAAGAAAATACAGAGGCATTGACTCAGTTTATTGTCAACAGTGAAAGACAATTTCAGAGTAAAGGATTACTGTACTGTGTTGGCATTGTTAGAACTGATAATGGAGGAGAGTTTGTAAACAAATCTCTCCATCAGTTCTTTGTATCAAAAGAAATTAGTCATGAGTTAACAGTTCTTTTTTATTCGTATCAGAATGGGGTGGCAGAACGCATGCATCGGACCATTCAAGAAAAGACAAGAGATATGACGCATGCGAGAAATGTTGTGCCGGTGGAACTATGGTCAGAAGCAGTATTGACTATCGTAATCTGGCGTTCCTCTCAATGACTTCCATATCTTACTATTGTAGATATTCTTATTCTTGTTACTATACTCTAGCTATTTCCTGTCCTATTTATATTCTCTTCTGAGATGCCTTTAGTTATCTTAAACTTAGGAGATCCTTATCAGCACGATACTTCTAAGGTTATATGATCATGTTAGGATGACCTCCTTCAACAATGAGATCCTTATCAGAATAACCTTCTTCAACATTGTGTTGTAATTTGGAAAGTCTTTCCTTAGCTGACATCTTTGATAAACTGTTTGTATTAACTTATTTATCTTGTTGGTAAACTACTTACATTTTGTGGGCACACTGCCTCTTATTTATAGTCCTCTGAATAGCAACCTGGGATACTTCGTGTTGTGTTATGATGACTATGTCGTAATCCCAACACAGATCCTTATGGCATCCATATCTACTGTTATAGATAATTCATCTTCTTGTTACTATACTAGCTATTTCCTGTCCTATTTATATTCTTTCTGAGATGCCTTCAGTTATCTTTATCTCATGAGGTCATTATCAGTATGACCTCATATTATTATCAGTTCACTATTAGTATGGCCTGGTAACTTTATTAGATTGCTAATGCTATGGCCTCATACTGTTAATATACCATTAACAGAATGACATCATGGTACTAAAAGATTACTATTTCTCAATACCAGCTTATTTATTATGCATGATGTATTTCAGCATGCATTAGCTCTTTCAACACTTTCAACAGGAAGATCTCCTTAATCTCTCAGATCTTCGACATCTTCAACAGATTACAATTTGAGGGTGCATATCCAAAGTCAAGCGAAGTTGTTATTCAGAGGACTATAAATAAGAGGCAGCGTTCCCACAAAATGTAAGTAGTTTACCAACAAGATAAATAAACTAATACAAACAGTTTATCAATGATGTCAGTTAAAGAAGGACTTTCTAAATCACAACACATTGAATGCATATATTTGATAAATTACAAATATCATTTATTTAAGGACTTTACGCTACAATACCTTAGAAATTTATATTAACTTGTCAGACTGCCACTCGCACCCACTCTATAACAGTCTCCTAAATAAGGTTCCACAATAGAGCCGAAATCATTGCTTCCTTTTCAGGATGTAAAGACATACCGCTAAACAAAGGAATAGAAAACAGATGCCCAAACTGACTAAGAGTCATGGATCAAACTATTAATTTCTCATTCTATGATACAAGGGCTCTATACCTCATCAACCAAGTTGGATTCAATGGCTCTTTTGAAGAGACAAAGAGAGACGTTACCTATAGAAATGATCCTACTTAAAAACTATTAGTAATCAAATGATAATCTAATATAGTTGGTGCGCTACTTACTGAAGTACGTCGACAAAGAAAAAAAATATCTGGGAAATGGTTCATCTTATATAGTAGTTTGGTTATTACCCGGAAAAGAAAATTTTTGCCTACAGTGCATGATGCATGCAATTCTAACTGAAATGCTATAATAATTAAGAAGTGGCGGCGTAATGAATCCACAAATAGATTAACGGTTGTTGACGATCTATGCACATCGCGGCAGAGCAGTGGCATTATCTATGAGATAAAATTATGTAGGCGAGTAGATAGACACATTGACTACCTTACAATTAGACTGGAAGTCTAAATACTTGAGCAGGAAGGCGTTGACTACACTTTAATAATGACTACCATTTGTTGGGTAAAATCAGAGTTATTTATCAACAATGGAAATATGTATATTAATATACATAAAAAAAATTTTTTTTAATTTTAAACAAACCCACCATTACTGTGGCTCGCAAAATACATTTTCAAATGGACGAGTTGGGAATCGAACCCAAGACCTCTCCCATGCTAAGGGAGCGCGCTACCAACTACGCCACACGCCCAATTTAACATGATTGTGTAACGGGAATTGGTCAGGATCATTGAGCACGTGCGAATTGTCACGTGCCAAGTTTAAAGTTGTGAATCCAGTCAAAGATATCGGGGTGAAAAGATATAAGCCTCCACAGTAGTGGCAAATATTACTATATATAGCGCTTAATAAAAGGCGTGAAAAGGAGAAACTAAATCTGAGAAGAATTCTTGGAACATCCTACAACTTATACTGTGTAGTTTTACTAAGATTAATTCGACTATTCAGCATAATAAGTGTTTTAACGAGAGTACTTGAACAATTCTCGTTACAAAACTTTGTAACGATAAAATATCGTTTACACTAGACACGTGGGATACACGTGTTGGTCACATGGTATGACACGTGAACATCACATGTCAACGTGCGGATAAGGGATGATGCCGATAGTGACGAGAAGGGAAATCAAAACACTGTTGAATGGAAGGACGAGTCAGGAAGAATCCCAAAAGGGATTTGAGGCAACCCTTAATTAAGGAAGTAACCCTGTCTCTGGAGTAATATAAATACAGAAGGAAATAGCTAATAAATCATCAAGTAACTTAGAGATATATTCTGAGATAACTTTACAACTTATATCTTGTAGTTAACAATACTTCATATTGTTAATTAGCCAGTTTATAAGTGATTGTAACGATACCACCAGGATTTTATCGTTACAAACTTTAAATTACGGTTTCATGGTCTAGTAGGTTATGGCATCTGCTTAACACGCAGAACGTCCCCAGTTCGATCCTGGGTGAAATCATTTTTAGCATTTTTTTGTAGCGATTTAATATGTAGTGCATATGATTAACTCAATTGATGTTGACCGGAGAGTAAGAACAATAAATATACTGGAACTTGACTGATATCATACGTGATACGAAGTGTCGTAAGCTAGCGTTTCTCTCAATGGCTTTCATATCTTACTATTGTAGATATTCTTATTCTTGTTACTATACTAACTATTTCCTGTTCTATTTATATTCTTTCTGAGATGCCTTCAGTTATCTTTATCTCATGACATCATTATTAGTATGACCTCATATTATTATCAGTTCACTATTAGTATGACCTGATAACTTTATTAGATTGCTAATACTATGACCTCATACTCTTAATATACCATAAACAGTATGATATCATGATACTGAAGGATTGCTATTTCTCAATACCAGCTTATTTATCATGCATGATGTATTTCACCATGCATTAACTCCTTCAACACTTTCAGCACTTTCAACACGAAGACTAGGCAACATTGGAAGCATGGACGCCAATTCTATCGTAATCTAGCAGATCCTTATGGCATCCATATCTACTGTTATAGATAATTCATCTTCTTGTTACTATTCTAGTTATTTTCTGTCCTATTTATATTATTCTCTAAGATGCATTCAGTTATCCTTAACTTCAGATGTCTGTACCGGTGATCTCCTTAATTTATGAGATCCCCAATAGGACGATCTTCTTAATCTCTTAGATCTTCGACATCTTCAACAAATCCATGACGACGCATAGTATGGCTCTGCCCCCGCCGAGTGAACACGTATATGTGAGAGATACAGGTATAAAAGATAGTAGCCTAGACTTGAGGATCTTTAGTTCAAAATATATATAGTTTACATCTGTAAGATAGCCTGTGTAATGAAGAAGATAAAAGGGTTACCCTAAAAATTTATCTACCGTCTGTTTGGTTCTTAGGAAATGGACTTGGCTAGACCATTTCCTCTACACGATAACACTACATCTTCTTCATGACCTCTGATCATTGTCAAGGTCTTCATTGTTCTCCTTGAAACGTTGTTTTCTTTCTTTTTTTCTTTCTTTTTCTGTTATGCTTGCTTTTTGACCCAGTCTCCTAGTCAAAGGCAATGGTCTAGGCAAGTCCATTCCCTTAGACTAAAGAATGTGTCTTACCTTCTCCAGATATAAATAGTCAGACTATTCTCTGAATATTCAAGCGAATATATTTTAGCTATTTTACCAACTTCGTATCCTAGTTACTATATTACAGCCTGGCACTACCATTACTACCGCATATCTTATTTGTTGAAGATGTCGAAGATCCTAGAGATTAAGGAAATTGTCCTGTTGAAGATCTGAGAGATTAAGGAGATCGCCCTATTGGGGATCTCATAAATTAAGGAGATGTGTTGAAAGTATTGAAGGAGCTAATGCATGTTGAAATACATCATGCATGATAAATAATGTTGAAGATGTCGAAGATCTGAGAGATTAAATGTTGAAGATGTTGAAGATGTCGAAGATCCTAGAGATTAAGGAGATTGTCCGGTTGAAGATCTGAGAGATTAAGGAGATCGCCCTATTGGGGATCTCATAAATCAAGGAGATGGACAGTGGGGTCATACATTAAGGAGATCACCGGTACAGACATATGAAGTTAAGGATAACTGAATGCATCTTAAAGAATAATATAAATAGGACAGAAAATAGCTAGAATAGTAACAAGAAGATGAATTATCTATAACAGTAGATATGGATGCCATAAGGATCTGCTAGATTACGACATTATTGAGCTCACTGGTTCGGGCATGTGCCTACCAAGTAGATAATAATAATAATATGTTTATTTACTTCTATAGCTATACTTGGCTCCCCAGGAGGGTAAGATTGATATTTCACCGTCTAAAAAACTAAGGACGGCGCCGCTAATTTTGGAGTCGAGAGAAAACCCTTTGAATGGGGATAAAAACTTTTGACTTGATCTTTAAGGAACTATTGATAAGAGATGACTCAGAAGGAGCTATGGAGTCTCGCCCCCGGAGGAACTACCTGCCCGGCCGCCCTTCTTGTGGTGCTGTAAAAAGAAAAGGAATCTACCCATCCAGCACTAACGTGTAGAATCCTATAAGAGAATGAGTTGATTTGCGTCTGTGAAGAGGCGGCGAATCTGCGCTCTGGTCATAAGGCCTTCGCCGATTGTTTCCTGAGTTCGGAATTCCTCTAAGCATGGACATGATACCAAGTAGATATGGAAGCCGTACAAAGAGAAGCTAGATTACAATAGTTACGAGACCAATAACTCTGATAGAATAAGTACATTGTAACAATGTACGTCACTTTCCCTGGGGGATTTTATTCACAGTTTTTCCTCAACGGGATCATTCCTTTATAGGACTCTCACCCTGTGACTTTATTAGGTGAAACTTGCGCATCACATGTTACTTCATATCGTGATATGCACGTGCCACGCATATACCGGAGAGAAGGTACCGGGAATTGCCTGTCACGAAAATCCTTCTGTAATATTCAATATCCTAAATCGTCAGGATATTCAGTATTACCTCAATAAAATACTATTCCGAGGGGATAGAAGAAGCTTACAATAATGTTTGTTATAATAAGCTAAGATGGAATTTCTCCCAAAGTCAGTTGAGCTTATAGCAGGTTTCCCAGCTATTTATATTATTCTATATGGTGGAGGTGTTCCATTGTCTTGTGTCTGGTGGAGGCGTAAGAATCCTTTTTAGGACGGTCTCGACCTTCTTTTATCCTTAATAGGAAAGAGTATGTCTGACTCTTGGTGCAATGTAACTTAAAGATGTATCCTCGTAGGGCCTAGACCTTGTTCTAGGACTCAAGGTCTTCTTCATGTTGTTCATTGCCTGTTGTATGCCTTCACGTGCCATTCACGTGTACCTTCTATGTACCAAAGGAGAGGTACCGGGGATTGCCCGTTACACACCTTCATACAAGGCGGCGTGGTCTAGTGGTATGATTCTCGCTTTGGGTAAGCGAACCTGTTAAACACAGGTATAACTTCATTACAAGCATGTGAGAGGCCCAGGGTTCAATTCCCTGCTCCGCCCTTTTTTGTTTAAATTGTAAAATAAATTCTTATTCGATATTAACCAAAAATTATAGTTATTTTGAAGAATTGGATATAAATACGTAATAATGAATTGATTAACTATTATTTGACCGGCATGAAAGGGTGGATTTTTATCATAATAGTTGTTTTACTGACACACTCCTCGATATGCTTATTAAGGTTTGTATCTATCTCATTTAATCAGACGATCTTACCACGAAAGAAAGGTACATTTAAAGGAAAATGCTATTCTACTACACACTATAAATATCATCAAGCAAAACCCACCACGTCATCTTAAACTTTTAAGTATTGACTACGAAATCCTGGTTTCATTTGATACACTGGATGTTCAGCTTTTATCATGCTCTAACAAGGAATATTGGCTCAACAAAATGCAATCACCACCGCGTTCTCCATCCAATGCATACTTTAAAAATAGGCCATTACTGGTGACTATCACTACCTCCAACATATTTCTACTACCGCCCTGATCGGTACTACTAGGAAGTAAGTCTGAGTCTCTAGAATTGAGATAATTGATCGCAACTATCGATTTAGTACCATTCGAGGCAGGGATCTTAAGTGACGCAAAATGGCGGATTGGTTTTAATACAGAAGACATTCGTTTTGGCAAGTATATGCCCATAGTTTCGGCAGCACGTCGGCCAAGTGATTGAGAAGATTTCCGAATTAATCTACCGACTGATCGACGCGTCTGATCAATGATCGGCTCGACTTTCTTGTCCTCCTCTACTGAGTCATTGGGGAAACTTTGCAACTCGGCCGATGTTGTCTCGCTAGGCAACGGGCCTACTAGATCATTCTTCTCATATTCGTCTTCATCGTCTTCATCCTCATCTTCCTCGCTGTCCTCATTCACTTCCATGGGCTCGTCGTCGCTTACTATATCTTTACCGGGCTTACCCGGCTTGTCATCATTCTTCGGGAGACAAACTTGAAACTCGTCGCTCAATTTGAAGATATGAACAGTTTCTGTAGCTGAACTGGCAGTGAGAAACTTGTTATCTCTGCTGAAACTCAAACTGTATATCTTGGTACCATAAGTTCCACGACGAAACTGGAATAATTTCAATCCGGTCTCGATATCAAATACTCGGATAATTGTACCTTTTATGGAAGCTGTGGCAAGTAATAATCCATTAGAACTAAGAGCTATAGCTGCCAACGCGGCCTTGTGAGCCTCAATGACACAGTACGGCTGTAACGTCTTAACATTGAATACAATCACATCTCCCGCACGTGATGCCAATGAGGTTTGGGTTTCTGAGTTATCAACGTTTTGGGGCGATGGGTAGGCCAAATAGTTGTTCTCGATGATAGGAGAGAGTGCCACTAATCCGTATGGATTAGGAAGCGTCTCGAGGCTATGAAGGAGGCGCATTGTGCTTGTCTCATAGATGTATATTTGGTCCTCAAGTACAACCACAACACGGTCTTTGTTGAGTTTGACGCTCAAGATGGAGCCGGGGAATGTCAACTCACAAATTGTGGCCTGTTTCTTTGTATTCACAATCTTAAGACGGCGCGGAGACATGCTCGGCAGCTCTCCAATTCCCACTATTGCCACAAGGGATGTCACATAGAGCATCTCGACCAAGCCGACAGAACTGATGCTCCTGGAATAAAATTTGCCAAAGGGGTCACAGCTGAAAATCTTATACCCCTTAGACGTTCCCACCGAGACGCATGTGCTGTCCTGGTTGAAATTAATGAAATTAATGGATTCGTCACTTTCCTGTTGCATACAAACAGTAGGGGCGCCAAATTGTTTTCGTATATGATCACGTGTCAACATTCACACCCACGTGACTTATCAGAAAATTGAGAGGCAATTGGTGCAATGGGGATCCCAGTATAAATATCTATTTTATTTAAGGCTAAAGCCATACAAGGCTCCCCGAGAGTAGATTGTCATTTCACTGTCTAAAAACTAAGTATGGTGCCGCTATGTAGGATTCGAGAGGAAACCTTTCGAATGGTGATAAAAACTTTTGACTGGGTCGTAAGAAAGAATCTTAAGAGTAATGATTTAGAAAAAGTTATGGGGTCTCGCACCCGGAGGGGTCTACATTCCCGCTTGTCCTTTTTGCTGACTTAAATATTTTTGCGTTAAATTGATAATATGTGGTTGTATGAATCAAATTTAGGCCGCAAACAATTAAGGCCATACGCGATCTAGGTAAAAGACACTGACTGTATCATTGTAAATTAACTTTCAAAACGTATATTATAGCCTTAAGCTAGTCTCGAGACGCTTAATACTACAGAATTTTTTCTAGAACTATGGCCGTATACTCAATCGTGATATACCCGAGCACACATGGTTTCTAGGAAAATAGAGACATATCGATCATAATTTTTATGACAGCTTATCTTCCGTAATAATAATATTCCTCCAATTACATCGATTATCTATATACACGCTCTAACCGGTTTCTGAGTGGATATAATGTCAACTGTCTTATTTTTTTAGTAAGAGGCAAGAACAACATATCAAAACAGTCCAGAAAGAGATGTAGGAGGTACTACCAGCTCTCGTACCGTTATAAACATACTCCGATACTATATTGTTAGTATACCAGAAATAAACAAGAAGGCAGCCATACGCTTCCATCAGAGATCTTGGTGATAATGGTATGTCTCATTCGATATAAATACCGTCCGAAGTAGCAAATATTATTTTTAGCATCATCTGGAAATCCGTCGTAGTACCTTATACTTGAAGGTCTATACATACCCAGGCAGATTATCACAGCTAGCTCATTTGGTAATTAATATCTGTCATTATGAATAAATTCAACACGGTAATCAATTAGCATCACAATGACTTTCCCAAAGACAAGCAAAAAAAACAGCTGACAAAATCTATGTTAAATAATGTGATGGAATCCGGTGAGATCGAATCCATTCCTATCATATTATAAAACAATTAAGGTTTTGTAATTGTGAATATACTTTTGTTCATTATATTCCTCTTAAGTAACATGCAACAGGAAAGAAATATTCAGCACCTTTTATACTATTACCCAATAACCACGTGACCTCATTTTGACGCTAAAATTCTCTTACTACTCTAAGATTTGAGTTATTGACATGCCAGAGAGATCTGTTGGAATCATCTGATGAAAATTTTTAACTAGTATACGTTTTGAATGCTATATGTAAGGTCAATTTGTAACCGGATAGTTCTGCTTACAAAGAACTACTAGTATACAATCATATCCCACGACCTCTACAACCGGCTTGAGCGGAAAGGGGCTGTGGCTTTAGGATTCATTGATGACATTACAATTGTCAAAACGGGATCCCGAGGCGACATTGAGCATACACTTCAACGATGCTTACAGGAATGCCATCAATGGGGTCAAGAGAATTTCACAAGCTTTGACTATGGCCCGAAACTACAATACATACGATTCTTCCCGAATCGAAGACGGTTACCCAACTGTGAATCTAGCCTCCAACTTCCGAACGGAGGACGAAAGGAGGAAACAAACGAGGTCAAGTTATTAGGCATTACCCTTGATTCAAGACTCAGCTTCAGGAGCCATCTAAAACAAACATTGTCCAAGATGCGCCGTACTGCTGAACAAATAAGGTACTTAAGCCGAATGACACGAGGAACCACGGGACGTACCACGATAATATTGTTCAAAACGTGCGCAGTCCCCGTCATATCGTATGGACTCGAGGTGTTCTATAACAGCATGACAAAAACCCAATGGGGTCAGGTCAGTGTGATATTCAACTCAATCCTACGACTGGCGCTAGGCCTCCTCAGACCCACGTCCACCCCGATCATCTATATCGAAAGTGGTATTCCACCACCAACGATCCTACTCAAGTCCTTGGCAATAATGAAATCTATGAGATGGTTCATGAATACATCACGCCAAAACCCAGTCCGCTCAAGTTTGTTCCAAACTACCACGATCAATGGAAGCACGAGAATCATAATTCCAAAGCGCCCTCTTATCCAGGACATGTTACAGGCAACAGCCCCCCACAATCCAGATATCAGAACGTTTGACGCAGCCGCTCGATTACTTGAACAACGCGCGGATTATGCACTAGAGGAACAACGACTCGAGGACGACCCGCCACCGATGCAAGATCCAAGGCGGGCCCGCATCCAGATGCTCAAGAAAATAGCCTCAGACGCAGCAACCAAAGAGTGGCAAGCAATGATCACCTCAACCAGTGAATCATTCCCAAACCACTATAGGAACGCACGCAAAATCAGCACCACTCCTTTCAAAGTGCACCGAGACAAAACCAAGCTCCTCCTCACGGAAGCACTTGCAGGCCCCAAGGCAATCCTCAGTTTGGCATCACAACTACTCAGCGGAAAGAGCCTCACAGACGGATCGTTGCTTAAATTATTTGGCAATGATGACCCAAAGTGCAAAAGATGCGGGATTCACTCCCCCTCCATCATACATGACCTACGATGTCCAGAGCTCCTAGAAGCTAGAATTCTATCGCGCATTAATGACATATTAGATTCCACTCATGGCATACGCAATACGCTTGGAAAAGTGTTTGCCGACCAAAAATCAGTCCACAAACTCCTTGAGTTCTACCAGAACGTGTTGGAATATGATTCCTCCAACACATGATGAGATTCAGCGGTCACATTCAACAACAAGAGTGACCAGGCTTCTTACACAATCCATACAAGCACCAAGCACCAACAATATAACTGCCCCCATTGAAGTTTTTAATCCCAAGCAACCAAACGAGGGTTGACAAAGGGTTTTCTTCAACAGCAATGCTGCCTCAGGATGTTCCTGAGTGAAAATATATCTGTCGAATCACCGTATTGCCGGAGACAATATATAGCTAAATACAAAAATAAATATTATTATTATTATTATTATACAATCATATATCTACTTTCAATTAGATACACGTAATCAATTAATGATCAGCAGCTAATTCCATGATTCATTGATTCACTGAACTATGCATTCCGAAATTTGATATGCTAGGTATTTGGTACATGCAAATTGGAACTAGTATGCACTAGGTAGGTGATTGGCAAGATCTCTACTTAACATAAATCATATCTGTCAATATCTATTTCCTCGTCCATTGAGTGTGACATCGTTACAAACTTATACTCAGATATTTAGTTAATTATAGATGAGTTTTGTTCCTTTATAATTGAATAATCGGAACGGTAGTGATGATTGGATTGATTTAGTTGTCCCCTTGAACTACGGAAATATCCTCTCTTTGTAGGAGATAATATTCCCTTATAAGATCCTATTGTTATGAGTTTCACTGGTTATTACAACAGCATAACCGCTAAGTTGTCTTGCTCAGTGAGTACATTCCAACTTAGAATTGCTTCTCCGTTATAGGTGTCTTACTTGTGGTTCTCAACCTCAACAATATCATATACTTAAAATCATCAGTTTTAGCTGAGATATAGTCTAGTATATTTGTAACAATTTCATATGTATAGAGTGTATACTTTCTATAATTTATTATTGTAATTCGATCTTTCGCGGATGGCTAAAAATAGATGCATGTCGAAAATTCTTTAAAGCAGCTGATTTGATATTCTCTTTTTAATTTCATTTATTAATACAATTAAGTTGACTTATAGTTTTCTCCGTCATAGTGAGTTACAATTTTAGGTATGATATCCTAAACAAAAACTTAAAATATTTTGAATACTCTAAACAAAAACAGGGCGGAGCAGGGAATTGAACCCTGGGCCTCTCACATGCTTGTAATGAAGTTGTACCTGTGTTTAACAGGTTCGCTTACCCAAAGCGAGAATCATACCACTAGACCACGCCGCCTGTTATTTTTTTATTTTTATAAGCAGATGCGGATCGAAAGTTCTCGTTGAGCTTTTATAACGAATTTAGTTCGGGCTAATCGTTATAACACTTATAATCCTTATTCAACAGCCCAAGGTCTGTTGACTACAATGTATAAGTTGTAAGATGAGCTCAGAATACCAGTCCCGTTTATGTTGTTCTCTTTTCTATTTATCATTCTCTTAAGTAGGGTAAACCTAACCTTATCGTCCAAGTGAGATCATCATGTCTCCTTAACCATTCATCCATTACCAGATCATTAACACGTGCCATGTTCACATGACCACGTTGTCACGTGAAAGGTCCACCTGACCTTATATCGTTACAGCTTTATAACAAATTTAGTTCGGGCTAATCGTTATAACACTTTGACGTACATACTACGTATGTGACGAATAATCAAGGCCGTTTCAGAAAGGAATCATAGCAAATATGCGGGATGAGGAGGAGAACAATAGGAACAATAAGCAATCAACAATTGATGTACTAACAAAAAACCTTAGACTGTAATCAATCATAAGGAAAAACTTAATACGTAAATACGGCCCACAATATTAAATAAATAATATTGTAGGTTCGGAGCACAGAACTATCAGTAGCTACTACAACAATTATACATTGTTCCAATAGATATAAAATTCTGAACTAAATATTTTGGAGGCAGTAAATCCCTTTTATAAGGTATTATAGGTAGGGTAATACTGCTCCATCCGGTTGTAACCACATCATCAATAATCATGGTTACGAGACCAAGAACTCTGATAGGATAAGTACATTTCACCAATGTACGTCAACAATTAGTATTTAAGGGACAGGAAGTCCACTAAATCAGGGAGCAAATATTTATATATTATTATACATATATTACGGCTGTAATTCGTGCATTGTTGACGTCATACGAAGTATGATACAAGAAGATGGTCACGTGATAAGTGGAATGAGCAGCATGGGAAGCATGGACGTCGATCTATGGTGATGTGCAGTATGACTCCGCCACAACACAGGGAACACGTATATGTGAGAGATGCAGGTATAAAAGATAGTAGTTTAGACCTGAAGATCTCTAGTTCAAAATAAATATAGTATACGTTTGTAAGATAGCTCGGCACTATCAATAATACCTCGTATCTTACTGAGCTCACTACTACTATTACTTATTATTTATTTATTACTACTAGTGCAAGGTCCCCATCAGAGAAGAGACAACACTAAGTACGTCAATTGTGACCGACACAACACTGTTAGCCACTGATACTTTTGCCAACAAACCACCAACAACCCACCAACAACCTAAAGTGGCCCCGTAAATTCGAGGTCCGTCACACTTATAATCCTTATTTGACGTACATTGGTGAAATGTACTTATCCTATCAGAGTTTTTGGTCTCGTAACCATGATTATTGATGATGTGGTTACAATCGGATGTAGCAGTATTACCCTACCTATAATGCCTTATAAGAGGAATTTACTGCCTCCAAAATAATAATAATAATAATGTTTATTTACTTCTATAGCTATACTAGGCTCCCCCGGAGGGTGAGATTGATATTTCACCGTCTAAAAAACTAAGGACGGCGCCGCTAATTTTGGAGTCGAGAGAAAACCCTTTGAATGGGGATAAAAACTTTCGACTTGATCTTTAAGGAACTGTTGAAGAGAGATGACTCAGAAAGAGCTATGGAGTCTCGCCCCCCGGGGGGGACTACCTGCCCGGCCGCCCTTCTTGTGGTGCTGTAAAAAGAAAAAGGAATCTACCCATCCAGCACTAACGTGTAGAAACCTATAAGAGAATGAATTGATTTTGCGTCAGTAAAGAGGCGGCGAATCTGCGCTCGGGTTGTGAGGCCTTCGCCGATTGTTTCCTGAGTTCTGAATACCTCTAAACATGGGCATGATAGGTCATGGAATATTGTTGGGGAGGGATTGTCGCACCTAGGGCACTTCGGATCACACTCAGGATTGAATTGTTTCTTGATGGTACATGATACCAAACTTTTTCCACTTAGAAGTTGGCTTATCAGGCTCAAAATATTCTTTGGGCCAGCTAAGGCCTCGGCTAGTAGGAGTTTATCTTTAGCGGTGGTAACCACCGGTGAATCCGTTCCGCGTAGAGTTCTATAGTGGGCTGGGAGAGTAATCTCGCCAGTGTCCACTAGTTTTTGCCATTCCTGGGTCATCTTTGTGTTTATTTGGTCTTTAAGGGCCCATTTCTTTCGTCCCTGCAGGGCTGAACTCTGACTGTCTGGCAGTTCCGAATGGGTTTGGACTAACACTTCTGCATGATGATCTATATTTGATGCAGCTTCTTTAAATGATCTTTGGTATGGCGCACTTATGCCAAGGCTTTCAAAGGATTCTCGTATGAGAGGGTATGAGTAGGCGTCCCGGTTTGTGACCCCGAGTACTATTTGCTTATTGATGCTATCTTGTATGGGGTTTTTCAGGTTAGTGTTAGTGAACCATCTCACACACTTTTCTATTGCGGCTCGTTTTAGGAGAAGTTGGATCGGAAGCATCCCTGCTTCGATATTGAGGATTCCGGTCAGGGTCGGTTTCAACATGCCAAGTGCATTACGCAATGAGATGTTGTAACATACTCTGATGGCTCCCTCCAAAATATTTAGTTCAGAATTTTATATACAGAATGTATATTACAATATCTATTAGAACATTGTAGTATGTTATAGTAGCTATTGATATCTCTGTGCTCTGCACTTGTGTTGTTATTTATTTGATATTATGGGCCATATTTACGTATTAAGTTTTTTCTTGTGATTAATCATAGCCCAAGGTTTTTTATTAGTACATCAGCTAATTCATTTCATTTTCAAGTATGAATAGTCAAACTTTTTTATTGAATAGTCAAGCGAATATATCTCAGCTATTTTACCAGTTCGTGTCCTAGTTACTATACGACAAAGACTAATATTTAAGAGGCCAGATGATTATTGAATTGACTAGTAAAATATTTAATCGTAGAATCAGGCACACTAGGGTGAAACCGCTGTAACCAAGCAAGTATCAGACCAATTCAGGTATTTCAGGTAGCACGTCCTATCGTCGGAGAATACCGTGATTAATACAAATGATTACGGCTGTAACTTGACTGTTAACTACCTGTCGTTTGATTTCTTGTGGACGTCTGTGCTGTTCAAGAAACCAAAGGTAGAAGCGTGTGGAACCCTAAAAGAAGAGAAAACCGTGGGATCAATCTGAAACTAGGTGTGAGAATGCGTGTCCAAAATCCAGAGATATTTCAGAATGGTCATTTCTCAGCTCTTTATGATACTCTCACTAGCCCTCCACATTTATCGATATGTTGCATATGTCACTGGAAGCGAGCATGCTTACATCAGCAGGCATTTGGACATGCAAAGCCATGCGCAAATTTTCATCCATGGCATTACTCACAAAAGACAATTCAAAGTTCTATCAGTCGGCGGGAGCAGGTGCTGTTTCCGGATTGGTTGTGCGGTTTATAATTGCGCCATTGGATGTGCTCAAGATCCGTCTTCAATTGAGCCGCCAGCCGCCCGATTTCCATAGCGATGGCCTCTTTTGTACTGTGCGCTCGATAGTCAAGAACGAGGGGGTTCTTGGCTTTTGGAAAGGAAATTTGCCTGCGGAGATTATGTATTTGCTTTATGGAGGCGTCCAGTTCTCGAGCTACTCATTGATGAGCCGTGGGCTAGCGAAATCAGGTCAAAAGGACATGGTTAGCTGGTTTAGCGGGGGACTAAGCGGGACGATTGCTACGATGGTTAGCTATCCTTTTGACACTATTCGGACGCGGCTAGCGGCCGATAGTAGTAAAGGGTTTCAGAATTTATACCAGACTGTTTCGAATATGTATGCCCGGGAGTCTTTTCGTGGATTCTATGGAGGCATGCGTCCGACGATATACCAGATATTTCTTGGCACGGCCACGTCCTTTTGGACTTATGGGAGGTTGAGCCAGCTTCACGGGACATATGGGCTGTTTTTGGTGCCGATTAGCGGGTTTGTGGCCGGGACTATATCGAAGCTAGTGACATTTCCTTTGGACTCGCTCAAGCGACGGCTTCAGGTTGCTGGGAGTTTGCGGCTACTCAATCAGGGAGAGTACAAATACTTGCAGGATGGTGATTATGGGAGGAACCTTGTGAGGACATTTTTACAGATTGTGCGAACCGAAGGGTTGGTTAGTTTGTATCGGGGGGTTGCTGTGACGATAATCAAGAGTGGCATGGCTACTTCGTTGAGTTTTACGGTGTATGAATTAGTCATGAGTATTTGGTGATGGATGAATAGAGGTGGATGACGAGAAACTACCTGGTGATGTTTGATTTGTGACATCTAATGGAATACGAGCAGGTTGAGGCTTTGGCGGAAATTATATTATAACTTATATTATAGTCTTGCTAATTTACTATATGAATTTTGACGTATTGCCGATTCTGTGATTCTATGGGCATATGCCCTACCTTGTAAATTGTAGACTGCAAATTGGCCCAACGTTCGGGAAACGCCAGCCAGTCACATGACTATGATTTGGGATGGATAGGATGTCAAGAGTTGTAATAAGTGTGTACGTAGCTTGATTCTTTTTGCAGGATTCGAACTGCTATGATTATTATTAGATGTTTATTTAAACACATTTTCTGGGTCATTTGACGTATAAGACACCCGTTTCTTTCCTGCTGCTTGGTCTTGGAGGGGAAGTATAAATCTCCACTGGAGCCTAGTATAGCTGTGGGACTGAATAAATGTCGTTATTATTAAAGTCTGATGTGTTTCAATAGGTTAAGCGAATATACTAACCATTGTATCAACACGTATCTTAGTTACTATATATACATTGGATGTTAAGAGTATAGGATGTTAGAGTGTTTGAATGGATAGAAATTAATGGATAGAAATTAATGGATAGAAATTATAGATAGAAATTATAGATAGAAGTATAATAGCATTGTGTATCCATACCACCTAAATCTCATTAATACCAGACTCAATCCATAAAATACCTCCAACACTCACCCAAACATCCGAGTCCATTAAACACCCTTGCTTACGCCTCTCCCACCCGGCTACAGACTGAATATTGCTATTTACAGCGTGTCTATTTACACTACTTCTTTTCCGACTTCTTCTTCTGGTACTCAGCAATCAACTCCCGCTGCAAATGAGGCGGGGTTGGCGCATAGTGCTTAAACTCCAAGGTAAATTCGCCCTTGCCCTGGGTACTCGCACGCAACGTGGTGGCAAAGCCAAACATGGCGTTCAAGGAGCACTCGGCCAAGATGGTAAAGTCGTCGTCGCCGTTCTCTGTGTCGGAGACAAACGCACCCAACTTGTTCAACAAGCCAATCACTGCGCCCTGGAACTCGTTTGGTGCGGTGACAGTGACGGCCATGATCGGCTCCAAGATCACCGGCAGGGCGTTTTCAAACGCCTGCTTGAAAGCACCCATGCTGGCCAACTTGAACGAGTACTCGCTGGAGTCGACAATGTGGATCTGTCCGTCGTTGATGTCCATCTTCGCGCCAATGACCTTGTGGCCGATCAAGGGGCCCTTCATGCAGCTTTCCTCGAACCCACGGGCACAGGCCGCAAGGTACTTATCACTGATACTCCCCCCGACAATGTGGGTCGCAAACGCATTGGTCTCGTCGCCAGTGGTGGCCAAAGTGCCGACCACTCGGCCGTACTGACCAGCACCTCCAGACTGCTTCTTGTGGGTGTAATCGAACTCCGCCGAGCCCGTGATGGACTCGCGGTACGCAACCTGAGGCCGTCCGGTGGTACATTCGACGTTATACTCCCGGCGCATGCGCTCGATGTAGATCTCCAAGTGCAACTCGCCCATGCCAGAGATGACGGTCTCCTTCAGCTCGCTGTCGAAGCGCACGCGGAACGTCGGGTCCTCCTTCTGGAAGCGGTTCATGGCCTTGGAGAAGTTGATGGTGTCTTTGGTGGTGGGTTTCACCGAGAGCGAGATCACTGGGTCCGGCACAAACATCAGCAGCATTGCAATCAGCAGGCCATCAGTGAAGGTGTCGCCCGATGCACAGTTGATGCCAAACGTGGCGCAGATCTCGCCCGCGGAAATCTCGTCAATGTCCTCCATCTCATCGGAGTTCATGCGCACCAATCGGCTCACCTTGATCTTCTTCTTGTCCTTGGTGTTGAAGATGTACCCGCCCTTTTTTAACCGGCCCTGATACACCCGGAAGTACGTCAACTGTCCATACTTACCGTCCTCCAACTTGAATGCTAACGCGACAAACGGCTCCACTGACGACGGCGCAAGCTCCACCGGTTTCTCGCCCTCACTCACATCCAACCCAGTGTTGAGCACTTCTGACGGCTCGGGCAAATAGTCCACCACTGCGTCCAACACCGGCTGGATGCCCTTGTTGGCAAGTGCTGATCCCATGAGAACCGGACTGAACTTCCGAGCAATCGTGGCCCGTCGGATCGCAGCCTTGATCTGCGGCTCCGTAGGCTCCTCCTCGGCCAAGTATATCTCTGCTAGCTCATCGTCCACGTCGGCAAGCGTCTCGATCAAAAGCGCACGCTTCTCCTCCACAAGCTCGCGCAACTCCTCAGGAACTGGACCCGTGCGAATCGTCTCGCCCTGCTTACCCTCATTGTACAAACTCACCCGGTCGATAATGTTCACCACGCCCTGGAGCCCGCCCTCCAGACCAATTGGCACCTGGATCGCAGCCGCAGGGATCTTGAGCTTCTGGTTCACCTGCTCAATGGCCCGGAACGGGTCCGACCCCATCCGGTCCATCTTGTTGACAAACGTCACCCGAGGAACATTGTACCGGCGCATTTGCCGGTCCACAGTCACAGTCTGCGACTGCACCCCAGACACAGCACACACCACCAAAACCGCTCCGTCCAACACCCGGAGCGCCCGCTCAACCTCAATGGTGAAGTCTATATGGCCCGGCGTGTCAATCAAGTTGAAATGGTACGGCTGTCCGTCCTTGTCCCACGAGCAAAACGTCGCGGCAGACTGGATCGTAATTCCCTTTTCCCGCTCCAACTCCATCGAGTCCATCTTCGCCCCGACCTTATCTCTCCCACGCACCTCGTGGATCTGCTTGATCCGCCCAGTGTAGTAGAGAACTCGCTCCGTGAACGTCGTCTTGCCAGAATCAATATGGGCACTGATCCCAATGTTCCGCATCAACTTCATCCGCTGCTCGTCCTCCGGCTTCATCTTGCTCTTCAACGCATCAATAGACGCTTTCTCCGCCGCATAGTTGCGTGTGACCGCAGCCCGGTGGAACTGCCGTCCAGCATACAACCCAAACCGAAGTCGACTCAACATGTCGAAGTGGCTCGTGAAAAATTTGATATTTCGATGGCACGTGATGCATGGCCTGACTGCCGAGTGAGTGTTGGACTATGGATGGACAATGTTAAGGAGTATAATGTTAAGGAGTATAATGTTAAGGAGTATAATGTTAAGGAGTATAATGTTAAGGAGTATAATGTTATTTGTACAACTGTAATAATGTCCATTACGCAAATGACCATCAACAGCGGCATTACAAAGACTATTAAATCAAGTACCCAAAAATTACAACACAAACCTTGTAAAACTACTACAATACCACTGGCAAAATACCCAAATATTTGCTAATCTATTTAACAAGACCCATTATCTTTCATTACATCTATTTCTATTTAGCCACATCTCCAAATCACGGTTATTGTATATCTTCACTCAGAAAATCCCCTTACAATGCCAGTTACATGGACCCAAAACAATTGCCTGATCCAAAGACTTTGGTACTATTTTGATATTTTCAACACATGTGCTCATAGAGCTATGCAAAAGTCTGGCCATCCTTTGCTGAATATCAACCGCTAGACCATTACCTTGGTAAGGAGATGGATTAAACAGTAAAATGCCTTTTTATACAACAAACATAACCACATCTGATATTCAAAATCACACCTCCAATTACGGGCTACGCTCTCCACCAAAGTACCGCAACAGCTAGACACATTAGTCATTTCTACCTCGGTCCCGTCACCTCTTCTCTTCTTCAGTGAAATACGCAACTCACTTGAAAAGTCCTTGCCAATCCGTCCACAAACTTAGTTTCACCAGAACATGTTGATACTTGAATTCTTCATCACTCAATGAGATCTAGCAACCAGACTTTCTACACAGCTACCTCGGGATTTGACGTACATACTACGTATGTGACGAATAATCAAGGTCGTTTCAGAAAGGAATCATAATAAATATGCAGGATGAGGAGGAGAACAATAGGAACAATAAGCAATCACCAGTTAGTATTTAAGGGACAGGAGGTCCACTAAATCAGGGAGCAAATTTTTATATATTATTATACATATATTACGGCTGTAATTCGTGCATTGTGACCGACACAACACTGTTACTCACTGATACTTTTGCCAACAAACCACCAACAACCCACCAACAACCCACCAACAACCTAAAGTGGCCCCGTAAATTCGAGGTCCGTCAAAAAAAATATTTGTCAAATCGCCGAATCTTTGGAAAAATGGCTAAATACAAGAACATTTATCACTAAGTTGATAAAACCAAACTTTTGGATTACGCCTCATATAGTCAAGTTTATTTTCACTCAACAACGAGATCCGTGATAGTTTAGTGGCTAGAATTTCCGCTTGTCGCGTGGAGGACCGGGGTTCAATTCCCCGTCGCGGAGTTTATTTTTGCACCTTCGTTTGAGGTGTTTTTTTATAGACTAAAATTATAAATATACCACGAACCTCGTCAGTTATTTTTAGTAAAGTACCTTAATAATTAGAATGGTGCATAGGCACGAATAAGAACCAGTAGTTTGATAGTCATTAAACACGTCATTTATTTCATATTTTACATTTAAATTTATACACTTGATTAGTATTTATAAGCGTAGTAACCCAGTCGCTCATCCAACTTCAGAAGAATGTCTTTTCATAACAGCAATGTCATAAGACAGGGCAATTGTACTAGTAATCTACCCATTCCCAATTAGACACTAGCGTATTGAGACTGTAAGAACTGTACCTGAAATAGGTACAGTGCGCAGTTGATTTAATCGGTAAGAGTTGTGATAACTTTGAAATCACTTCACTAGCTTGACAACTTTAGAATCACCTCAACCTGACAACTTGGAATCACCATCACCAACCAAATCTCAACTGTGAAGCAGTAAACACCGGGGCCTTCCATATAAGCTTGTCACTATCCAACAAGTGGCGTTTCTTCTTTGCCAACTTATCATAATGCCGCTCGGCCTCTTCAGTCAAGACAATAATATGCTGTCCCTTGTAGTACCTTAACATATTACTGCTTTGAAGCGTGTGCAAAATATCTGTGGTGGTCATTGCTGTCAAAGCACTGATTTCGTCAATGGTGACGCTCTTTTCGTTTTTGTCGGCAAGCAAGCAGATGATTGTGTCGTACCAGTAAGAACGGTATGACAAGAGACCAAGGTCGGAAAGAGGCTTTTCAGGCAGGCCCACTTTGCCCTCTTTCTTGGAAAGCTCGTAGCTAAACTGGATCAACAACTTGCCAAACCCGTTTCGCTGGTAGCATGGCAAGGTCAAGATACATGCCACGTTATAGCCCTCGACACTCTCCTTTTCCTTGGAAAAGTATCCCACCAAATGCTGGCCCAAGTCGTCGCGATAGGTCATCACATAGAACAAGAACGGGTCTACGTCGTAGTACAATGTCTTGTGGTCGAGGAACAACTTCAGCAATAGGCACAAGTTCCGGCACCACGTCCGCTGTTTGCGGCCGTCGATTTCGAAAAACGACACCTTTGAATCCCGGTATATTTCGTTCCCTGGGGGCTGGCGAAGCGTGCACTTTTTCCGGAACCGTTCAAACTGCTTACGCGACCCAAAGTAGTTGAGGGTGAAATCACAGACGTAGATTTCCTCTGCCTCGGTCAATTCCACTGGATACGGCAGAAAATACCAGGGCTCGACGATATGCTCGCCGATGATTATACGCTGAAGGTTCCGCACTTTCAGGACCTCGGAATGGTTTTGGATCATGGAACCTCCCGTGCGCAACTTCTTGATCTCCTGGTCCCGTGTTAGCCCCTCGGTCTCCTGCTTAATTCCTTGGACATTCAAGTTGTCCAAGTCAAGCACATCTTCGCCGGTCTCTTCTTTCTTCTTGGGCTGCTTCTTGGCAACCTTCTTGACAACCTTCTTGGCCTTTTCTTCCTCCTTCTCCTCGATCTCCGGCCACACCACGCCTTTTTCCAAGTCAACTCGGCTGGTATCCACCCACTCGTCAAGACGCTTGTTGTAGTTTTTGAAATGGACATAAAACTGGAGTTTTTTCCGCCTCACGGTGCGAGACAAGACATCTGCCTCGACATACTTCTGCTCCTTGTTCTCAAACACATATACTTTACACCCAACCTGGATATCGTTGACGTCAACCATTGAGCCAAAAACCAAAATGCCCAGTCCCTATACGGTCATGTGACACGTGACAACGTATGGTCATGTGACTCACACACTCCTTCACGTGCCGCGGACCAGCAATTCACATCATGACTTACACCACTCCCACTAAGCGTATTCTTAGCAATGCCGATCTTGAGTTGTGGAAATCGTGCGAAACATACGCCGCAGTCACCGAATTCATCCAAAAATTGTCCGATTCCGTCAGGGGAATGACCAATGACGCTCCTGTAAACGTGTCGGCCCCGGTACAAAAGGTGCTTGATTTGCTAGATAAAATCGAGACGTTGGTAGCAGAAAACCCAGTGGTCAAGGACAAGGAGACCAGCCGGTTTGGGAAAGTCGAATTCCGAGACTTTTACGACGCTGTATCTGCAAAAAGTACGGGATTTGTGCGGGAATTGGTCTCTGAAGAAGCAGCAGCAGAATTGGCAGTGTATCTCAACGAGCTGTGGGGAAACCGAACCCGGATCGACTATGGATCGGGCCATGAGTTGAACTTCATGTGCTTCTTGCTCTGTCTTGCAAAATTGAACGTCCTCAACCTCGGCACAGATGCCCTGGCAGTGGTGCTCAAGGTGTTTCTCCGGTACATTTCCATCATGAGGCATCTCCAGAGAGAATATTGGCTTGAGCCTGCCGGTTCGCACGGCGTCTGGGGCCTTGACGACTACCATTTTCTTCCGTTTTTGTTTGGAGCCTCGCAGTTGGCAACCCATCCGCATCTCAAGCCAAAGAGCATCCACAACAAGGAATATGTCGACATGTTCAAGGACAAGTACATGTACTTTCATTGTATATGGTTCATCAACTCCGTCAAGACCGCGTCGTTGCGCTGGCACAGTCCCATGTTGGATGACATTAGCGGGGCAAAAAACTGGATGAAGATTTCCGACGGCATGATGAAAATGTACAAGGCAGAAGTGCTCAACAAGCTCCCTATAATGCAGCACTTTCTCTTTGGGTCGATTTTGCCTGCCCCTGAAGGTATGGGAGGCTCCGGACTGGAACCAGAACACGTTCATACTTGGGGGGATTGTTGCGGGATCAAGTTGCCTAGTGCAATTGCTGCTCACGAGTTGGAGAAGCCAATTCCATTTGATTAGCGTGGGCTGGTGTGCGGTATATTTAATAGTGAGTACATGGATTTTCTAAGGTAGCAGGGTTTTAAAAGGCATTTTGTTTTGCAGGATGGTAAGAAACGGGTTGAGAGTGCTGATTCAAATTGAATGTGGCACCAGGGGCACCTTTACTAAAAGAGCGAGTCTCAGAGTATAAATAGTTTTGTCAATATATTTCAGCAATTTTAGCAAATGGTATTCTAGTTATTATATCACAGCCTGGTGCCTATATAATGAATAATCGGACTAGAGTAGATTGGAATTAGCCATAGCTCGGTAAATCACTATATGGTATAATTTACTTTCTAATCACCACGACACCTAGTGACTATCCAAATATTTCACAAGCCAGTACTACAATCTGAACTCAAGAACAGTTTCACAAAGGTATAACGTCTAAACAACCGGTCTCATTTACTCAGAAAGACAAGACTTGTACTAGTAGAATATATTTGATAGTATTGGACTAATACCTCGGCGATTTAGACAAATTTCAATGCTACTTCTGGAAGTTTGTCTGTGGTGCAGTGTTCCAACTACATTGTTACTAGTAATTTAAAGCAATTCTCAAAATGAACCATATATACAACAAATTAAATTGCTGGTACTTCTAAAGATCTAGACAAAAGTTCATTGCCCCTCCAATGCCCATTATTTTATACATTCACAAGCTCTAGTCAGAAGTCGTTAGTCACAGAGTTTTCTTTCGACAACTATATAGCCGTCCTTGGTCTTGAACGGCAAAGTATAAATCTCCTCTGGGATCCTATTATAGCTATAGCCTTAAATAAATAAATAAATAATAATAATAATATTATTAAATCACTGGTATCTGCACATCACGTGACCATGGTATAAATTTTCAAAACCTGCATAGACTCATCAATGGAAGCAAAGACTCAAGTATTAAACAACGTTGACGGGAGCGCAGAGGTGGTGATAGATGGTGTAAGGGTTGTGTGTGGAATCAACGGGCCCATTGAGGCCAAGCCTCGTCAGGAATTACCCACTACTGTTGCCATTGAAGTGAATATTGTTCCTGATGTGGGAGGACCGACGACGCGCCAGAAGTTAATGGGAAGTAAAATCAAGAGTTTCCTTAGCGGGGTGGTTGTGGGAAAAAACTATCCGCGGCAATTGATACAAATAAATATCCAGATTCTTGAAACCCCAGTGCTGGGTGGATATGATGATAGTGGTGTAAAGGACAGCTTTATGGAGCTCAGCTGTTGTATAAATGCAATTGCGCTTGCCCTTATGGATGCGAGTATTGGTCTTTATTGCACGTTCAACTCCAACGTGTATTCCTACAAAAAGGGCGTGCTACAGCTTGCAGATGTGGACGGTAGTTCCAGCAAGCATTTGGTGGTGTATTCGATAAAGGAGAGTCGGGCAGATGCGATTTTGTATAGTGAAAATGTCGGTGGGTTTACCGAGGATCAATTGTTTAAGGTTTTGGATGCTGGTGCGCGGCAAGCTGAAGAATTTAATCAGGAGTTGAGAGGAGTGGTGGAGGCTGGTGTGAAGCAGAAGTTGGCATTTTTGAATTAATGAGTAGGAGGCTGTAGTTGGCATTTTGAATTAACGAGTTGCGAGGAGTAGGACAGAGTATTGAATATTGTATATTTCGTTGGTTAGCATGAATATTGTAATTATTTTGACATTGGCCTACAAAACATCTATCCGGTGTATGGCTTGAACTAGGTCAGGATATGGAGTTGTGAACAGTCATTGAACCATGAACGTTATTAAAGTTATGGTAACTAATGGACATGGAAACAATTTCAATTTGTTACCGTGAGTACATTCTAACGTAGAGTGGCTCTCCGATATCGGTGACTTACTTGTGTTCAACCTCAACAGAGATGCATTGGGCAAATGTATTGTTATTGATTGCTGATTTGATCAATGCACGTTGACAAAAGACATTTACAGACAAATGCTAGTATTTCGAGGAGTATTTTCAAATCTATATGAAATTCAGGATCACATTTTGAAGTTTGTATATTCAAGAGTGTGGCATTGTCCAAATGCTTGTACCAAAGCTTTATAATAATGTAGGCAATGGAAAATAAAAGCCTGGTTTGAATGGCCCAAGTTGTCAATGGATGTCTCGGATGGAGGTATAGCTGTAAGCGTTATTGTAAAGCAATTGCCTTGTAATTTGTCAATTTGAAAGGGTGGATCCGGATTGCATGGCATTTCAATTTGGCAGAGTCATTAATTCCAAGACCATCTAAGCATCAATGCTTTGTATGTTTGACAATAGAATTACCGTGTTCAAGTGTGAAATAGTACCTTAAGCATTCCAATTGCACAAGCAAAATTGTCTCAGACAGTGCCCATTGTATATTGTGAGGACTAAATACAGGGATTGTGGAAGGTACCATCAATTTTACCTATCATTAACCACGTATTTATTCTTGGCAAATGTGTCAAGTGTGAAATGTACTGGTGGTAAATTAGTACTAAAGGTGTACCATGAAAGATGGAAATGGGTGTAATCTACAGCATAAAACAAATCAGCAATGTTTGTACATGTATTGTGCTTATAGCGAGCGGGTTTCGAGCCGGTGGATGTATTCTTGTAAGCTCAGCAAGGAGGTGATGTCGTGAAGATGAAATGGGTCGAGCAAATCCGACTCCATGACATACAGAGCTGTTGACGGGGTGATGAAAGTCAAGACACCAACTGTGTAAACGGAAGGGGCCATTTGTGATGATGTAGAAGAAATGGGGCGGTATTTATAGTGAGAGTGAGAGTGAGACAATGCGGTATGTGTTTAGGAGTAGTGAAGACATGCTGACGGGAAGGTATGACGGAAGGTATGACGGAAGGTATGACGGAAGGTATGACGGAAGGTATGACGGAAGGTATGACGGAAGGTATGACGGAAGGTATGATGGAAGGTATGACGGAAGGTATGACGGGAAGGTAAGACGGGATGGAAGGGTATAGCGAGAATGAGATGAAGTTATGGGTAATGGTATGGTGTCGTTTGAGTAGTTGAACAATGTTTTGATTAAGACAGTATTTTGATTAAGGCAGTATTTTGATTAAGACAGTATTTGGACTAAGGCAATGTTTTGATTAAGGCAATGTTTGAATTAAGTTAGTGTTTGGATTAAGGCAATGTTTTGACTAAGGCAATGTTTTGATTAAGTTAGTGTTTGAATTAAATGAATGCTTGGAATAAATGAATGCTTGGATTTTTAAAGTTTTTGAGCTAGCCGAAGGTCTATTCCAGAATCCTGTACCCATCCAAACGATTGCAATAAATAGTCGACTCATGATCAACTCACGATACATTAATGATACAACATAAACCCATCCACACCCGGTCTAGGTGTATGATCAACAGCCAACCATTGGCTGATTTGTAAAATTGAGCTGAATTGAGCTCAATTCAGCTCATCAACAACCCATTGGCCACTACTATATTAAACATTGCTATTAACGTCCACCTCTCAACACTCTTGGTGCTTGTAATACTTTAAACTCAATACTCTTGTCTTGATACTCGTAACTCGTAGCTCTTGATCTCAATAGATTATAGTATCTCAATAATCATAGTATCATAGTATCATAGTATCATAGTATCATAGTATCATAGTATCATAGTATCATAGTATCATAGTATCATAGTATCATAGTATCATAGTATCATAGTATCATGGTATCATAGTATCATAGTATCATGGTATCATAGTATCATAGTATCATAGCTCTCAATAATACCATACTATCATACTCATACTATCATACCCCTCAATACTACCATATTACCATACTACCATACTCACTCACTACCCACTACAAACTCAGTTACCCGAGACAGCCATCTTGTAGAACGTTGCAATCTAAAACATTACAGCAAGAATTTTCTCATGCAGTAGTCACGCCCACGAGATCAATGTAAATACAAAAATAAATATCAAGAGCCACCACCCATCTTGGTTCCAGCACACAGACAACAGTCTTCCTCCAGTGGCATACCAAATTCCACCAATTTTCTACAATCTATTCCAGATATCCAAATATCCAAATATCCAAATATCCAAATATCCAAATATTCCCACAGCAATTACCCCAATTACCTAATTACCCCAACTACCCTTCATGGTCCTGGACTCCCCAGCCGAGGAGCTCATTTCCGCCACCTCGCGGATCGGCAAGGCCGTCACGTCGACTGCCACTGTGCTCATGTCCGGATCCACGTCGTCCAGTGGGCTTCTCCACTCGACCCATTATCAAAAGGCCATCTACGACACGCTTCTCGCCCCGCACAAGAGAAACGCCCAGGAGAAAGTGAGGTCACAACGGCGTGCGCCGTCGGAGTTTCTCCGTGCGAATTTCTCGCGCCAGGAGATCCAACATCGCGCAGCAACCGAGATTCCAGACGACTTGCTCATGGACGTGCCCGAGGACTCACAAGGGTTCTCGCTCTTCCAGGGGTTTGAGGCAAGCATTCCCCAGGTCAATGAGGAGCTCGAGCTCTTCAAGGAGTTGGAATTGGACAAGCAGGAGCCTGTGGGCGACTCGCTCCAGCAGCTCGAGACCCGGCTCAACAATCCGTTGCCCTGGGATATTACCAAGGCAAAGCTCCGGGACAGCCGCGATGCCGGCGAATTGGCCCGCTACAAAGCACGCATCGCCCAGAAACTACGGCTCATTGAGGTGAAAAAGGACCTCAGTGCCAATGAGATTCTTGAGCTTGACGAGAAAATCGCAAAACTCCACAAAATCAGAGACGCAGTGTTCCAGAAAGTCGCCAAGCTCGAAAAGGACCAGATTCTCCTCGAAGATTGTATCGAAATCGCAAACCATCTGTTGGACCACGTGCTGGACTCGTCCTCGGAAGATTACGCGTTGATCGACTCCGACGACGAGCCACTCATGTCCAAAAGCGTCTACACCAACCTTAAGGACCGCCCCGCCCGCAGGAAAATCAAATCCACCCTCCAAACTTTCTACTCCCCAGGCTCCAACATTGGCTCCTTCCAAGCCCACTCTGACACGGTCACGTGTCTCGACTTTGACTATCCGTTCGGAACCCTGGTCACTGCATCACGTGACTGCACAGTACGGGTCTGGGACGTTGGCAATAAGACGTCACAAGCTGTGTTGGAGGGGCACAGTTTGCCGGTGCAATGCATCCAGATGGAAGATAGTTTTGTTGTCACAGGCAGCGATGACACTACTTTGAAGCTCTGGGACTTGTCCTCCGAGTCGCAGGACTGTCTCCACACATTTGAGAGCCACGTAGGTCACGTGACAGCACTCCATTTTGACGACTGGAAGCTCGTTTCTGGGTCCTCCGACAGAACTATCAGACAATGGGACATGGCTTCTGGCCAGTGTATCCAGACATTGGACGTGCTTTGGGTCACGAATCACGAGTCCCGGCCCGTTGACCCAAAGGTGCCATTCATGGGCGCAATCCAGTGTTTTTCCGTGGCCCTAGCGTCGGGAACCGCCGACGGCGTCGTCCGGCTCTGGGATCTTCGTTCCAGCGAGGTCACCAGAACACTTACTGGCCACACTGGCGCGGTCACGTGTCTCCAGTTTGACAGCCAGTGTCTCGTCACGGGGTCGTTGGACTCAAGCATCAAGATCTGGGATCTTCGTATGGGCAAGATTGTTGAGAATTTGGCGTGTTCCAGCGGCATCGAGAGTCTCCAGTTTGACAGCAAGAACATTGTGTTTTCCAGCGGCCAGAAGCACGTGAGCGTGTACGACCGGGCTTCAAAGGAGACTAAAGTGTTGGAGAACCAAGGCAGTGTTGTCAAGTGTGTAAAGTACAAGGAGGGGTATATTGTGGACGGTCTAGCGTCGGGGGAGATTGAGACTTGGGCGATATAAATTGGATGGTCTGTGCAGATGCCATGACTGAATTGCATAGAGGAGATGTAAGTAGATGTCAGATTGTAAGTAGATGAATATCATTGTAAGTAGATAGTAGGACATGTAAGTAGAAAATAGTATAAGTAGCTCGTGTGCAGTAGCTCATACAACTAATTTAAATAATCCCTTTGTCGGTTTAAATTCACAGCTATACATCAAGTGCTGGACTCTCATCACAATACATCCACAATCTTTCAACTAGCAATCTCCCGGCTAATCAAGCCTTGCAATTACCATTGTATCTTACATCTTCCTGCCACGTCCATTCCCCACACTTTTAGCACTATTCCAACGTTTCATCTGTTGCACAGTTTCTTGCGCCTACAACCGTCCTTTGTCGTGGACAACAAAATACAAATCTCCAGAGCCTAGAATAGCTACATCCTTGTATAAACATATTATAATCCTCTTGTATTAATATTTAAATGTTAGCCGCTTCACAGTAGCAAAATCAGTTTATTCTCATGTAAATTCTACACATTAGTGTTGGATGGGTAGATTTTTAAACCAAGGGTGGCAGGTCATAGGAGCAAAACTCCACAGATCATTCTGTGCCACCTCCCTTTAACACTTGAAGATCAAGTCAAAGTTCATTCCATTATAAGGTTTTCTCAGCCCAAAAATTAGCGGTGCTGTCCTTTGTTTTTACACGATGAAACATCAATCTCACCCTCTGAGGGAGCCTAGTATAGCTATAGAAGTAACTAAACATACTAAATTAAGTTAAACTCACATTTCACAAGCTCTGGTGGAAACCTTTTTATTACTGTCACAGTGTTTTCTTTCGACGACTACATAGCCGTCCTTAGTCTCGGACGGCAAAGTATAAATCTCCTCTGGGAACCTAGTATAGCAATAGCCTTATATTATTATTATTATCATATTTACATGTTTCAGAAAACACAGAAATGCTTTCCTTAATCATAATATTTATTTTGTATTTAGCTACAATGTCTCCGGCATTACAGTTGTTTGACAAATATATTTCACCCAGGAACATCAGGCACCATTGCTGAAAACCTAAAATTCTCGAATAGTCGCCTAGGATTAAACTTCAATTTGAGCAGTTGTATTGTTGATACACAGTTCTTGTAGTGCTTGTAAAACCCTGGTCGCTTGCCACCAAGTTTCATCAATGCTTGAGAATTCAACCTTCCAAGAGCACTGGGTTGCTTTCCTTCAATGGTAATGCTGCCTCTGGATGATTAGTGAAGATGTTTGTCAAATAGCCATAATCCCAGAGTCATGTATGATGATTCAGGTGGGCTCTCCAGTAGTATTTCTACCAAATCCTGACATGGATCATGATCACATTAAGTCGAAAAGACCGAATGTCAACCGCAAATCTACAAAGTTGGTTTCCCATAACGTGTGCCTCCAGATTGTGGCCATTTATAACCGATCTAGCACCACATTGACAGCAAATGACCCAATGTTTGATCCAGCTATACCAGTTCCAGAGTCATTATATTTTCCAGGACGGGCTACAAGTTGGAAGAAATGGGCAGACAAAATTCCGTTGAAATGTTGTGGAAGCATTGAGGATTTGCTAAATTATTTGCCCTGTAGCCCTCTTGACATAAAGGGAAATTCCATGAAGTACAATCTGCCCCCAACGAAGAGACTTGGAGGTTATACCTTTGGCAGGGATTTTCCAAGGGTATGTATATTTGATGGAATTGTCTGGAATGTTATAGCTAATACAAACAAGTGCCAGTGTAATTCAAGCGAGTATTCAAGTGAATTCAAGTACTCGTAGAACGTCCAAAATTCACAACCTGCCCGTTGAATGTATTTTGTTTGGAACGATACAAGTATGCCCGTTGGCTTATTAAGATACAGTGGTATATGCAATACCGGCTACTTTGGCGATTGATGGTTTACTGGAGCTTGATATTTCACAATGAATATCCGTCAATGTTCAAACTAGCATGTTCTAATGAATGGATAGTTGGCCACAGTCTGGCGACAATAGCTAGAGAAATAAATACAATATTGCAAAATCCAATTAACCAGAAACGGGCTTCAAGCAGTAGATTTCCACGACTTTGAATGACCTGAAATGCAAAAGTGCTTTGTATGATTTGGAGTCTGGGTTTGCGGTTATACCAGAGGGTAGTGGGTATAATTCGACTATGCTTTGGATGATCTAAATACCATGAACGGATTAAACTGCTGAACTGGAGTTGAATGGTTGGACGGTATTTGAGTGACTTTCGCCATGTGTTTTGAGGTATTCCGATCTATTTCGATATACCTGGGATGATGTACCTGAGATGATGTACCTGAGATGATGTACCATGGGATGAAATACCTGAGATGGTAATATAATACCATGAGATGATAATATCGTACCATATGATACTAATATCATACCATATGATGCCTCAGATGTCATATTCAGGTCAATATAATATTATTAGATGCCTCAGGTGTCAATATTATAATATGAATATTATCAGATGACATTCAGATGCTATATTCATATATCATATCGTTCATATGATATTATTCATGTCATATTATTCATGTGATTCAGATGTTCAAATCATGAAATGTTATTCAAGTCATATGATGTTATTCATATGTTATTCATATGTTATTCATGTTATTCATGTTATTCATGTTATTCATGTTATTCATGTTATTCATGTTATTCATGTTATTCATGTTATTCATGTTATTCATATGTTATTCATGTTATTCATGTTATTCATGTTATTCATGTTATTCATGTTATTCATGTTATTCATGATATTCATGTTATTCATATGTTATTCATGTTATTCATGTTATTCATGTTATTCATGTTATTCATGTTATTCATGATATTCATGATATTCATGTTGTTCATGTTATTCATGTTATTCATGTTATTCATGTTATTCATGATATTCATGTTGTTCTGTTGTGTTGTTATTCATAAGATATTATCCATGTCGTTTTGTGTCGCTGTGCTGGTCACGCGATTCACGTGACCAGCTCTATATTTGCAAATATTTCATCATCCAACCACACATGAACTTTGGAACACAGACCCCCACGGTGGTCGTTTTGAAAGAAGGAACCGACACCTCGCAAGGCCGCGGCCAGATCATTTCCAACATCAATGCGTGTGTTGCCATCCAGCAGACTCTTAGCGCCACGTTGGGTCCATTAGGCCTGGACATTTTGATTGTGGGCTCCGACGGCAAGACCACGATTTCGAATGATGGGGCAACGATCTTGAAGTTGCTTGACATTGTGCACCCAGCGGCGAAGATCTTGGTGGACATTTCACGGGCACAAGATGCGGAAGTCGGTGACGGGACCACGTCGGTGACGATTCTCGCGGGCGAGTTCCTCAAGGAGTCGCGGAGCTTCATTGAGGAGGGGATCAGCGCGCATGTGATTACCAAGGGGTTTAGCCGGGCACTTGGATTGGCAGTTGCGCGGATCCGGGAGTTGGCGGTGGAAGTGGAACGGCCAAGTGAGGCGGGCGGCGATTTGAAGTTCCGGGAGTTGTTGGAGAATTGTGCCAAGACAGCAATGAGCAGCAAGTTGATTACGCAAAACTCCAAGTTTTTCACCGAGATGGTTGTGCGTGCAGTGTTGTCGCTTGACCAGGACGACTTGGACGAGAAGCTCATTGGCATCAAGAAGATTCCTGGGGGCTCGATCACGGACTCGGAGTACATTGACGGGGTGGCGTTCAAGAAGACGTTTGCGTACGCCGGGTTTGAGCAGCAGCCAAAGAAGTTCAGCCAGCCAAAGATCCTCTGTCTCAACATTGAGTTGGAGCTCAAGGCGGAAAAGGACAATGCCGAGGTTCGGGTCGAGAAGGTGCAGGACTATCAGGAGATTGTCGACGCCGAGTGGCAGATTATCTTGAAGAAGCTTGAGCAGTGCGAGCGCACGGGAGCCAACATTATTCTCTCAAAGTTGCCGATTGGCGACTTGGCCACGCAGTATTTTGCCGACCGCAACATCTTCTGTGCTGGAAGAGTGTCCAGCGAGGATATGGAGCGCACTTTGAAGGCCGTTGGAGGTGCAGTTCAATCGACCACCACCGACATTTTGCCCGAGCACTTGGGCACGTGTGCGCAGTTTGAGGAGGTCCAGATTGGAAACGAGCGGTACAACTTATTCAAAGGGTGTCCCGAGGCCAAGACGTGTACTTTGGTGTTGCGAGGAGGCGCGGAACAGATTATCGAGGAGGTGGAGCGGTCGTTGCACGATGCAATTATGATTGTGAAGCGGTCGATCCAGAACAACATGGTGGTGGCTGGAGGCGGGGCCATTGAGATGGAGTTGTCACGGTACCTTCGCGAATACTCGCAAACGATTGCCGGTAAGCAGCAGTTGATCATTGGGGCATTTGCCAAGGCGTTGGAGGTGATTCCACGGCAATTGTGTGAAAATGCCGGGTTTGATGCCACCGACTTGTTGAACAAGCTCCGGCAATCGCATGCGCGCGGTGAGACTTGGTGTGGCGTTGATTTCGCCACTGAATCGATTGGCAACAACTTGGAGTCGTTTGTCTGGGAGCCGGCTTTGGTGAAGATTAATGCCTTGAGCAGTGCCGTCGAGGCCGCCAACTTGGTTTTGTCTGTCGACGAGACCATCACCACGGGCGAACGACAGCCGGCAAATGCCAGCATGGCGCAACAGGTGATGCAGCAGCGAGGCCGTGGTGTCCCTGCGTAGTGGTGGATGAATTGGTAATATGTAATCAATGAAACTTGGTTAGAGTTAGTGAGATGTAGAGGGTGATTTTGTTGTATCAATGAGTTATGTGTGGTAGTTGGTGTTATTGAGTCAAGTGGTTGTAATTGGTTCATTCCACTGAATTTCCAATTGGTTTACTATGCCGTAGTTTATAATTCCATCTGAATTAGACAGTATCATGATGAACTATAAATTACATAATTATTTGCTGCTCCTTTAGGATCTGGATAACCGGATTGGACTCTGCTAGATATAATGTCTAGCTAATCTGTTTAATTGGGTTCCATTGAGTTTTTTTAATAATATTTATTCAACGCTATAGCTATACTAGGCTCCCAGTGGAGACTTATACTTTCTCACCAAGACTGATGGTGCTGCTATGTAGTCGTCAAAAAAACTCCCTGTCAGATTACTTTCAACTAGAGCTTGTGAATATATAAAGTAATGGCATTAAATAACAATGTGCTTTTCCTATGTCGTAGGTGCCTTGAGTCCCCAGCGTAGTTCCAGTCCAACGTGCTGTAGCAAAAAGAAACCAGTCCAGCACAGACTAGAACCCTACATTTTAAGCTTTGCTATATCTGAAAAGACACAGGCTCCATTAGTATTGGCAATTCCTTTATACCTGTTCTTGACCTTTCGAGCCCAAGAGTACTGGCAAGATAAGTCGTGGATGGCTCAGCATCCTCGCTCTGTTGAATAATGGTTAGCCTCGTGTTGAATAAAGTCTTTTTTATGTGAAACAAAGCTTGGCCGCTACGCAGTTGACTGATTCCAATACCAATCAATTTACTATCATATGAGATTCACTCCCTCAATCAACATGATCTCCGCTACCCAGAGCTCTTGGAAGCTCAAATTCTCTAACGCATTGATGATACTAGATTCCACTGGAATACACAACATGAAAAGTGTTTGCCAATCAGTCCATAAACTTGTATAGTTTTACCAGAACGTGTGGAACCAGATTCTCCAGCAATGGTGCCTGATGTTGCTGGGTAAAGAAATATCTGTCAAATAACCGTAATGCCAGAGATAATATAGCCAAATACAAAAATAAATATTATTAATATTACATGACGGTTGGCTTTGGCGTTGAATAGTCTCTGTCTTGTCCGCTGAGTAGCCAAGAGTGATTGAAAGTGAATTCACTACATTAAATTGCCAACACCCAGAAACCATTTTAAAGTATACCATGTATATAAATTCCACATTTCCAATGTAAATGCATCCCAATCCATCTACTTCTAAAACGAGTTGCATAGAAAAGTCTGAGATGGTTCACTAATCTGAAAAACCCTACAAGCATCTACAAGCAAATATTACTTAGAGTCGCAAACCAGGACGCCTACTCCTACCCTCTCATATGAGTGTCCTAAAAGTCTTGACATGCGCACACCGTACCAAAGATTAAAGAAAGCTGCATCAAATATAGACCATGTAAAAGTGTTACCCAAGCCCAATCAGAATTGCTGGATAGCCATATTTTGACCCTACAAGGACAAAAATGGGTCCTTAATACTAAACAAACACAAATATGACCAAGAAATGGCAAAAGTTGGACACTATGAGATTACTCTAGCCCACTATAGAACTCTATGCGAAACGGATTCACCAGTTACAACAGGCAAAGATAGACTCCTACTAGCTGAGGCATTGGTCCAAAGAAAATTGTAGCCTCGTCAACTTCCAAGTGAAAGGCTTGGTATCGAGCTCTAGTAAGTAGTTTAATCTGGACTGCAATCCAAAGTGCCGTAGGTGCGACAATCCCTCCATATTTCATGGCTCATCATGCTTAAGTTTAGTGGTATTCACTCAGGCAATAGACAAAGACCTCACAACTAGAGAGCAGATTCGCCGCCTCTTTACCGACTCAATCAGCTCATTCCCTTTTAAAATTCTACACATTAGTGCTAGTTGGGTAGATTTTACTCAAAGGGCGGCAGGTCATAGGAGCAAGACTCCACGACCCCTTCTGAGCCATTTCTTTAACATTTGAAGATCAAGTCAAAAGTTTATCTCATTGTAAGGTTTTCTCTCGACTCAAAATCAGCGGCGCCGTCCTTTGTTTTGCACGGTGAAACATCAATCTCGGGGGAGCCTAGTATAGCTATAGAAGTAAATAAACATTATTATTATATAAATTCTCACAATATTTTCATACGACTTTTCATACGACTTCCCAGTACTATTCACAATTCTTTTACACCAATTCATAGACTTGACTCCACATTACTTCTCATACTGCTTCTCATACGACCTTATACTACTTTTCATACTACTTTTCCCTAATTCTCCCTACTCCTCCACTTTTCACTACTTCTCCACTTCTCCATTTCTCCATTTCTCCATTTCTCCACTTCTCCACTTCTCCTACTCCCCATACATCTCCCTCAATTGCGCCACCTCTTCTTCCTCCTCCTGCTCCAGCTGAAGACACTTGTTCCACATCACCCGATCCTTCAACCCAAGAAAATTCGCCATCACCTTCCGAGGAAACTGAAAGTCAACGTACTTGGATCCATCCAACTTGCTCACCAAAATAATCGTTTGGGGGTTCATCTTGTCAAGAAACGACAACTCTATCGCCATGTAGTCCTTGGCACTCTTTTTATACCCCGCCAACTCCAGGGCTTTCACTGGCACAAAGTCCAACTTGCAATTGCCCGGCCGCTTGTTGTGCCGAGTGACATTGAGCTTCAATGCTTGCTGGAACCGTTTGCCAGACGCATTCAACGGAATCGGCAACACCTGGCGGTGAAAGTGCACGGATTTCAGAGTAACGACCTCAAAACTACAGTAGCCGTAGTTGAGCGTGAGGAAAAAGTCTGCCAAGCTGGATTGCACCGTGTTTATTTCGGAAAC
The DNA here is from genome assembly GCA_020342235.1 of Saccharomycopsis phalli. Taxonomy (NCBI): domain Eukaryota; kingdom Fungi; phylum Ascomycota; class Saccharomycetes; order Ascoideales; family Saccharomycopsidaceae; genus Saccharomycopsis; species Saccharomycopsis phalli. The sequence continues at coordinate 1,249,023 of CP073216.1, forward strand.
CGTTGCTTCATCGGCATATACCGTGTGGCTGATGGGCACAATGAGAACGTGTCCGGAGATGCCCTGAGGCATTTTAAGAGGTAGCGGGCCTTTTGCAATGGTCATGTAGGTTGACTTTTTTATAGAGACGATCATGTGGGTGTTGACGTTGTTGGATAAGCAAAAGAAGCACGGGCTTTTGGGCATGTTATTTTGCACTGGACTTTTCTCTAGACTTCTTTTCTGGTCTCTTTCTTGATCTCTTTTCTGGTCTCTTTCCTGGTCTCTCTCCAACAAATTCTCCGTCAAATTCAAATCCCCAAACTCCGTCTTGTTCGCCTCCACTACAAACGCATAGTACCACTTCTCCTTACCCAAGCTTATAAACCGACTCACCCTGCCCGATTGCCATTTAAACGGACGTGTCTCGTAGAACCGACCCCGCGAAAAGATATACTGCGGCTCAGTGGCCTTAATAATCTCCTCCACGACATCACCGTCGCTGGTCTTTTCAAAGCTACTTGGCCACTGGTGGACGAAAAGAATGTCCAATTTCCCGGTGAAACAGGTCTTGAGCTCGGGCGAATCGCCGTTTATATACCCATACGTAAGCTCTTGTACCTCTCCTGTGCCAAAACCCGTGTCCACCACGGTAGTTGGGCATTGGTACTCCACATCGTTCTGCTTACTGGTTAGTATAAACAGTTGGTCCAACGGGCCGATTTTCTTGTTTATTTTGTGTATTTTCTCCAAGAGAGAGTTGTCTAGACAGACGAGTCTTTGTTAGTAGGGATGGTTGAAGTGGTACGTACAATTTGTATTTGACGGGCATGAAGAAAATTCAGTTGAGATGTGATGAGAATATGATGATATGATGATGATGATAAGATGATAATATGATGATGCTACGATGATAATATGGTGATAATAATATGGTGATGATAATATGGTGATAATAATATGATGATAAATTGATAATAAATTGATAATAATAATATGATAATAATCGATGATAAATTGACAATAGGTGATATTCAATCGGCCGAGTAATTCCAAGTCAATGCCACAGTTGAATGTCATTTCACGTCTCATTCAGCAGAGTTTCAACTATAAACACCACTCAATCATGATTAACCACCTTGAGTCATGAGCCTTTTAGATGGCTCTTCCGTCCTTTTCTTACAGAGTAGTTGTCCATGACATTTCATTGGCGTGAAAATTATATTTACATGTAAGCTCAATCATTTGCCAGTCATCTCAATCATCATCTCACTCATTCAATTGCGTATCAATTGCATATCAATTGTTATCCACACCATCACCATCCAATCTCCCACAAGATACTATTGTAGGCCGCCCATGGGCACATATATACCGAAACCTACACCTAGCCAAACCCAGGAGAACCCCTCGACATTGCCCCACATCCAATTCATCACCAAACTTAATTGCCTGCCGACAAGCGTTGCTGTTAATCAACTTTACTAGCGCATTGGGAAGCAATGCCACCACGTTCCACCACTGGTCAAATTGCACATTCTTGTTCTTCCTGTACTCCAACAAGTCACTACAATACTCCACCACCATCTGCTGGATAAATTCCCTCGACTTGCCTTGCAAAATCCGCGGAATTGCCGTGACCGTCGAATCTTGCAACCGGACCCCCCAGGCACTTAGATTCGCCCGGAACTGGCCAACAAGCTGCTGCTCATAATCTTCCAAGTCAATAACCATGTCCAGCGACACCAAGTCGTCCAATGAGGCAATGTACTCCTTGTACATTTTCTCTACAAGAATACGCTCGTGAGCAGCATGCTGGTCCACGACAAACAAAAAGTCGTTCGACTTGACAAGAATAAACTTGTCAAAGAACTGGGAAATGACCTTGAAGTCTGTGAATGAAAACTGCGGGACTTGGGGATGGAAGTGGCTCGAGACGATTTCCAACTTGCACTCAGATGGAGGTAGCGACTTGGACGGGTTTCGTGTTGATTTCCACTGGGAAATGACGTTTTCCACTAGAAACTTGACGTCGTCTTCCTGGATTTCCGGGCCTCTAATTACTAGTATATACAGCATGCCTGCCCATGTAAAGTTTTCTAGTTTACCATTCACCAACACTAGTCGCTTTCCAGCACCCCGTTTCATGACCCCCACCAATTTATACCCCTTGTATACTCCCGATGTATTTTGGTATCCGACAAGGGGAGTGCCGTAAACTGCGAGATATATAGCTGGGATGTCGGTGTCGGTGGATTTACAATTGACAATGGTTGAGGTGGGGTCGGGCATTTGGATACGCAAGTTGACTCTATTTAGTAGCAATTTTTCAAACATGGAGTTTTTGATTTGGTTGATGATTTTTAGTTTGTTTGTCTGGAGCAAGATTTGTTTTCGAACCGGGAGGTGTTTGAATAAGTGGGAGACTGAGATGGAGATGGATGGGTTTTGGGTGGGAATATCAAGGTGTGAGGTGCCATGTGGGGTGTTGCCATGTGAGGAATCGATATGATTTGGTTCATGTAGTCTATTTACTCCAGTTGGTCTATCTAGTCCACTTTGTCCATTTGAATCATTTAGTCTTGGATTATTTAGTTCACTTGGATCAGTTGAATCATTTGTTTCATTTGGATCATTTGTTTCATTTGGTCCATTTAGTCCTTCATCTAGCCCATTTTGTCTAATTGGATCATTTTGTCTTGGATTATTTAGCTCATTTGATCTTGAATCATTTGGTCTTGAATCATTTGGTCTTGGATCATTTGGTCCTTCGTTTCGTCCCTCATTTCGTCTTTCACTTTGGCCATTTTCATTTTGCTCATCTTGTCCATTTTCATTTTTCTCATCTTGTCCATTTTCATTTTGCTCATCTTGTCCATTTTCATTTTGCTCATATTGCCCATTTTTTGCATCCCATTTATACTCCCTCTGACCCCCCTTTAGTACCACCCCATGACCTCCACTGTAAATCTCCACATCCAGCACATTTATAATATTCCATAGACTCTCTCCCGCTTTGTTAGTCCCCGAATAGCTTCTTTTTCCCACTACGTGCATGTCCTCACGGGATATTCCCGGACCATTGTCACACACTGTGACATTCCAAGCAGAGTCTAGTTGACAATGAATATTTTGCGCACCGGCATCAATACTATTTTGCACAAGACGCGAGACGATTTGCACCACAGTGGGGATTTCGACGTGAGAGACTAGGCTGTTTTCCAGGTGGCGAGCGAGTTTTATCATGGATTATATAAATGAGTTGGAGAATGACTTTGGGAGTGAAAATGAGGGGACGAATCTGGAGAGTGAGGTGAGGGACGATGTATGGAATGATGAAAATAACCAGGAGAAAGAGAAGGAGAAAGAGAAGGAGAAGGAGAAGGAGAAGGAGAAGGAGAAGGAGAAGGAGAAGGAGAAGGAGAAGGAGAAGGAGAAGGAGAAGGAGAAGGAGAAGGAGAAGGAGAAGGATAATGAAAAAGAGAAGGATAATGAAAAAGAGAATGCCAATGAAAAAGAGAATGCCAATGAAAAAGAGAATGCCAATGAAAAAGAGAATGCCAATGGAGAGAATGGAAAAGAAAAATACCTGGCCAACGAAATTGCCTCCTTAATCAACTCCATTGGACCCCACTCAGCCATCAACCAGACCACCATCCACACCCTACTATCCCTCCAAACGTCCCTTGTCCACTGGCTCCAGCCTCCACACAATCTTCTAGGCACGTCCATCAGCTATACCAACGCCATCAACCAGCAGATTACGTTTCTATCCGACTTCATCAAGATCCACTACGCGCCCCGCTTCAACGAATTGTCGTCCATCATCTCCGACAGCCTCGAGTACGCGAAAATCGTGTTGCTCTTGCACAACAACTTGTCGCACATCAGCCGCGTCGACTTTGTCTCCAAGGAAAAAAAATTGCTCCTCAGCATGGCCGTCTTGGAAGTAAACACCCCAGAGCTTCCCCAGGACAAATTGGATGCCGTGGTGCGTGCATGTCGCCAGTTGGTGGACCTACGAGCCGTGCGCGACAATGTGCTCGAGACCGTCTCAAAACAGCTCTGGACGTTGGCCCCAAACCTCACCCATATCGTTGGGCCGCAATGTGCCATGAATATCCTCAACCACGTGGGTGGATTGGACAAGTTGGTTGCGACTCCCAGCTGCAACTTGACTGGTGCATTGTCCGAGTGTCCTCTTGTGAGAAATGTGCCTCTGGAGTACCACAAGCAGGCTCTGCGGATCGTCGCGGGGAAATTGGTGCTAGCTGCTCGCGTAGACTTTTCGAAATCGAGTCCCGAGGGCCGGTATGGGCTTGAGGCGGTGAAGCATGTGCAGCAGAAGATTGACAAGTTGATGGATCCGCCGGAGAAAGTGGCGGTGCGTGCGCTTCCAAAGCCCGAGGACAGTGTTTCCAAGAAGCGGGGCGGCCGGAAGTACCGGAAGTTTAAGCAGAAGTACGAGTTGACGGAGTTGCAAAAGGCGCAGAACCGGGTGGTGTTTGGCAAGAAGGAGGAGACGGTGGTGAGTGCGTTTGGTGAGGAGATTGGGTTGGGGTTGGCTGGGCGGAATTCGGTGGATACTGGGCGGATTCGGAAGATACAGCTGGCGGGAGGTGGGAGTGGGTTGAGTAAGAGTATGCAGAAGCGATTGGAGGGGGATGGAAGATGAGAATGGGATGTAATATGAATACTAATATGGGATGTAAATACGAGATACAAGATATAAATACGAGATACAAGATGAAGATGGGGAGATGAGAGGGTACTTGGAAATTGATGTTGAAATATAGACCATGATATCCATGGATAAAGACTGAATATTGCACAACTATTTAAAGACTGGCTACACAAGAGACTGTAATAGGGTTGCCTAGTATTTGTTACTTCCTATATGGCTCAAAGGAAATGCAGTCTCTCGCAACTCGTCCTTTGGACCATCTTTTGCTCTTTTTTCAACTTGTTTCTGCTCAATCTCCTGTACAAGAGAACGACTCTCCTTTTCCAATAGTCAGACTTTTTAAATAGTCGAGCGAATATTCAGCGATTTCACCACTCGTATCCTAGTATTGCATTGTATTATTTTATCAAGATTACAGCTACCTTGCTCCAGAGAGGTGTAGATTGTCACTAAATTTGAGCTGAACCCCCGACGATTCGTATCCAAGTTACCATTACAGAGACTGTAGAATTTAAATTGATTGACTAGACCATTGTGACAAAGGTTTAATCAGCCAGAATGGAAGAGTAAATCTTTGTATTAGTGACGGAGAACATGGCGAATAGTTAACTGTGATGTGAACATGATGGTGAACTATAATAATATCTATTTTGTATTGTTGATACATAGTTCTTGTAGTGGTTTTGTAAATGCCTGGTCGCTCGTCACCAAGTATGTTGCGTGCTCCATGAGTGGAATCTAGCGTTAGGACTGTTGTAACTTCTGTATAACAGTGTCCTCATTGAGTCGGACCTGGAGCTGTCACTTTTGGCATATCCTAAATGAATTGGAATTGCTTCTGTCAATTTAAGCCGCTTGAATAATTTGATACAGATCAGTTATTGGTTTGACCACCTATTAGGAAGGAGAATATTAAATGTAAACGTCCCAATAACCTCGACCATGCGCCTTGACTATTTGAAACATACAACTTCCTTGTCAAGCTAGCTTTTCCAAATACACACATAATATTAATTAATTAACTATGCGAATTAGTCTAAAGGCACGGAGATATCACGGATGCTATAAGATATCATTTTGGAAACCTCTGGGTAGCACCTGAGACATGCCTAATTTGTATACCTATATTGGCTTGGTAGCTTGACCTGAGTGAGACAAATAGGCATGGAAATCAGTTGGAAATCAACACTATACGTACTTTTATTGAAAAAAATATTATCCAACCACATTTAGAGTGAGTAGTTTTGGTAAATTACCATGAGGACGTATCGTAAGCTACCACCACGAACCACTGGGACCTTGAAGCCAATATTATTTAGTTTGTGGTATAAAAATGATGGGATTTCCAGAAAATAGCATCAAATATTTACCAATGCAATTCCAAACTCTCTTTACTGTCGCTTCTATTGCTTTGACTGCTGCTGCTGCACCAGTTGACCAAACTTCTCCTGCACCAAGTGGCCAAACTACTACTACACCAATTGACCAAGCTACTACTTTGACTACTTCATTAATCCAATCTGCTACTCTGTCTGGGCTGGATATGACTACCACTGCTTCGTCTATTAACCCACAACACACTCATGTCCACAACCACAAAAAAAAGCGACTTGGATGGAAGAAGTATTTGCCATGCTATTGTCGTTTCGGTTTCCATAAATTTCCTGGGATTGGTGGCCCTCATATTCCTGTCCCACGGAACCATTCACTGTTGCATTCTCACCTACGTCAAATTAACGGGACCACTTTAATTTAGTGAAGGTAGAATTGGCAAAAGTATCAGTGGGTAACAGTGTTGTGTCAGGCATAATTCACAAATTACAGCCATGGTATGAACATCATATTCTCATTTTAATTAATACTCAATGCTGCTGGACGGCATGTATATACGAATAATGGGGCAGGAGGTTTGGCCGAATGGAAAACACCTCATGCCTTATGGAGGGCGCATCATGAGGTAGTTACCGGGTTCGAGCCCCACCAAACCGCCCCAATACTCAAGAAAGTCTCCAGAAAGAGCACACTACGCCTCAGAAGGGCAATACAAGGAAGTCTCGCAAACGAGCAATGAACGACCCCGACGAGTCGTGCGCCCATCGTCACGAGATTCAGCGGCCGGATAGCGCCGGCATTTAGCCGAAGGATGGCCAGGCTTCTCGCATAACCAATAGCCAGTCACGTTAAACCACTAACAACACTGCTCCCATTGAAGTTTTTCAGCCCATATAACCGTTTAGGGTTATAAAGGGTTTTCTTCAATAGAATGCTGCCTCAGGATGTTCCTGAGTGAAAATATATCTGTCGAATCACCGTGTTTCCGGAGACAATATATAGCTAAATACAGAACTAAATATACTTACTTATATACGAATAGATTTATAATACACATACAAGACTTGTGTACATGTAAGATGGACCGATGTAGCACAGACAAATTTAACTGGTTGACGGATCTCGAATTTACAGGCTACTTTAAGTTGATGGTAGTTTTTGGCAAAAATATTAGTGTGCAACAGTGTTGTATTGGTTACAGTTCACTAGTTGGAGCTGTAATATATGTAAAATAATATATAAAAATTTGCTCCTCGACTTAGTGGACTTTCTGTAATAATAATAATAATAATGATATTCATTTTTGTATTTAGCTATATTGTTTCCGGCATTACGGTTATTCAATGAATATGTCCGAGGTGAATGAGCGGAGTAAATGGTAATAAAATTGCAGAGATTTAGTTTAAGGTAAACTAGAAGTGATTTTACAACTACTATAGTTTGCAAATTAATCTACACATCATTTGAATGTCGAAGCCTAAATCCTCGTCTGTAGAGTGTGACATCGTTACAAAGTTATGCTCAGATATTTAGTTAATTATAGATGAGTTTTGTTCCTTTGTAATTGAATAATCGGAACGGTAGTGATGATTGAATTGATATTCTTTCATACTTTTAACTACAGAAATAGAACCCCTTTATAGGATAGATATTACCTTATAAGAGCGTATTGTCATGAGTTTCACATTACGTCACAACTGTACATTGTGCCTATTGTACCGTTCCGTGAGTACATTCCAACGTAGAATAGCTTCTCCGTTATAGGTGTCTTACTTGTGGTGTTTAGCCTCGACAGACTTTCTACATATCATTTGAAATTCCGTCTATTTGAGTTAATATGTAATACTAGCCAGCAGTATTAAATCTTTATCAACTTAGTTACCTTGTGTGACTTGAGGGCCTGCTGAGGTTTGCGTAGATTGGGAGGCATGAGGATTCCAGGTAGCCATGACACTTTCAAGTGACAGGAAGAATGCTTCATTTTCAGGATTAAAAATAACAGGGCCTGGGCCGCCATATATTTGACCAAGATGGGGTAAGCTTTTTTTTAATTTCTTCTGTTGGACATCTTCGGCATCACCGGAATTATCAATCCCATTTGATGTTTGGTCATTGGAAATTGGCAAAGTAGAAGGTTCGTCTATTGGAGCAGCAATCACAGCTAAAGCAATTGAAGAAATGGTAAAGAGAGTTTGGAATTGCATTTTGTGTTTGTTTTGTAGTTTTAATGATGATAATTCATAAAATAAAGTCTGCTTTTATACCACGACCATCTGGAATTTTTGTCTCTCAATCAGTTGAATTATCTCTGGTAACTCAAGCTTACAATGAGGTACCGACGAGATATTATTTAATCAGGAAATTACCATAAAAAAACAATACTCACTCCAACAGCACTACGACCAAGCAAATCTTTAACATGACTCGTTACCAAATATCTGCCATGACAAATGTCTCACATTGGAGTACCATTTGGAAAATGTGTGTGTATGTCTGAGAGATTTGTTTGATGTCGCAAAATGCCGTGAAATTGATCTTGGAATGACAAATTGCAACAAGGTGATTTAAGATGGTTGTAATATTTATAAAGTAGTACATGGCTGTATAATATGAGGCGGTGGGTTGGAAATGTAAGACGTGTGCGACTTGTTGCTGAGATGTTACCAAGACGTGGAACGTTTAGTTGTGAATTTGTAGTAATATGAAACCAGGGCTGTACGTTAAAGATGGACAGGTGATGTTTTTGGACTATACTAGGTGCCGAAAGGATCGCTTGTCTAAAGGACGAGTAGCGTGTCTACCTGATTGTACTGGTATTTGGATACACGGTGGTTGGATACACGGTATTTGGATTACACAGGCAATTGTATTACACAGCCGTTGTATGCCAAGTGAATTGTATCTTGATGCCAAGGAAATTGCCTGAGGCAAGTCTGATGGATGGTGGTTGCTCAAGCTATTTGGAAATAAAGACCGAAATGCCAATGATGTGGACAGTACCATTGTACATGTTCTCCATACAGTACATACTAATATTTATTTTGTATTTAGCTATATTGTCTCTGGCATGCGATTATTTGAAGATATTTTCACTCAGGAACATCAGGCAGCATTGCTAAAAACCTAAAATCTCGAATAGTTGATTGGGGATAAACTTTAATGAACTTGTGGTTTGATGTGGTGGCTGTAAATGACTATAAATATGGATCACTTTACCGTATAGAGGAGACAACTTTCCTGAGCAATTTAGCTAGACATTATATCTAGCAGAGTCCAATCCGGTTATCCAGATCCTCAAGGAACAAAGCAAATAATTGCGTAGTTTATATTTTATCATACTACTATGTCTAATCAGACCGAAATATAAACTACAACAATATTTGAATATCATTAGTTGGGAAATCCTGGGCGTATTGGTGAAACCACTTGACTTTTGGATAGCTGTGTAGGATTGACATTGAACAGTGTTGATGTATGGTACTGAGGTATAACCTGGAGACTTGTATTTCTGAATAGGCATTGTTGATTGGGTTGGTATGGATATGTGATATGGATAATAATAATAATATTTATTCAAGGCTATAGCTATACTGGGCTTCTAGAGGAGATTTTGGCTAGATATTTAGAGGTGGCTTTCCACCCCTACGTAATTGGGATACGTGATACGTGATATGGGATATGAGATATGGGATCATGAACGTGAACGTAATCACAATCATGATCATTATACAGTTGAATAAATTCACACAATTAAATACATTCAGCTAGACAACACGGTTAACAGTTGCCAACACAGTTAACACAGTTTACAGTCAACACAGTTTACAGTCAACACAGTTTACAGTCAACACAGTTTACAGTCAACACAGTTTACAGTTGTACAATTCATTGATTTGACCACTCATCCCTACATCATCCCCGTGGCCCGGAGACTGTCCTGGATAAACAAATCCGTCACTGCGGCCAACACAAACTCCATGGAGTTTGTATCCGTGGCACACGTGCGGTGCGAGTAGATCTGCTTCTTGGTCTTGTCGAGCTTGCGGAACACCGACTCAATGTACAGAATGCCATCCTCGTAGTTTCCGGCACGGCCCGAGTACTCGGGAAGATACGTGCGGATGCTGCTGGACTGGATCTTCTCCTTGAAGGTGTCGGTCTTGTTGAGAAACAAGATAAACGGGGTGTTGTAGAACCACTTGGAGTTGACGAGCGACTGGAAGAGCGACATGGACTCATGCAACCGGTTCACCTTGGCGTCCTCAAAGAGCACCTGGTCGTACTCTGAGACCGCCAACACAAACAAGATCGCAGTCACGTCCTCAAAGCTCCGGAGCCATTTCCGCCGCTCGGAACGCTGTCCACCAGCATCCACAATCTTAAACTGCTGGCCCTGGATCTCAAAGCACGTTTCCGTGACCCCAGTGGTCTTGATTCGTGCCTTGAGCACGTCCTCGTCCGAAGCAAGGTACTCTTCCGCCGCGATCCGGTGCACCTCGCCAAAGAAGTACGCGGCATTGGACTCGAGTTGGAACTCGTTACGCACGGCAAAGCTCTGCTGGATGCCTGGGTCGAGCCACAATGCGCTGATGGCGTCGGCGGCCTGGGCCCGGGAGATCGCGGTCTGGGCCAGAGCTCCGGGCGGCGTCTTGCCGAGGAACCCGGTGATGTCGAGCGACTCCGGCGGCGCGGCTGGGCCGGGGCCCTCGAGCACTAGCCCTTCGGCCGCACCGGTGCTGGTCTGCGCCCGAAGGTACTCCAGACTCGCCGAGTACTTGTCGACGTACTCCGCCCCAAGGCCCGCGTACTCGGAGCTGTCGAGCAACTGCTTCTGGTACTGGAGAAGCACGTCACGGGCCGCCTGGAGCCGCCCGGAGCCGCGGTCGCAGGCCAACGCGATCCGCCGCCGGCGCGCCTCGATGATCAACTTGGCCATGCAGTTGACGGTGTCGATCCAGATGATCTGGCTGTACTTGCGCTTCTCCTCAAGGGCAAACCCATGCTGGTGGAGGATCTTCAACTGTTTGAGCACAGTCGACTTGCCGCTTTCTCCAGTTCCCAAGAGGAGGATCTTGTTTTGCTTTTTCGTCCGCTGGGTTTGGGCTAGGGCTTCGCTGATGTACTTGTCGGTGAGGAGTGCTTGGGAGAGGTTTGGGGTGCTTGTAGTGCAGCCCATGTGGATAGGTGGGAGCTGAAGATGGGGGATGATGTATTGGATAATATGTATTGATATAATATCAAGGAATGTTGATATAATATCAAGACAATATCAAGGAATGTTGATATAATATTAGGGAATGCTGATATAATATCAAGGCAATATTAAGGAATACTGATATAATATCAAGGAATTGGGAATATTAAGGATGGTCGTGTAATATATATTGGTGAAATGAGGCACCGGCGATCTTAGAATAGCGATTTGCACTAATGTGGATGTAGAGTGGATGTAGAGTGGTATAGTGTAATATAATGGCCGCTTGTTATATAGTATGGATGTGTATGTAGATGTATGGGTAGGATAGGTATATGGGTATAAGGTCTTGGTAGATGAATGTATGGTACTGTAGATGTATCATGTAGTATTATATAGGTGCATGGAATATGCTATTGAATATACTATTGAATATGCTATTGAATATACTATTGAATATACTATTGAATATACTATCATTAATGTATTATAGATGCATTTACGTATACTATTGTCCAATTCTATCATCGTCATCTTCTTCACAGCAATGCTGCCTCAGGACAACACTCCATTTCAACTCGCCATTCTCCAATCAAATTCCAGTCTGACTGATTCGTAAATGACACCAACCCATTGCCTCAACAATATCTCATGAAATCACATACATTGTCCATTGACACAACTATTGCCATATTACATGTATCCATTGGCAGATGGTTCGTCATGCCATGGCAGAATCAAACTCTCCAGCTCAACCTGCTCAATTACAAGCTATTCCCATGACCAATCAATTCTCACTCCAACCCTAAACACCCAAAGGATCAACTCTCACCAAGACCTTGTTACGCCAAAGCTAACCCTCATGCAATGACAGGACCCTGTACCAACGCTCACGATTTACTGTCCCACCCTTGAAACCAAAGCAGACTCAGGTACCTCCAAAAATCTCTTTAAAACAAGGTAGCTGTACTATATTGTACTTATTATACTTGCTGTACTCATTCTACTATTCTATAATAACATTCATTTTTGCATTTAGCTATATATCTTCAGATACACCAATACTCTCAGGAAAATCCCGAGGCAGCATCGTTAAAGAAATCCTTGCCCCTCATTTGGCTGGCCTAGACAAAATCCCATTGCTCTTTATATCACTTGTACAAAAACTGGCCGGAGGTTTCGTCTGTTAATATCCTGATAACTGTAAAAGGAAATCGTTTCACTTTATAGACAAGAGGTTCCTAATGATTGTCACTTGATCATTCCAAGGAAACAACAAAGCATATAGTACTGTATTTACTCACCAATGTCTGGATACAACTCTAATCAATCCTGTCAAAATCTTCGGCAAGGTCATTCTTGCATGGTCAATACGTTGACCTTTGGCGGAAATTTATCGTAATTCTCAGTGGGCGGGAATTCCAGTACAGTCACATTGTAATATCGCGGATTCTAAACTCCTCTCGTACTCCTATGATCATTTCCATAAACTGGTCCGTTGCATCCTTTTCTATTGTAATAGCAGTACCTCGAGTATTCATCATTAACATAGCTATCTAAATCTTGTGGGATTTACAATCTCAAAAGGTCCAATTGTGTCACAGTGTAGTCTGTATAGTGGTAATTGTGTCGCAATTCTTGAACTCCTGTGCCACTTGAGTATCATTACACATGGCGCAAATTTGGCATTGAGCTTTTTTGGGCCTTCTTTCATGATGTAGCTTTGCATTCATTTGGTACAATCTTTTGATTAAACTATCATAGCCCATGTGATTGATAATCAAGTCAAAATAAAACCGTTTGTTCAACGAAATGAGGAATAGTTTAGTGGTTCTTAATCAGTGCGGATAGATTCATATTTATGGTTTTGTCTTAAAATTGTACAATGTTCTCAATACGCCTCGTCCTACTGTGCATAATGGAGTTGATTTAGTGCTCATATCGAGTTTGTCAATCCCATCTTGTCAATTTCTTGAATTTTGTAGAAATGCATCATTTTCATCAAAAATAACATATTACCGTCTTCAGTTTGGTCAAGAACGAGTAGATTATGGTGGACGTTGTTGAAGATTAAGACAACAGGCACGTACTTAAACTTTGGAATAGATATATCCTGGTTCTGGCTAGTTGCTGGTTCTTCACCAGGGGTGAATGAATTCAACTGTCGGAGTACTGTTGGAATACTTTGTCGGACTACTTTGTAGAATGCTTTATGGTGTACTATTGCTAAACCCTCGCGTATTAAAACTTCTTTACATCAAATTACCATTCCCCCTAAACAATTACAATATCCTTTGATTATTCAACATCTTCATTCCCTCTTGATAAAACCGACTCGGGCTTGATTTCTCATCTCACATTGCTAATCATACAAGGATTTTTGCATCAATGTCAGGTCACAATTTGGCTTGATGAATAATCTCCCTCGAGTCCAATTTGTCCCTCTAGCAAGCATCTCCAGAACAACTGTACCATAAATTTGACGATCATTTCCACTTTGAATTACCTTGCAAATAATCCTTGTATATTCCAATGGTTTCGATTTATCCAATGTCTGAGTTATTCTTGGATATTCCATGTTGAAATTTGAATTCATATACGCTTTGGTGCAATTACCCTTGGCTGCCAAATCTCCACTCATAATTTCATACAACTCTGTATATCTGCAAAATTCATACTTCATATCCCATTGTTTCGTCTGGTTCTTGATATACATCTACAAGTGTCATTTTCTTTTCAAAATCATCTCATCAATAATTTCATGATTGATACTTTTCCACAATATACCTCTTGCCTCTGTATTTGCATTCTCCCACCTTTTCAGGTCTTTCCAAGTAGTTCTTGATTGCGTTGACTCTACCTGTGTTAATTTCTCAATTGCCCTTTTCCATTTGTTTCTGTTTTGAAATGTTAATTCTGATAATTCTTTTATTTTTCCTGGAATTCCTTATGACGTCAAGTGCATCATTTATAACGTTTTGATTTCATCTCTTTCACATGGTTCAATCGGACTGGTTGTTGCCCATTCACCATAACTGCTCCGTTTTTTGCATTGATTAATTTTACCATTAATTCGTTGTGTCGTTTTTGTTTACTTTGTAAATTCGTTAATAAGTTGATTGGTTTCGGTAGTTCAAGAATCAAATGTACTGGAGTTTCGGTACATGGTCAAGTTTGTCAGGTTATACGTCCCAAGGTTAATGTAAACGACTATGTCGGAGCTATTTATACAGAGGACAGATGTATGATGAAGTAGATACGAGACCTGACGTTATGTTGCACAATCTGTTCTGAGTCCAACGGAGTAACCACAACAAGCCATTTCTCTCGTGGTTGTACTGAATGGATTGTATTTGAATATTGCAGTAGATTATATTGTAGTGGGTGAGAGAGAGGAATGATCAGATTAAGGAGGTTTATTGTTTTATTTTTCCGAGTTGTAGATGTGAAGATACATCTGATCTGGTGTATGTATCCAGGTATAGTGGGGTAGTCTTGTATAGTATAGTCTTGTATAGTATAGTCTTGTATAGTATAGTCTTGTATAGTATAGTCTTGTATAGTATAGTCTTGTATAGTATAGTCTTGTATAGTATAGTCTTGTATAGTATAGTCTTGTATACCAGTTATAGTTGATGATATTTGCAAAACATTCACTTCTGCCCAATTCTTTAATTCTTTATTCTCCTTGACTTGTAATTCCATCTTTCCAGTACATGTACTCGTCCTCCATATGCACATTTGTCATATTGGAAGAGCACCGATAGACTTGGCTCTATCAATGTTGATTATTTAAGTTTGTTTTGAATATCCGAGTGGATATTAGTCTATCACAGAGTCCTAGATATTATATTACATTGTGTGGCTGTAGTCTTGGATATTTGTAGTCTTGGATATCATATATGGTCTTGAATAATATTGTACAATATTGTATAGTCTTGTCTTGTATAGTCTTGTCTTGTATAGTCTTGTCTTGTATAGTCTTGTCTTGTATAGTCTTGTCTTGTATAGTCTTGTTGTCTTGTATTCTTGTCTTGTACTGTATATTGTCAATGGTATGCTACACAATCCATCACATCCATGGTCCTGGTCTATGATAAATTTTACCACCATGAAAAATTCATACAGCACCATCCAATAATGTAGAATACATAATCCCACCCATGATTTATTCGTAATTATATAATTTTTCTTTATATTTCCTCTCATATTGTACTTTTCTCCTACATTATTTCATCCTACATTATTTCATACATCTTCTCACGCACTTATTCACACACTTGTTCACACTTCACACTTTACTTCTTCACTTCTTCACTTCACTGTACCATGAGACCCGCAAAAAAACCACGGCTCACGCCCAAAGTCGACGCCAACGGGTTCAAAATCAAACCACGAAACACCGACGACCACGTCGACGTGACATATTTCATCAACGGCCCGCTCAGAAAGTTGCACCCATACTACTACACCTACAAGACATATTGCAAGCAACGATGGCAAGGAATGGAGCTTCTTGCCATGTTTGCGTCAGAATTCAGAGACAAGCCGTTGCTGTTCTACCGGACAACCATTGAAAAAGGTTTGGTGTCAGTCAACGGTAATGTGGCCCCGATAAATTACATTCTCAAGGACGGGGACTTAATCACCCACACCGCCCACAAACACGAGCCGCCAGTGACTTGTGCGAGCCCAGAGATTGTCTATAGCAATGCCAACGTGCTTGTGGTTAACAAGCCCGGCGGAATGCCGGTCCATCCCACGGGAAGGTACAAATTCAACACGGTGGTGAACGTCATCCAGCACGAGCACGGAATCAAGAGTCATCCGTGCAACAGGCTCGACAGACTCACCTCGGGGCTCATGTTCTTGGCAAAGACTGCTGCCGGCTCGCAGCTCATGTTTGACCAGCTCAAGAATCGGGTGTTGGAAAAGACCTATGTGGCTCGCACCAAGGGCAACTTTCCCAGTGGAGTTCGGGTGGTGGACTTGCCATTGGAGACATACGACCCGAGAGTGACTTTGAACCGAGTGTGTGACTCTGGGAAGCACGCTACGACGCGGTTCCGGAAGATTGGCTACGATTCGGGCTCGGATACGAGTCTTGTGGAGTGTGTTCCGTTGACGGGGCGCACTCATCAGATTCGGGTGCATCTCCAGTACTTGGGGTATCCGATTGCGAATGATCCTATATATGCGAATGTGCGGATCTGGGGGGAGCAGTTGGGGAAGGGCAATTGTGGGGATTACGATGTGGTGGTGGAGCGATTGAAGAAGATGGGGAAGGAGTTTCCTTCTTCGAGTTGGTATTACCAGAGGGAGGGGAGTGAGGGAGAGAATAAGAATATGAAGAGTCTGGAGAATATAAAGGAGAATATAAAGAGTCTGGAGAATATAAAGAGTCTGGAGAATATAAAGAGTCTGGAGAATATAAAGAGTCTGGAGAATATAAAGAGTCTGGAGAATATAAATGAGACTATGAAGGAGAGTCTGGAAAATATAAATGAGACTATAAAGGAGATTCCGGAGATTCTGGAGATTCTGGAGAGCCTGGAGAGCCTGGAGAGCCTGAATATAAACATGCTCAAGGCAGAAATCCCAACCTCCCCTACTTCCCCCACTGGTGAAGTCCTCAACGGAAAAAAGTGCCCAGAATGCCAAACAGAACTCCACAACGACCCAAACCCCCACGACCTCGCCATCTGGTTGCACGCCTACAAATACCAGACCAAAGACTACGACACACTAGAATCCACAGAAATCACACCTGAATTCGACAAATGGAGCTTCAAGGCGCCTCTTCCCAACTGGGCCACCCACCACCATCGCAAATACATGCAAATCGCCATTGACCAAGCGAAAAAATGCGTGCCCATGGCCTCAGCTTACTGCGTAGGTGCAGTCTTGGTCGATACCGACACTGACACAGTTTTAAGCACAGGATACACCCGCGAATGTCCCGGAAACACCCACGCCGAACAGAATGCGCTTGCAAAGTACTTCCAGACCCACTCGGAGTTGCCTAGTGGCACTGTCATCTACACCACTATGGAGCCTTGTAGCCAGCGATTGAGCGGGAATTTGCCTTGTGCCGATCGTATAATCGCAGCGACGGGGATTGTGGCTTGTTTTGTTGGTGTCCTGGAGCCAAAGACGTTTGTCCAGGACAATGTGGGGTACAAGAAGTTGGTCCGGCTGGGAATCGAGACGTTTCACATTGGTGGGTATGAGGATGAGATTTTGCAAATTGCCACGCGAGGACATGTGAAGCTGGATGAATTGAAAGGGTAATGAGGTTAGACTAGCTTTTAACTCAACTCGCAACACAATTCACAATTCACTCAATTCACATAACTCACCCAAATCAACTTCTTACCTCCTCTCCAACGTCATTCCAAGTCAATCTTGGATACATGACAAATCTCTTGACACATTGAAAAAGACATTTGTCTTGCTGATGCAAATCGACACTGCCATTTACCTCCACTCACCAAAACGAGCAACCTTCTAATAAAATACAGTGTAAATTGGCTTCACCCTTACAACCGATTTTTTAAATCAAAAACTATCCATCCCATGACAAAACCATGACTAGAATATTAGCTCATGTCAAGAAGCTGCATTGAGATGTTGTCAGTATATAGCTATACCGGACTAAGTTATACACGTAATTTGTACCCTCTTGAACATGTAATTAGTACTAAACTCGTTTAGTCTTGTCCACCATTTTTTCAGCAAGTTGTATCGACCGTTGTCGTGGTTCAGCCATATCAAGTGCATCCATATATAGGTATTCTACTTTATGGTTCCATATACAAATATATCCATAGCATAAGCTCCTCGTCATATTACAGGTGTCTATGTATGATATTAGTTGTGGACGTAAAAGCGCATGTCTTTATCAGAGTTGTTTACTACTCAAATTGGTCACAATACTAAATATAAACTATAAACGCTAGATTATTTATTTTCTTCCTTTGGGATTGAATAATTGATGAGCTTTGCAAGTTGATAGCCAACTAAAGTATTCTGAATACAGATGTAGCGGAAATTTACACACTTTGAAGAGTATCCTCTCTGGTTGTGAATGACATTCTTTGTGCTACCAATCACATAATCCGGATATTTTGAGTAGTCAGATCTCTAGGTGAACTCGTCGCAAGTAGGATCATAATCAGAGAGTACAGCATGGCTCAAGAGGTGAACTAGTCAAACTGATTCAAGAGCTTCTAGTCAAACTGGTTCAAAAGCACGCTTCCATGTCAACCAACTTGTAACAAACTTCGAGATAGCTCGTCATGAATGAAAGATGGTGACGTAGTTTATAGATCTCTTGGTAACATAGTATCACTGTAAACTATAAACTACGTAATAGCTTGTTTGTTAGGATTTGGATAACCGGATTGGACTGATACAAACACCTAGTTGAATTGTTTTAAAAGTGTCTCACTACAAGGTTTCCCTTGGTCCAAACTTAATCTCCAACTTTATGCCTAAGAAATTGCGTATTATTGTCTTGATTTACGAGACCTCGTCGTGTAATTTTCACACCCTTCAGGCTAGCTTAGCTACTCTGCAGTTTTTGATGGTATGGTAGCCATATTTTCCACATCCTTGGCAAAGTTTGACTTTCTTCTCTTTCTTGTACGTTTTCTTTTTTGGGAATTTTCCCTTGGTTTTCCTGTTTCTAGAGACTGGGCATATTTTACTGGTAACTTTTGGCATTGCGGTCTTTCTGAGTCTCATGTGATGATGGACAAATTGAATCCTGTCTAATAATGGGCATTGATTACTAACTTACTACCATCGGCAATATTGCTCCACCCACGGAAACTGTGTTCTATCCAGCAAACATAACTATAAAAGGCTTGCTTATGTCTCAACTCCATGGCTATCAGTATGGCTTTTATCAGTTTCGCAATGATTTGTCTAAATACTAGTGCGTCATCTACTTATTTTACTGCCCGACGGACTGTTTCATTCTGTTCAAGAATATTACGAACATGGCATGCATCCATGGTAGTCAATACATTTTCCTTCCAAGCTTTGAATATTCTTCTGTCTCCCCTATCACTACACTCGGTTAATGAGTTGATCCATGATTGTTGTCGTTGTATTAATACAGCATCCATGTGTTCTGGATTCACTGATGATTCTTGTCGGTTAGTTAAATCAGTACTCAGACTTTGCGTCATGGCCAAGTTTATTGGTATAACCTGATTGGGCATATATGACTATCAACTCTTGTATTGTTCCTTGGAAATGTACAACAGAATAAGGTAACTAGATAATAGTGAACGTAATCTAGGAGATTAATGTTACAACCGAAATTCACCTTCTTATAGAAAACACTCCATCTTCAATGAAATCATACCGGCCATCTGCGCTGATACGAGCATGATCCACAGCTATGGTCTTTTCCTACAAATGGTTACTTCGTTGAAGATTTACATACTGCCATGGTTAGAGTAGTACTATCTAATCTCAGCAACATGAAGTATCTTTCAAGATAATTATTCAGAAGAAACTGCGTGGAATTGGCAAAATGAGACAAATAACTTTCGTGGTTGCTGGATATGCAGGTCGGCGTCGGCAACATATTACCATCCACCAACAGTCATTTGATTATTAAATCGTCGTTCTATTCCAAAGAAGGAAACGAATAATTGAGTAGCTTATAGTTTACAATAATACATCTAATCAGAGTAGATCTATAAACTAAGACGTGAACTCTGTGTTTTGTTTCTTTGCAATCAATGATGCATACTCCAGAGTCTTTAAATCAGGTCTTTAAATCAGGTCTTTAAATCAGGTCTTTCAATTGATAGATGTCCCTGGCTTTCTACACGGAACATTCTCTACACATTCTGAGTGTACTCTTCATAATAATCCAACATCTGCAGATCATACTATACAGCAAAACTGTCGTAATCAGCTAACCTCTGCAGAGCAGTTTAGCTTCTTTGAAAACCTATACTTACGGCGGCAATGTTCCAAGTGCTTTAAATTCGCATGTCCAAATCTTTGATGTAAAATGAGAGCATCACTCACAACATGCATATATGTATAGGGGACCAGACTTGTAAGTACAAGCATACAATTACCACTTTAATAGCCCGATACAGGTTCGTATATGTCAATTAAGGTTCCAAACCAGCAAAATGATCATCCATACCTTGATTAAGATCCTCCGCGGCAATAATCGTAATTTCATGAGCAAGTTTGTTCTTTAGGATATAGTAGACTTTAATTTCTACCAAATGGACAATTGATTTTCCTGGACCAATGGGTTCCTCAATAGTGTTTGATAGTGGTCGGCAGCTAATTCTATCCTTTATATCTTCAATAATAACCGCATGGTAGTAATTGAGATTGCGGCTGTTGTATCATAAATTCCCAATTCAAAGTCGCAGGTGGGGAGCCTAGTATAGCTATAGAAGTAAATAAACATATTATTATTATTATTATGAGTCGCAAGTGTCTCATCATATTCTGAAAATAATAAAATACTTGAGAATAATTTGGATGTCGACTCTACTAGAAATGACAAAAAGTATAGTATAACTGAAGCTACTATGTAGACTCGAAACTTTAATCAATTGAGACGGAGTTTTTTTCGACAGAATTAGATATCCCAAGTAGATTGCAGATATCCTAAGTAGACAGTAAATCAGATATACTAAGTAGATTTCACATATACTACGTAATATCAAACATTCCAAGTATACCAGTCATCCCAACTATATCAAACATCCAAATGCTATAACCCACACCATCCTACAGCCTCAATTAATCTAGCTACATTGTGACAATTATACATTACTCATATTACCGCTTAAATAAAAGTCTCGTAAGCAGCTGGAGCCAAAGTAACTGGCTTGTTGCCCTTGGTGGAAACAATATGAGCAGTTCTTGGTTGTTCTGGTTGTCTCTTCAATTGGATCGAAGTGCCGTTCTTCTTGGCCTCCAACTTCTTGGCAGCATTCTCCTTGACTCTGTTCAAGAACTCTTGTCTGCACTTGGAGTGCTTGATGTGCTCGACTCTCAAGTTCACTCTCTTCTCAATGTATCTGTTACCAACAACCTTGTTGATGATAACACCAACAGAAGACTTGGTGACGTTGTAGATGATACCAGTCTTTCCGTGGTAGTATTTGTGTGGCATACCCTTTTGGATAGAACCGTTGGCCTTGATGTCGACAATGTCACCAACCTTGTAGACCTTCAAGTAGGTCGACAATGGAATGGTACCATTCTTCTTGTAATCACGTTGGAACATGTAACGTGTTCTCGATCTCAAACCATGACTGACGTTAGTACTGTGCAAATTTTATGATGCTGTAATGATACTTGGAAGTATGGGACTGGCACTTGTATCACCATCTTCTTGGTGACTCTAGTTCCATGTAGGGCGCCTTGTCAACACTCAATTTCTCATTCAAATATTCTTTTCCATTCCTACAATGCCCTTCTATCGCTCTTGTATCATCTAATCCCCAAATGTAACATACCTTTTACCCATTTTTAATTACTTGATAGTTTGATGGAATTATTTTTAATTTTCACAACCTTTGGTACGTGGTGTAAAGATGTCTGAAAAGTCCGGTCTGGAAAACTATCACGTGTAAAAACACCCAATTTGCCAGTCACATGTGATGCCCTATAGAAATGCACGTGTGTCACATAACTCAACATGGTTTCATGTCAAGACTACACTACACCACTGTAATAACAAGAAATATCTCCTTTGGTCGTTCGTCTGACTTTACGTTGTCTACCTTTTTTATCAATCTCCTTTTCTACTTTTCTCACCTCTTTATGGAATAGTCTTGTTGACTTGCCTTTATCATGAGTCCGAGTCTTTAAATAAATGGTCAAGACTTTTCTGAATAGTCAAGTGAATATTTTTTAGTTATTTCACCAACTTTCATCTTAATTGCTATACTACTACTAGATGGTTACTAGCTAGATAATATCTATAACAAAAAGATGCTCTGTCCCTTCGTTACGCTACTTCCTTATTTCCTTACAATATCATATCTTTGTACAATTTCGTTATTTCTTAATATTCCCTCATCTTTGTACCAATTGTGTCTCTTTATTAATTGTCTCTTTATCCATTATGCGCCTTTATTCATTATGCACCTTTATTCATTATGCACCTTTATCTATCAAGGCCATTTTAAGTATAAATAGTCAGCAAATATATTCAGTCATTTCGCCAACTGTACCCAGTTACTATACAGTAGATACTAGTTACTAGTTATATACTAAATAATATACTATTATACACAGATGATTGCTTACCCTGGAAAGACCGTGGCTGAATAATTCCTACACTCAAATCAAACTTCATTCACTGTAAGTAGGGCTTCTAGGTCACCATACTTCAACGGCATCAATCTCCCGTCCTGAGCTATAGTGCTCTAATAAAAAAATGTCTAAATTTTTCAAATACAACCAGAATCTTTAAATATTCAAGCAAATTTATTTTAGCTATTTTACAACATGTATCTCAGATACCACATTTAAGCACATACGTATAGTCATTTAGGAATAGTACATATCATGTTAATCGGCTAATTTGAAATTACAAGTCCCTAAACTGTTTTAATTATTTAAATATAAATTATAAAGATCTTAATAATAATTTAAATTTTTAAAAGTTAAAACGTCTTATTAATAATTTATATTTTTAAAAGTTCAAAGGACTTGTATTATTTTTATTTTCAAAAGTTAAAAGACCTCAGTAATATTTTATAACTTTAAAAATCATAAACTTCTTAGTGATACTTTATATTCTTTAAATGAAACGTCTTGGTAATAATTTATATTTTTAATTAAAAAGGTCCTATTCCTCTTTAAAAATCGCCTTGGCTTCACGATCTACATACAGTATAATTACGTATTTTCATCTTATACTAAAGAACAACTAATATTTGTCAGAATTTCACAAACCAAATTATTACAACTCCAATTAATCAGATGCCTCACAGTGACCAGACATATTTTTAAATACCAATTCTCCAATAATACCACCAGAACACCGTTCTGGATCGTAAAACCTCGTCACTCTATCGTTGCCAACTTTTCAATCATATCGGTTAAATTCTCAATTTCCAGCAGATACTTATCCAACTGGTTTTGGTGCTTAATCTTCAACTGGGCCGAAACAGTAGCAGTGTAGTTTCCCACCAATTTTTCAACCCCCAGCTTCTGGGTCTCTATTTTAGACAACTTGCCCAAAAGCTTTTCTTTCTCGGCAGCAACATTTATTTTACCCTTTAGTAACAAATGAATGGTGCAGTCATCTTGTGGAATCGCG
The DNA here is from genome assembly GCA_020342235.1 of Saccharomycopsis phalli. Classification (NCBI taxonomy): domain Eukaryota; kingdom Fungi; phylum Ascomycota; class Saccharomycetes; order Ascoideales; family Saccharomycopsidaceae; genus Saccharomycopsis; species Saccharomycopsis phalli. The sequence goes on from CP073216.1 coordinate 1,272,537, forward strand.
ATATAGTCCGAGCTTCGAAATTCATCCACCACACTAACTTCTGCTAGTTTCTTTTGTAAAATTAGCAACGTCAGCTTGCTGGAATCTAGAAATTCTCTCAAATCTGGTTCCTCCGCACCGATAACCACAACTGCTTGATTAATTCCATATCGCTGAATCTCTTGCCCGATTGACTTTGAAATGCAAAGAATTCGTTCAAACTTGAAGTGGCTTGCCCTTAAACTCTTTGTCAAACTCAATTCTGGAAATTTCTCTGTCAAAATCATGGAGTCGTGTCCCAAATGGTGCCACAATTCTTCAGTCAAGAATGGAATCACAGGATGGAATAGTTTGAGTAGGATTTCCGTGACAGAATACGCAGTTGTGAGGTCATAATTCTTTGCAACTTGAAAATATGTCTCAAAAGACGACCAGATGCTTATAAATAGCTGGGCAATGTTAAGATTCCGATCTTTAAATGACTTGGTTACCTGGAAAACTGTCTCTGAAACATGGTACATTATCCAGGAATCAGCAACATCAAGGGAATTGCAATTCTTTTCAACAGAGGAAGATGATTCTCTTGTCAATATCACATCTCGAACTAGCTTGTACATTTTACTCAACACTTTCATATCCGCTTCAATGTCAGCCAATTTTCCCAAGACAAATGAGCTTTCTTGCTTCAATAAATGAAACCGTAACGAGTCCGCGCCTAGCTCGCTAAATCCCTTGGGGAACTTCTTCTTGAAGGATTCAAACAACTTTTCGTCACCAAACTGTTTCAAATTGTCCCGCACGAGGTCCAATGTGTAACCCTGGGTAAGAAACAAACTGTCATAGTGATTCCCCAAGGACTTGGACAACCTTCTATTTTTGAAATCCTCGATATTTACAAGAGTTATAATCTCATGGAAGGGAGTATCATGATACAATAGGACGTTCAACACAAAACTCACAACCACCACATGTACATCTTTGGCAGAACATACTAGAATATTGTGCTTGGACTTGTTGGAAATGAGAAAGTTTACGTCGCAAAACATCGCCGATAAGCTATCAGGGTCCTGTATACTGTTTGCATCAGCCTTGGTGCTCCAGCTACTAGTCTCATTGATATTGGATCCCGCCAAATGGTAAATTGACGGCTGAACCCGATTTTCCACAATGTTATGATCGGATATCCGAATGTCCTCCTTGTCCAAGACTCTGTCCACTTCACACAAGAAACTTTCTTTAAACACGTGGTTATCAAACACAATCGCGTCAAAGCACTTGTGCAACTCTTGTCTAAAAGACTCGGTTGCCATTGACCGTGTCTGGATCCACCAATGACTATGTAACCGTTTTTCAATAATCTCACCAGTGACTTTTGACACTTGTACTCGCATTGGGTTATCTTGCAACCCTACATACAAGTCCCGTTGCTTCAAATCCAGGATAATCGCACCGCGAGAATCCATCTTCTTCATACCCTGCCACTTTCCACATCGTTCGTTGAGCGTCCCGTCAGGATTGAAAATCTGTATAAACTCCAACCCATGCTTCAAGCTGATGTTGTAGTCCTTGAGATTGTTCGAAGGTGCCAAACGAAGTGCCCCCGTTCCAAACTCAAGGTCTACAAACTCGTCATCCTCAATAATAGGCATCAAACGGCCCGTCAATGGATGTTCCACATGCATACCTTTAAGATGAGAATACCGCTTATCCAACGGATGTATGGCGACTGCAACATCAGCAAACATAGTTTCGGGCCGTGTGGTTGCAATGATCAATTTTTCGCCCGTCTCCTTGATCTTATACACGATTTCGTGTAATACCCCAAACTCAATTTGCGAGCTGTAGCCAGGGACATCAACCTGGGTTTGTCCTTTGATATTGCTGTACTTTATCTCCGAGTCTGGGACGGCTTTGGTTTCAAAATACGACCAGTTTATCATCGATGCTTGTCTCTTGATCCAGCCCTGTTGGAACAAATTCAAAAAGAGCAGGTCGGCATTACTGTCGGATTCTTGGTCCCTACAAATCCCCAACTCTTTGAATTGCTCACAAACATGCTTGATGACATGACAATTGTCCTTACACCCGACTTTATTGAGCATTATTGGTACAGAAACCGTCTTCTGTTGCAAGACTTCAAACCGGGCTACTGCATCTGAAAAGACCAATTGGAACATATTTCCAAGATGATTGACACGACGGAGATGCCCAGGAACACTTTGAATCGCAATATCTCCATTTCTACGGTATATTTGTCCTGCTTCCCATGCATTGTACCATTCAGATTGAACGCTCTTTGGATTGTAGAATTTCGCTAAATCGCCCATGACTTTCGGCTTGAAATGTTCAGTGGGATGAGATGGGTCATTTAATTCATTCAGACTAGTCATGTCACCAGCGAAATTACCAATTGGCAACAGACTATACCTTGAATTGAGTATAAAAGATATTATGGTACCCGGGCACATAACCAAATATTGGGACCAAGGCATTAATTTGGCCCAACTCAAGGGTGGATGATTTAATATAACTGGGAGGTTTTCGGTAATATTGTGAGTGCAAAAATGTGAAGGCTTTTTGTATTTTAAGGAACACAAACGTGTTTTTATGGTTCAATATGCCAAAAGGCAGTCATTATGGCGAGACCCCTTGACTAGAATGTTATATAAATGGAATTACAGTCTCCTAAATATTTAGTTTAGAATTCAGAATGGATATTAAGGTATCTATTAGAACATTGTACTATGGTGATAGTAGCTGATAGTTCTGTGTTCCACACCTATGATAATATTTATTTAATATTAAAGGTCATATTTACGAATTGAGTTTTCCTTGTAATTAAATATATTCCAAGGTTTTTTGTTAGTCCATCATGGGATTTTATGATATCCAATGGATGAGATCAGTCTTTATCTGAGGCTATATGGTTTATCAATATCAACATACATGGCACGTGATATATAAACCCGTACATACACGTATATGTTTGGATGTATTATCAAATGCTAAAAGCACTACATTTATCACGTGAAAACACGTGGAGATCACCTGATATCACATGTGCAAATACTGCTCATGGTGCTTACGAGTAACGATCAAAGGCAGCTGTGCACAAGAATCAGAGTTATTCGGACAAAAAGTGTCCGTAAAAAGATTTATGGCAAGCTTTAATCAAGGGTATAACCCTGCTCCTGAGCATAATCCTACTCCTGAGAGAATATAAATAGCAAGGGAAATAGCTAATGAATCAACTTAGAGATACATTCTGAGACAACTGTACACTTTATATCAAGTAGTTTATAATACTCTATATTGTTACAACATCACCAGGCGTTTATCGTTTCATTTGGTAACGTCACAAGGTTATACAAACGTATCTTTGTTTCATAAGAAGTGTAATTGCTGAACGATAATTGTGTGTATGTCATAATGGAATTCCCACCTTTTATACAAGGTCGGTTGCATTGATATATACAATCAGGCATCGTCCACACACTAGTGTATAGACAATGCTTGTGCCACTATTGATCAGTCATGTTTAGTATCTACGGATTCAGTCGGTAAACCACTGAACCACGACAATTATATCATGAACAGCTAACCAGAAGACTATTTACCAAGGAGGAGGTTCTTGGAAACTTTTAGATCATGTCACTGGACCATGGACCGGCTCCTAATTAACAACAATGGTTTACAAACAAAGCTTTAATCAACTCTTTTTTATATTCCAATGCTACATAAAGCTCAGACATCATGGTTCATTCAGAGGCAAAGTCTACTTGAGGACTTTATCCTATCCATTTTTGTCTTTATTTGGTCACTCTTCCCAGCATGTTTTGCAAACTATTCAATTAATCACAATATCCAGCTATCAGTATTTTCTCTACCAATACGTCTATACTTAGGATGCGTCTGTAGTTTTCTTTGGCGAATCCTCTTTTTGATCCGCCTCTCATGACGACCTTGTAATCGAGTGCCGTCATAGAGATTCCCCAGACAATGTCGCTTCTGCTCGTCTCTTCCTTCATCATATTCCAATATCCTTCTTTCATCGTCAAGTCTGGTTGCTATCGCGATAGCTTCATAATAAGTCGACGGTTTCTCTCTGAGGACTAAAATCTCGAGTTTAGCGTCAAGAGATAAAATGTAATGTTCCATAATCCACGCTGAGTTGAACACATCTCGGGGATAAAGCAACACCGCAAGATATTGGAAATGATCGTTAAACTCTCGAAAAGAATGCGGGTACCCTTTGTACTCAATCATTTTGAATTCTCTACGGATTTCTTGTTCATAGTAAGGGCCAATGAATCGGGCCTCGAATTTTTTCCAAAACGCTTCATACGAGTAGTTTGATTTATTATTCTCCTGGTACATACTGAACCATTTTTTCGCTTTTCCACGCATGCGCTTCCCAATGGTCTTAATTTTCATTTCCTCGGTCCAAGCCGAATAAACTCCTCTTTCACAAGCCATAATAAAGTTAATGGCTTGTTCGGGCAGACCCGTACCGCTGAAGGTGGATATCTTACTAGAAAATTCTGGCACATTGGGACAATCATGACCGATGTTGTCTGCATTTTGGATGCGATGAAACAACATGGTATATCTTGTCGTTGAGTGGCCTTGTAATGAAATATACCAAATTAGTTGGCTATCGGTTATGACACTTGTGATATTTAATCAACAGTATAAAGTCTGTTAAATACAGGTACAAGTTGCAGTAAATCACTGAGTCCAAGTCCTCTTTGACGTATTTACATGTAACAATTGGATATCGTATTCACTTTGCACGTGATAATCATGTGACGTGTGTGGTCAGGTGCACCCAAGATGCGTATACTGAATATCAATTCAGTTGTTCAGTTATCCATCAGTTTGTGTTGTAGTTTAAGGATTTATTATGATTAGAATAGTATTACTGTAAAATATAAACTACGTATCATTTGTTTTGTTTTTTTTGGAATTTGGATAACCGGATTGGGTTGTGCTAGATAAGATATTGTTAAGGTTGAAAACCACAAGTAAATCACCTATAACGGAGATTTATGTCGTGATTACCAGCTGATCACTAGCTGATCACAAAGTAGTACATAAGTTGTTTACACTGGTAGATCAAATACAAGGGATTCGCTATGTCTGTACAGAGAGTATTTACTCTCTGAACAGCATACGCTGATCACTGAAACGACTATAAAAGGCTAGGTAGAAAACTACCGAGGACATCTATCGTTTTAAGGACCTTTGGTTTAGATTAAATCATTCAATCTTAAAGGAACAACAAAATATATAGAGTTTATATTAGTGCTTCATAGTCATTAAGTACCCCTACTTATATAAACTTTGACAGATTTATTCTCCATAACGGAGATCTGTTCTCCATAACGAAGATAGTCCTATTGGGAATCTCATAAATTAAGGAGATGGACAGCGGGATCATACATTAAGGAGATCACCGGTACAGACATCTAAAGTTAAGGATAACTGAATGCATCTTAGAGAATAATATAAATAGGACAGAAAATAGCTAGAATAGCAACAAGAAGATGAATTATCTATAACAGTAGATATGGATGCCCTAGGTAGTTTGCTACCTAGCCTTATAAAGTCGTTCCAGTGGTCATCATATGTTGTTACGAAGAGTATTCACTCCTTGGGTCGTCATAGCACGTCTAATGTATATGATGCACCAGTGAACACTACTTATGTATTGCTATGTGATCATCTGGTGATCACGACACTTATGATGCGTCCAATGGTCTAGGGAATGTGTTGGGTAAATATCTAATCGTAGGAGCTCGAGTCTGGGATTGGCACAGCATGCAGTTGTAACGTAATGTGAAACTCATTACCATAGGAACATATGAGGGATATCTCTCCTATAAGGGGAGGTATTGCTGTAGTTAAGAAGAGCAAGAGAAAATTAATTCAATCATCACTACCGTTGCGATTATTCAATTACAAGGGAACAAAACTCGTATATGATTAAGTAAATATCTGAGCACAAGTTTGTAACAATGACACACTGTCTAGACAATTAAATAGAAATTGGCAGTTTTGTTGTAAGCAATATCGACTGTAAGTAATGCCACTCCTCTGACAAGGTCATTATCTAGAAATCAAATCGTGTTCAACACTGATTAGAAGATCCGCTATTTTTCCGACAAATGAATCAGCATCACTGTTCCCAACTCCATCTTGAATGCTTAACTTATTCTCCAATGACGAACTAACTCAGTGAGCAGCCGTAGATAAACCATGATCAATTGCCAATTACTCACAACAGTCTTACAGACTCACAGCTCCTCTGAAACTTCACGTAACACCATGTCTGCAAATGACGTACCTAGAGAAGTTCATCAACTATTTCCCAGTAAAAATCTTGTTACATGGAATGAATTCCAGCCCCTTAAACAGTCAGCCACGACCAAAATCAAACCACCATCTTCGTAAAAACCCGAAACAAAATCCATTGAGAGGTCATGAACCAGAGACCTTTGAGGCTGGACAAGTCCATGGTTGGTTAATAGCACGTCAGATATCAAAGCAAAGTAGACGGCAGACGAGTCTCTTCATCCTGGACCATTAAAATCCTAATGCTTGCATTTAGCGGACCATTTTGCCTGTCCACTGGATCATTACTCACACTAGTCGTTGTAGGACGTTTGCAACAGCCTGAGGATGTGTGTTTTGCCTTGTAACAAAAGGAACACCGTGTGGTAGTAGTCGAGGGCTGTTTATTATCCACCCTTGGCCTCTTTGCCTTTCTTTCAAATCGAGAATTTTTTCTCCGCTTACCGACTACCTTGTTGACATGTATTGGAGTCGGTTGTACCCCCAATTTGACAGCAAGACGTGCTGCTTCCATCCAAGTTTTGGGATTTTGCCGTCTAATGTCTCTCATATAATGGGGCGGAATTCCCAAGATAAAGTGATTGATGAGAGCTTTCTCTGAATAATACCCATCCGGCATCTCGGAAACATTCTGTTCATACTCATTGATATACTGTTGGATGGTGTTGCCTTTCATTCTGCATTGATACAACCGAGTGAAAACGTCCCATTCATAATCATGGTGTAAGAATCTATATTTCAACTCTTTGAAGTATACTTCCAACGAGTCGTCTTGTCTACATACCTCATAAAGAATTCGATGCCAACTTGCAGCATTTCCTCTCAAACGCATACCAATCTCTAACAACTGTCTATCAATGGGTAGTTTATAACGATCGAGAGCACATCGAACCATCCAAATAAAATGTAAAAGGTCTGACAGTGAGTCTCCGTCTTGAAATATGGGAACTTCGCTCAACAAGTGCCCAATACGAGAGTGATCATCTTTTGCTTCCTTGGACATATTAAGTTTTGGAAATCTTGCGGCTATATCAACTGTAATATTCTAGTTTTGATACGGTAAACACTCTAAACGTGATCACTGTGAGGGTAAAGTTTGATATTTTAGATTCAAGAGGGTAAGGGTTACCACTTTATGCTACTAATACAGTTTATTCCGAGGAAACAAGCTTACGAGATGATAAGTAAAGGTATGGCTCAATGGGATTCTATTTATAACTCTTCCTCAATGGGATAATTCTTCCTCAGTGAAATTGTAATTACCTCAAGTATTCTAAGCGGCATTATGCTTCTGCAAGTATCACACTGTGCCCACATCAAGTGCGACATGATCATACCGCGATGATCACGTGTTGCATACCGAAGGGAAGGTACCAACAATTGCCCGTTACACATGTTGTCACGTGATACGTCCTCCTTCCCTGGTTATTGTATTACCATTCCGACTCAGATCATGACACGTAGTTATTTTTCATCTCCAATTGACGTGACATCTGTAGAAATAGAATAGACCAGTTATTTGTTATTTAATGCATCACCTTGAGTTTTCCCAATCTAAAACTTTTCCTGTTATACCTGAATCTGTCAATCTCGCAATTAGCAAGGACAGGCCATTAGATCCTTAGATACATGTCATGGACTGTAGTTGAGATTTTGCGTGATCCAGGCCCGGCCCCTTTTTGATTGCATATTTCACGCGTTCTCAACATTTACATTGACTCTGTCAAATACCATGAAAAGTGAGACAATGTACTCATATTTCCTGATTTGTAGATTCATAAACAAAAAAGGACTCTTGGCGACCACTCCCATCAATACTCATTGGTTTTCCTTCCTATATGTGTCTTAGACTGGCATATCAACTTGTAGAGCGATGCGTCAGAGTCCTGACAGTGGTATTCTAATTACTCAGCATTCCGCGGTTTATATATTAAAAGAATGTCCTACTGCTATTCATCATGACTACCGTTATTCTTACTGGTGCCTCTGGGTACGTTGCTCAGAGCATAGTCAAGTACTTGGTTGCAGCCGACTATAAAGTGATTGGAACTGTGCGAAAAGCCGAACAAGGTGAAGCTCTTGCTAAAAATGCCGGCAAAAACTTTCAGTACGCTATTATTGAGAATATAAACGAGCCTCATGCCTTTGACAAGGTCTTGTCGGAGCATCCTGAAGCTACTGTCTTCATTCACACTGCGTGCCCTACCAATTTCGAGAGTAAAGATCCAACAAATGACATGGTTGTTCCAGCAGTGAATGGCGTGAAGTACTCATTTGGAGCAATAAAGCGATTGGCACCTCAAGTCAAACGAGTGGTGTTGACGTCTTCTATTGCTGCGCATTTCACGGCCACCAAACAAAACGACGCTTCATTTGAGTTCAACGAAGAGTCTTGGAGTCCAGCTACCATGGAGCAAGCAAACATAAGTGGGTACTATGGATACTTTGTCTCCAAGAAGTTTTCTGAGTTGGCTGCCTGGGACTTTATGAAGCTGGAAAAGCCAAACTTTGAGCTTACCACCGTGGCCCCGGCATTTACTTGTGGACCACAGGCTTATGATTCAGAGGTGAAGCCATCTCTTAGAACCAGTAGTCAGTATGTCAATGCCATTCTTCAAAGCAAACCAGGTGACAAGCTTCTTGGGTTTGCTGGGTCATTTATTGACGTGAGAGATGTGGCCAAGGCGCACTTGGCGGCATTTGAAAGTCCCAAGACTGCTGGGAGGCGGCTTTTGTTGGTTGCTGGAATATTTAGACTCCAGAATGCCATTGATATTATTCTTGAGCTGTACCCACAGCTCAAAGGGAAGATATCTGAAGGAGAGCGTACTGAAGACGTTCCATTGGCTACGTGCAATACTGAAAAGACCAAGGAGATTCTTGGGTTTTCATATGTTCCATTGAAGAAGAGTATTACAGATGCTGTTGACCAGATTTTGGCCAATTCTTGAATCTGCCAGCGACGAGAAATGAAGCTGAATGGTATGTGTATATGGATCAAGTAGATGGATCAATGTGGATGTGGATCACTGTAGATATGAACCAAGTAGATATGGTTCTGTAGATATGCGTATTAAGGCCATATTTACCTTAATTCTTTCTGTTACAAGACTGAAATCCTACAATCACCATGAGATATTTACTCAATCATTCCCTAGTCAGTTTGACATCCTAGGAACTATAGGAACGCACACAAAATCAGCACCAGGCCGATTAAAGTGCACCGAGACAGAACCAAGATCCTCCTCACGGAAGCGTTGCAGACCCCAAGCAATCCTCAGTTTGGCATCACAACTACGCAGTGGAAAGAGCCTCACAGACGGATTCCACTCATGGCATACACAATTCGCTTGGAAAAGTGTTTACCGACCAAAATTCAGTCCATAAACTCATTGAGTTCTACCAGAACGTGCTGGAATATGATTCCTCCAACACATGATCAATATATAGCTAATTACAAAAATAAATATTATTGTTATTATTAAATGTCAGTACTTAATAGTAATCATGTCAGAGGAATGTACAATTATGCAAGGAAGGTTGATCAACTAGACAATATAAAAGAAACTCAGAACCATAGAGGTCATTTCTGGTTTGGAAGATTGATAAACTAGAGAATATAAAACAATCTTAGGACCATAGAAATCATCTCAGAGATCTAGCATTCAAATACTCAGGTCATTCTCTTAAAGATGTCTTGTTACAACCATACCAGTTTTTGGATTTCCCTTTTGCCGAATCATCAATTGAAATCTAGTCAATCAAGTTTCCCAGAGATTGTACTTGATAGATTAAATAAATTTCATAATTGCTTTGCTTGAGATTGAATAGCCAATGTGTGTAATGTATAATCAAATGATCGTCCATGTTCTAGTGGAATTCCCCTCATAAAATGCCAGCTGTTTTAGTGCATATTGTCTGACAATGGCTCATGTTGTACTTGGACATTATCTGAACCACATTGATCAGTTGTGTTTAATATCTACGGATTCAGCCTATAATAGGTTGAACCATGACAAATAGAATTCTTTAAAATATCTATTATACTTTGAATGACCAAAGCAATGCCTCACATTTTTTCCAACGCGGTACCATATATCTTAGCAGTAAATTGGGCATCCTTTAAAGTCCGTGGTGAGGTTCCAATGGTATACAAATATACCGTTTAATCTAAACCCTGCAAATAATTAATTAGTGTTTGATCCGCATCAAAAGTAGTCAAGTTGGCTACTATGTCATCAAACTGCAGATTATATTCTTCAACCAGCCCAGTTTGTTGAAGATTGGCAAGTTGTCTCTTCAACTGATACTGATAGTCTCGAGGAAGAAAATGATTCTTGAAATGAGTAATCATATCAGCTAACGAAACATCCTCTTCATTAGGGTCACACGATTCGGAAAACTCCTTGAACCAAGCTTGTGCTTTATATCCTTTGAGCTTACTACCAACCACGCGGAGTTTCTTCTGTCTAGTATCGTGGATTTCTGGAAGTATATACTCACATTTATTTGCCCATTCGAGGATCAGGCTGAATTCATTAGATCCATCATACAAAGGAATGCAATTGTACAATCTCTTGTTTCGTTGTTGGGACATTGTGCTTTGTAATTTAATGGAGCTGTCAAATGTTATATTCCTCGAAATGGGTTCGTTTCTGTCGTGGTTAACAACCACTGCAGAACAATTTCACCTGTACGACGTCGGTGTCGGTAAGAACATTACCGACTCCCGGTGTTGATAAGACTGAATACTCCAATTCCAGTTGTATTGGAATTGATATTATTGGAAGATAATATTCTGATAAGAGATGGAGAAAGTCTATATAAGGAGGGGTTCTCTTCTTATAGAACACACAATTCAACTGAACAGTTCAGCTAGATACTATATCTAGCAAAGCCCAATCCGGTTATCCAAATCCTAAAGGAACAAAACAAATAATTAAGTAGTTTATAGTTCACATAATACTATGTCTATTTCAGGCGATACTATTAACTACGACAGTTTCCAATGTATTTGAACTATAACTTGTACTTTTGATTATTGTTCCAGTCCTTGTGTTCCAATATAAAATATGATTTTCAATAAAAGATTTTATATACTTGACAAAGTCCTACAATAGAAGTGGAAAAGCTCTATCCTAAACCATCCCTTGACAGGGACTAAACTACCCGGCTATAAATAAGGTTTACCCTCTTTTCCATACAAACTTTAATTACTGTGAAGATTGACAGACGTTGATTTCACAATTTGACACAAATATAGGATACCCGTACTAGTTTTTTAGAAATTGTGCTAGTCTAGCAATTGTGATTTCAACCCGTTGTACTTTAGTTTGTCCTGTAACCACCCTTTCGAATAGAGCTGACTTCAATAGCTCTCAGTTCTTTTCTAGTGGAAGATTGTGCGATTTTACTTTTCTAGTATAAATGGCTGAGCGAATATGTTGCAATTATTTATCTACACGTATTTTGGTTAATATATTACAATGGGTATGGCTAAGTGATTTCGTACAAATCACGTGTGTATTAAGGTACCAAGGAAAAGGTACCGAGAATTGGCATTTCTCTTGGACATTTCTCTCCACTAGACCTAATCGTCCTCTACCAATGCACAGTTTCCAACTTCCAACTGTGGCAAATCTCCAAAAAATTCTTTTTTATATTCAACTAATTCATGTATACACAATCATAACTGAGCTGTCCTTTCTTCATACCTACCATTACTCTTTCTTGCAACTCTAGATCTAACTCAAGCTAGTCCATTTGGGCTCTTGTAATGCTGCACAAGATTTTTGTTTATTTTATCCACCCGTTTTGACCATTTGTCTCTGGTGGCTGATATCCAGAATTCATGCACGGTACTATCTGCAACGCTGTTTTGACATGTTGTTTTAACGTTTTGACATTTTTGACATTGTTCCCAAGACTGTGATTTCCATTTGTCACGGTAAGATGCCAATACCCTACTCAAATATAACGTCACAGGCAACACTTTTGTCAATCAGCTTCCATTCATTGACTTTCTCAGTCAGTTTGACTTCAACTTGTGGATTTCAATATGCGATTCATCATTCTCGGTACGAGTAGTATCGTCAAGTCTTTATACTCCACATGAATACTCTTGGTTCTGTTTTTCCATTCAATTGATGCTGGTGTTCTGTACTTGCGGGCAAAATTCCTTGTATTTCGACTAGCCCATTGTTCGGAAACTCTCCTTTCAATTTCCATTCGACACTCCATTCGACCTCCTGTTCATTATTCATCGTCAACTCCCGTTCATTGTCCATTGTCAACTCCCATTCATTGTTCTTTACTCTCCATTTCAAATTACCTTTGTTCCGTTCTACTTAATCACTTGATAATTAATCGCCTAATCAACCTGCCCGCTCAACCTACTCCTCTTGCTCACATTGAACAGAGTCCAAATCCTGGTGTCACTATGACTCCAATCGTTCAATATTCTTTCTTTTGAAATTTCCTATACAGCTGGTCAACACAATATAGCAGCTTCAGATCCAAGTGGACCACCTGATAATAACGTAGACAGGATCTCTGTTTCCGATGAATCAACGGATTAATTGCCCCGAAATCTTTGTCAGCCGTCTTAGGAGACTGTAAATAGTCCTGGTCAAGAAAGTATATACAAGATTCCACTTGGAATTTTCCGAGGAATTGAAAATGCACTCATCGTCTTGAGTTGTCATTTGCATCACTGTTCCTTTCTAATTTGCTCTTGCTATTTGTACGGCCGATTTATCACCTTGTTTAATCTCCACGACTCTTGATAATAACACCGAGCAATTGTACTTGGTAGATAATAGTATATTCATTTTCACTATTAATCCTTCTCATTGATAATACATTCCGTCTTCTCATTGGATCTATTTCGTCTTCTCATAAATAATCTGCTTCATCTCTTCTTATTAAATCTGCTAATCATGTCATCAAATCTATCCATCTTGTTATCAATCTGTCCATCTTGTCATCGAATCTACTCAATTGCCTAACCATAATTTGCTTCCTGGTTTGTACAATCTAAGCCTTGAGTGTTTTTCATGAAAACAAGCCCCATAGTCTACCCTTGATCTTCCATCCGTCATGGAGAATGTAAATGTATACAGAACAATCAACACCTGGTTCTCGTTTGAGGGATTAAACTAGTCTGTCAATCCTAAACAATTGCAAACCAAAAAGGTTTTGCATCTGGATTTCCAATCTGCGTTTATGCATTTGGTCCATTTCATTTAATATTCTTACAGCTTTCTTAGAACCAAATTGTTTCTAGTGCTTTCTACTGCAATTGTAACGTGACACGCTCCGTTTGTAGCCGTTGCCTCTTTTCCTTTTTGAACCCCCAGAGAATCGTTTTTGGGCCGATTTCCGTTTCTTGCCTGATCGATAAACTGAAAGGTGCTCAAAACGGCTTGCAATGGTCATTGCTTCTTGCCAAGTCGAGGGTGCTTTAAGATGAGTTTTGATCTGAATTTCACGCTGCAAACCCCCGAGATATTGATAAAGTGCAGTTTCTGGTGAGTAGTATCCCGGAAGTTTTATCATATACTGTCTAAACTGATTAGAATAGTCTGCGACCGAACCTACTTGGCGATGATGCATAAAGTCCATTCGTAACGTGAATTGGTAATCTGGTGGTGGAATTGGCGGTTCCAGGTTGTATGAAGGTGGAGTGACAAACATGGCGGTAAATTCTTTCCAATATTCCAGTGGTGAAGGTGGTGAATCTAAATTGAGTGAACTTAACCAGAGCCAATGCCACGTGAGAGCAAATCCCAGTAATCGAGTGGCGATGTATATGAATTGTCTTGACTCTGGAACTTTCAGTGACAAAAGGAAAGATTTCATTGAACGGATAAAGGTTTGCACCTGTATATTTCCGGCATCTCCATTGTAGTAAGCAACTGGGATGTCGGGAATATGTAATGGGTCTGTGATGTTGGACGGTTGCTGAGTGATTTGGTGGTTCATAGAAGGATGAGGTAGAGTGAATTGGTAGAGTGAATTGGTAGAGTAAATTGGTAGAGTAAATTGGTAGTAAATTGGTAGAGTAAATTGGTAGAGTAAATTGGTAGTAAATTGGTAGAGTAAATTGGTAGTAAATTGGTAGAGTAAATTGGTAGTAAATTGGTAGTAAATTGGTAGAGTAAATTGGTAGAGTAAATTGGTAGTAAATTGGTAGAGTAAATTGGTAGTAAATTGGTAGAGTAAATTGGTAGTAAATTGGTAGTAAATTGGTAGAGTAAATTGGTAGTAAATTGGTAGAGTAAATTGGTAGTAAATTGGTAGAGTAAATTGGATAGATGAGTAGTGGATAATGTGGTTATGTTGAATCACAAAAAGGGTGACATATGTTACCGGGTAACACAACATGTCAAAAATGACCGGGTACCCCAATGTGTTTGCCCGGGTAATAATATATTGTCCGGGTAGCAAATATCATGACCGGGTAATATTGAATACAATCCCGGAAAACACAATGATATATCCGGGTAACATTTCGTACCACCCGGGTAACACCACAACACATAATCCCAGTCAAGATCCAACATGCCATGCAACAAACACTCCTTCTTCCGGTGCTCGCGCCATATAAAATCGCGCTCATCTCGCTCATTGCCACCTACTGCTCGGGACTTGTGCCTGTGTCGATTGAGCCGCGCTACGTGGCGTACTTGGTGCGGATAATCGAGGCACATCCGCTGGCAGACGACCTTCCTGTGGATGTGGACCTTGATTTGGCGACGATTCTTGACGGGGCGTTGCCGAAGGGCGAGGAGGCTGTGCGGAGTGCGGTGGAACGGTCGTTCTATGCGATTTCCGACATGGACAGTCTCCACCAGTTTATTAATAAGCTGTCGGCGATGGTGGTGGGAAGTGGTGAGGAGGCGCGGGAGACGCTATCTGCGGTTCCAGGAGGCGCTGGGCGGCGGAAGTTGCTCTTGAAGACGAGTTTTCTAGGCCAGTTTGTGAGCAGCTGTGTACAGGACCACTCTGTGCTTGAGTTTGAAGAGGCGAGCCAGTTGTGGAGAGGGTTTGCCTGGTACCAGGGCCGGCAACCAAGCAAAGGGTTACCCGGATGTGACGAACACGTGACTGTGATTTCTGGAGGAGACGTTTCACGTGCGCTCACCAAGCAGCTCCGGCTTGTGGAGCAAGGGAGCGCGCCCGTACCGGTGGCGCTTGCGGACACGGTGGCGCAGATCCACGCGCAGCGCGCCACTGCGTTTCCGGAATGGCACTACTTTGAGTTCCGCGCCCACATGAAATCACGTGACTACGAGCAGGCGCGGCGCAGCTTGCACCAGTGCTTTGACTACATGATGTCTGCCGGGCAGGGTAACTACTACGAGAGCGCGCTCGTGAGTGTGGCGGTGTTGAACGCCGAGTTCGGCAATAGCGGCAAAGCCCTTGAGGCGGTGCAGGAGGCAATCGTGGTGGCGCGTGAGCATCACGACCACCATCGGCTCGCTTACCTCTTGGCTTGGTTGTTTGCCTTCCTCCGCGACCGCCCGAGCCTCCAGCACGAGTTTTTCGCGTCCAACCAGCAGCTCCTCGAGTTTTTGAAACGCCGCCGGGACTGCGACGCCGCCGCCCGGGCGTACGCCCTGGAGACCGCCCAGCTCCTTGACTCCGGGGCCGCGCTCGGGCGGGTTCTCGACGCGGCCGGCAAGGCGGAGTACCTTGCCCTCGGGGAGGACTTTGACCGCCCGGGGTTTGCGCTTGCGGCCCAGCTCCGGGCGGCGGCGTGGGCGCGTTCCGGGCTTGTGGGCGTCGCCCGCATGTACGCCGCGGTCGCCGCCGACGCCGCCCGGGGCCTTGCGCAGCGCGGCGAGTGTGTCGCCCGGGACGGGTGGCTCATGTACCATCAGGGCCAGGTATCAGAGGCACTAGCGCTCTTGGACTCGGTGCCAGAGGGGAAAATACCCGCGCAGGTGCTCCGTGTGCGGCAGGCCATCAACCAGAACCGACTTAGCGACGCACGGGTGTTGTTTGACTCGCTGTTTCTGGGATATGCGTGCGCGAGCTTGGACTTGCGCCATGAGATCATTTCCACGGACATCCAGCTCCTCTTGCGGTCAGGCAACGGCTCGGCAGCAGCCGCGCTTGCGCTCTCGCAAATCAAGGCGCTTGAACTCGCGGGATACAACTGTTTCTGGCACGTATCGTACACCCTCTTGTACGTGCTGGTGTTCGGGCGGGCAGGCGCCCCGGCACGTGTCCTCGGGCCGCTCCGCCGGGCGCTTGCCGCCTGTGAGCGCGCCGCAATGGGCGGGTTGCTCTGCCGCGGGGTGTTGCAGTTGGCAGAGCTTCTTATTGCCCTAGGGAATATCGACAAGGCGGCGCAATTGGCGCGCGAGTACGTGCCGCTGGTGTATCGGTTTGGTGACGTGTCGTTGGTCGCCGACTGGCACTTTGTCATGGGTCGGCTTGAGGTGGTTCAGGAGAGGTCTGGTGCGCGGTGGTTTGCTGTGGCGAAGCGGGAATATAAGAGGATGAATGATGAGTATATGGTGGGGGTTTTGGAGGAGTTTCGGGGTGAGTAGGGAATAATGAGAAGGAGTGTTATAGGTGGAATGTTGCAAGTCAGAGTGTATTTATCATGAAAGAGATTATAGCTGGAATGTTGCAGTGCAGGATGTATTTATGGAAATGTATTTACCATGTCGTAATGATTCAAGTTTAGATGTCTTTGGTCTTGATCTTTGACCTTTGTATTGCATTGTCTTTGTATGTCTTGGTCTGGTCTACAATTCATCGGTCGTAGTTATATTCAGGCTGCCTCAGACGCAGTATTATAATATTATAAACTACTTAATCATTGGAGAATACCTCAGTCTAATCAATGCCCTAGGCCATGATATTTTTCTGGCATTGACATTGCTTGAACAAACTGTGATGCTGTGGTTAACCTCGACATCATGCATTCTCATGAGTTGATCTGAATCAGTAGACAATCCAAGATTGAATATGTAAATCTCTGAATATCAGATGCCACTAAATGGGAAATTGCTCTACTTGACCAATTGCTTCACTTGACCAATTGCTTCACTTGACCAATTATATGTTTCAAATGAAAGATAATACCATGGTCAAGTTCATGCCAGATTAGTGCATTTCTACAAATATTGTGCATTACACTATGCTGGCTAATTGATGGACTTTGCAATTTCTACAGATTTGTAAAAGAGTTGTTTCTGGAGCTGCTCTAATCCATTGGTTCTCACATGCTTCTTGTCCACGCACCATTTTTACTTTGTTCCGGCAATTGTTCTAGTCGTCAATTGTTCTAGTCGTCAATTGCTCTAGTCGTCAATTGCTCTAGTCGTCAATTGTTCTAGTAGTCAATTGTGCTTCTTCCTGAACCCACCATTTAAAGGCAACTGCTAATTCCAATAGTCTTTGTTCTCTCTAAAAGATTTCATTTCGTTACAAGTATAAATACTCACGCATTGCTGAAATACTAGGTTCCTCATGGCATACGCAATACGTGCAAAGTGTGGCCAATCAGTCCATAAACTTGTATAGTTTCACCAGAGCTCTTTGCTCAAAATAAAGTTCAATTCTATTCACTGTTTGAGAGCTGCTGTTGGTCTTTAGCACTGCTGCCTCAGGATGTGAGTGAAAATATACCAGCCAAATAACCATGTATCCAGAGACAAATGTAGATGAATAGAAGAGGAAATATTATTATAAATACCTCACAAGAAGAATGCACTCTTGAAAATAGAAGTAGTCTGCTCACTTGACATATTCTACGTTGGTCTGAATGAGTAGATCCTCGTGCTGTACAAGAGGGCAAGTTTAGATTAATTCTATAAACTAAACAACTGTCTTGTTTCTTGGGATTGAATAACCAAATGGATGCAACGAGTGATGAATTGTCCAATGGTATAGTGGAACACGATCTTAGAAAAACGGATACAAAGGAGCCTGTCAGTTATCTTACGCTATACTGACATGACAGCTGGCTTACGTTGGCATCCAAGTGTCAGTCTGGGTGACTGGGTAGGTAGTTCTAGATGAGACTCTGTAGCCTCCTGAATCAATATTTTAAGTCCTTGAAGTAGTAGAAAGGTATTTACTCCAAAGAGCTTCTCGACTCCACTTAGTGGTGTAGTTTTTTGTTTAGACGGTAAAGTATAAATCTCTCGAGGAGCCTGTGTGGCTCTAGACGTAAAGACGTGGTTATTGACATAGTTGTAGATTGTTCAACTATCCAGTATAGTTGTGTTGATTGCTCCCCACTATGTTAATTGATCCCCACTATGTTAATTGATCCCCACTATGTTAATTGATCCACCACTATGTTAATTGTAAACTCCACACCAATTAAACTCCATTGTCAATTCGTTGTCAATTCATTGTCCATTTTCCATTCACTGTCCATTTTCCATTCACTGTCCATTCCATCTTCCAACTCATGCTGCTCACCAAACACATTCCACCGCCCATCAGCACAGAAATTCCAACCAAACGTCAATCTCAAATTCCGTTCAACATTTATCACACACAGCAAATAGTTTAACATGCACAGCAAATACTCACAACATGCACATCCAATGGTGAAACACAGCCTCGATCTACATACGCTAAACCCAATACAGCCACTAGTGGTAACATTAAATATATTCTAAATCAATACTAATACATGTAATTAAAGCCAGGCGACTTATCGCCCAAAATAATCTTGGATCGTTCCGAAAGCCCCTCAAACGCCTTTTTGTATTCCGAGGTCCGCTTGCGACGATTCAACCGCACAAGATAGTAGGTGTAAACTAGCACGAGAATAATCCCAATCCCCGTCAAGACAATCCCCAAGACAATCCCCGGCTCGAAATGGTTGCCAGGACCCACCGAGGCCCAGTAACTGATCAATCCGCCAATGGTGGAGCAACTGATTTGCAAAGCCAAGCCGATACTTTTACGAAGATGGCCGCACAAGTTCAGCGAGGCCCAGCAAAGCATGATCGGAAGAGCAGTGTAGCCACCGGAAAACAAGAGGTACGACGAGGCGTACTTGACCTTGTCGTGGAACATGAAGTTAAAGTTTGTAGAGATTGCAATTCCCGAGATGAGCACTAGAACTACGTTTGCCACGACAAACGGCATTCTCATTTTGAACTTGTCCAGGAGGAACGACACGATATTGGACCATACGAACGCGGCGACCCACGGCAAGATTGCCAATTTTTGGTCGGAGATTTGCTCGTAGCCAATCAAGAAGAAGAGAAGCGGACTGATCAAAGTGATTCCAAACACCACAAACGAAATGCAGAAGCAAATCACCGCGGGAAGCCAGACGAGCGGGTCCAAGCACACCAAGAGGCACTCCTTGATGGAGAAGGTCAAGTTGTAGCCCGATTTCCCGCTGAACACCTCTAATTTCTTAATGATGAAGTAGGCCTCGTCGTCATTGAGGAAGCGGGCGCCTTCAGGGAAGTCTGGGAACGTAAAAAAGATGACGAAGGAAGAGGTCATGGTGATGGACCCGCAAATGATGAGCAACCATCTCCAGGTTTCGAGGCCCGATTTTCCGTTCAAATGGGCCGTACACGCGTAGGAAATCAACGCGCCAACAAGCCCTCCAATACACGAAGCCGAGTAGATGAGCGTGAAGCGACGTCCGGACTCGAGTTTGCTGTAGAAGTGGGCCAAGATGTAGTATGAGGCAGTCTCAGAACCGGCTTGAAAAAGCCCGTGCAAGACCTGGAGGAAGCAGAAGACGCCAAAGGTCTTTGCATAGGCGGCCGATAGTCCGATGGCCCCGTATATTAGCACGGAAATTGCGATCCAAAAGTGGGCACGGATGCGTTTGATGAGAAAGTTGGAGACGACCTGGCAGAGGCAGTAGGGCACGAAAAACGAGGCCAATGCACCTGAGTATTCAACCTGGGAGATCAGGAACGACTGGGTGACCCCTGTTACGAGAAGCAAGCCGAAGGCGGCTTTATTGAGAAACGAAACAAACGTCACGAGCATCAATGCCGGAACTAAAAGAAAGTCGATTTTGCGCATCAAGACGGTCTCGTCCAACTCATACTGGTCAGCCATCTCCTTGATCTGTAACTGCTTCAGCTCCTCCGACAAATAATCCATGTCCATGCCGTCGGAAACATTTGGGTATATTGGCATGGCCAGAAGCTCCACAGTGTGGCTCTTGGAATCCTTGTTGCCCTCGATCAACGAATCAGACATGTGCGATATCATCTAGGGAACCCAACCCCCGGCATTTATATAAATATATGAATCTGGATCCTCTGATCTAGCCGATTGCACTAGAGTAGACATATGCTCGTTGCCACGTGATCAACGGTATCTTGGCGAGTTTAGATTGAGTGATTAGGACCAATGCGGCTAGACCAGGTAGGGGCATGCAGGTGGGGTAAAGCTCCAGCCAAGATTTATTGGCGAATACGCCTCATCAGTGAGCTGAAGCTTTGATCTAATGGCAAGGTTGAGTTGTTTGTGGTTTAAAGTTGGTTGTTCCAAGTGAATTGCTAGTCGTAGTGTGCTGTCTGAGAGTGGGCAGTACTAGTGTGTAGATCTGACAAGAGACATTTCTTTTTACAAAAGAGCCCTAAACGTGACGCGGCCTCGCATAATAGCAGTGGATGAACATGGGTCTTGGGTATTTGCAAGTGTTTCATGGTATTTGTGGGTGTTTCATGGTATTTGTGAGTGTTGCATGGGTATTTGTGATACTCGTAGTATTTATGGGTACTTATTGGTATCAATATCAACATCAGTTGTATCTCATTTCGTTTATATCATCTCGTGTTCATCAGATTATCTTCACACATGCACCAAGCTTCACTAGTACAATCCACATAATCCTACATACTTCAGCAATGTGTCTTAAATCACTCGGTAAAGCGCAGATCGTTGATCTACATCGTTTCTAGTCACTCTCCCAGATTTCCTGAACCAAACCTAATGATTCACACACCAAACCTAATGATTAGTGGAACCAGACCTAACGATTAATGGAAATCCACACCAAATATTAGCATGACCCATTCCAAATAATCAATAACCAAACTAACGAAAAATGATCCTTCAATAAACCAACAGCCCACACTACTTGAATCCCCATCTTCTTATTCCGATTATGTAATGGCTGACTAACGATACAAGGGACTCGCAATCTGGCGGCGAAGTTATGCGCGCCCATGTGCGCATTTTGCATGGGTGGTTACCACCTCCAGCGAAAATCAGTCTATAAAGAAGCTACCTGCCAAAAGCTAGAAAAATCCCGACTATAATCTTTAATGGACTCTAATTTGGAAGTAAATGCACAGGTATTATGTAGGTATATTTTTTTTCAAAGTGCCAACGTAAATGAAGCATGGTAATTACAATATCAATGCACGGAGTGGTGTGTGATTTCTGAGATGCTAACTTCTAAGATTATGATGCTTTGTTAATGAATTTTTACCAACGGCAATTTTTTAATGGATTTTCGTAACAGCACTTTCTTAATGTATTTCTCTATGGCATTTTCTCTGACGTTGATTTCCATAATAATCACATAGAACCTGATATCTTCATTTACATTGGAATATCTCTCATCTCTCATACTACACTCATCATCATCGTCGTATCAAAATATAGTTTCCAGTTTACGGCTGTACCACACATTTAGATCTTGGCCGTATTCCATCGTTGAATCTTATTACAAACTTAAAAACGGCACTCACGCAGCACCCATAAAGCTTAGTCCTGACTGGTTGTTCCCCATTGAAAATTTACCCTTTGGAACTGCACTTCTCATATGTTCCATAGTTTAGACCGATTTAATGCGCGATCAAGCATGCGTTAGTACTCGGGATTATTATTGGGCCAGACTTGGCTGCTAGCCGGAAAATTCAGATTTAACAAGAGCAAAGACGTTTTTATTGGATAAATTAGTCAGCCTGGAAATTCATGTGGCGCGAATATTCAATGCCAATGAATACTGGCAGGTGTAATAATTGCATTTCATCTCAACTAGCTAAGCCTCCTAAATCAGGCCCACTTTCTAATATTCCAGGGCTAATTTTAGTGTCGACCCATACTAATACAGTTCCCCACATAGAGTAGCAAGAGAGCGACGCTTTTTCACAATAGCAAGGGCTTTGATATGTTAGATATGTGGGGATTGACGTTGGTTTAGATATGTGAGCTCATTGTTTAGACATGTGGGATTTTGTTTAGACATGTGGGATTAACGCCTCCAAAGATGACTCGTGCGTTGTGCCTCTAGTTTCCCATGATCACCAACTCAAGAGCAGACAGAATCATCAACTTGGAATAACAAACAGGATCACCGACTCAATAGCAGATGGTTTATTTGACCCCGGTGTAAATAGTGAGCCATAAGCCAAGCTTCAGAAAACTAAACCACTCATGAGGTCGACAGTTGTGTGACCCAAGTCTTGCTGAGATTTACTAGTCACTTTGATGAAATGAAATTCATTGTAAGTGCATCTTGGGAAATTTGCCTATAGGCCAAATAAATCCTTTTTTAAATAGTATACCATGATGTGAGACCCACGGCTGGAATCTCAAGCTAAACAACGTCTTTTTACAACGGTTACAATTCATTTATACCAGCACTGTCCTTTGACAAGATCAATTACACGGAGCCTATATAGCCATTTTCATGATTATTGCCAATTACAGGAAATCGGGATGTGCAAAATCAAGCTTTTTTTCCACCAACACTCTTAAAATTACAAATCGCTAGAGGCAATTAAGGACTTGCTTCTCAAAGAGCTACGTAGCAAAACAGCGGTTTTCTTGAGAGAGCAATGATATATTTCGCTATATAGCCGGTAGGGAATTCCCAAAACAGAAAAGTTGTGCTTTGGGCATTTGCCCTTTGTTTCTGAGATGACATACCTCCAATTGTGGACAAGTGGTGGAATGATGGATAAATGTGGGTAAGTGGTGAATATAGAGTCTTGTAGGAGTGTAATCATCGGTTTCTTGTAGGAGTGTAATCATCGGTTTCTTGTAGAAGTGTAATCATTGATTTCTTGTTTTATTTAATCTCGGGACCTACGATTTGTGTCTGAGTATAGAAAGACCCGGCTAATGATCCTCATTGGTTCGCTTAAATGTCTGGGTTAAAATCTCCATGCGGCTGAGCTATAATATTTAGTGCGAGTATGCAAGATCTTGGGCAAGCCAATGACAAACATCACAACGATCGGATACACAATCCTTGTAGCGTCTGGACCTCTAAATGAGCTACTGAATCAAAGTGTAACGGTTGCTGATATTGCAACGATTTTTACATGTGCAATTCACTTGTCCAGATCAGCTGGACTATTGAAAAAACAGTACAAATTGGAGCAAGTTGATAATATTTTATTGACCTATATATTGTCTTCAAGGCACAGGTTGATGATATTACTTTTATTCACCTATACTTTGTCTTTGAGGTACAGGTTGATACATAGCCCGGTGGAATTAAACGACCATCAGCCGATGGAAGATTTTCCAAAGAACCTGGAAATTTGCCAGGTATCCAGGGTCAACTATAAAATGCACAGTTGATTTATACGATGCTTAGTTTATAATTTGCCAAAGATTGACATGATACAAGACTGTCAGATGAAACCTCGTCACATTATGTGGAATGCCCCTGTCGATCCTTGGTACACTGTATAGCGATCCAGCAGATCACAGGGATCGACTTGGAAGTTTTCCAGGAGAATTTAATTTAGTATTTATCATATACAGGCTCTTGAACCATGATCATCCTGTGACATCACCATGTCTCATCAGCATGGCTTGTAAAATCTTACTCCGTGTAATAG
The DNA here is from genome assembly GCA_020342235.1 of Saccharomycopsis phalli. Classification (NCBI taxonomy): domain Eukaryota; kingdom Fungi; phylum Ascomycota; class Saccharomycetes; order Ascoideales; family Saccharomycopsidaceae; genus Saccharomycopsis; species Saccharomycopsis phalli. Next base: position 1,296,689 of record CP073216.1, read on the forward strand.
TACGATTCAAACCGAGCCCTAGTCGGCTAAACGAGCATTTAGTGGGTAAAACGTATTGCACAGGATCAAAAATTTATTCAGGTCAAAGGTAAGCCGTGTACGACGATTATAGACTACGAACATTGATCATATAATCAGCAACAGCATAAGCATACCTCATCAAGTCAATACTGTAATCAGTCTTGGACACGGCTACTTAACATTTTAATTACTGCAATGAAGGGATAGGACACTTTGGATTTTTTCTAATATTTATGGGTAGCTGTATTGTCTCTGGAAGGACAATAATTTCAAATCATTTCCTGGAAATTTGTGGTATGCTCTCGAGGTAGTTAGGTTGGAATGAGCATTGCTAATGGTAGTATCAAAATTGAGCCCAGGATGACACTCATTTGATCCATTGTCAGAATTTAAATATGTAGAGGTGCTGAATGATTGTAAACTGTTATTACAACTCTATATATTCTGTTCCTTTGGAAGTGAATGCTTGATTATAATCCAGAGGTCCTTTGATCGATATATGTCTCAGGCGGTCTTCTACCTGGTCTTGAATAGTCGTTCCACTGGACATTCCTTTTCGTTGTAATGTGTAATCACCCTTGTATCAATGAGATAAGCCCTATTTTACCTGATACTCCAGTGGACACTACTTGTATACTTGCCTCACTACTCAGAATATCAAGTGATTCCGAAATGGATCTTGGTGGTCTTAAAGAAGGCATTTATTCCATTTATGTGAGTTGGATTGCACATGCTTTACATAATTATTTTGCAGCCTGTGATCTTTGGTTGAATGGTGGATATCTATGTTTAGCTGTCTTTTTCATCTAGGTAATTTTTACTTTTACCTTGACTTGAGCTTAGAAATGTTTCTAGCCGTGTGACACGGTTCGATGTAGCAAGTATAGCTATTATAGTGAGCCCGGCCCGAGGATCCGCCCAAAGGGAAGTTTCTGCAGCGGAGAAGCCGCTCGTTTTAGGGTCCCTCCCCGAAACGGGCGGCTTTGAGTGCCTAAGCATACAATATGTTTCAGCCAGCAAATCAAGTGTATGACGTAAAGAAACAAGACCGTATGTTAAAAATTCTGAGCAATAGAAGCTATTTTAAGTTCAAACAAGGCCTGTAAAGATATGGGATAATTGGTTGAATGAAAGTACAATGCCTTGGCGAGGTAGTAACTGGGATACGAGCTGATGAAAATGCAAAATATATTTGCACAGCTATTTTAAAAACGTTTGACTATTTCAAGAAAGTCTGACTACTTATATTGGAAACTCGTTCACTGGAAAATGGACATGGACTTGGCTAGTCATTACCTTTGAAGGTTGAACCAGAATGGAGTCGAATGAAAATCAACTTGTATCACAGTCTAGATTATATTACAAAGTTTCAGAATATCAGATTATGTCGTGGTTAACAACCACTGCAGAACAAGTTCACTAGTGCAACATCGGTGTCGGTAAGGATATTACCGACTCCCGGTTTTATAATAATAATAATAATAATATTTATTTTTGTATTTAGCTATATATTGTCTCCGGCAATACGGTTATTCGACAGATATATTTTCACTCAGGAACATCCTGAGGCAGCATTGCTGTTGAAGAAAACCCTTTGTCAACCCTCATTTGGTTGCTTGGGATTAAAAACTTCAATGGGGGCAGTTATATTGTTGGTGCTTGGTGCCTGTATGGAATCTAATATGTCATCAATGCGCGATAGAATTCTAGCTTCTAAGAGCTCTGGGCATCGTAGGTCATGTATGATGGAGGGGGAGTGAATCCCGAAGAAATTTCTTGAAAGTTGATTTGACTATTTACTCAAAAAAAGACGGGGGAGAAAATTTAGATGCTGATAATAATAATAATAATATTATTATTATTATTTATTTAAGGCTATAGCTATACTAGGCTCCCAGAAGAGATTGATACTTTGCTGTCTACGACTAAGGAGGGTATTGCTATGTAGTCGTCGAAAGAAAATTCTGCAACAGAGATAAAATTTCGACTAGAGCTCGTAAATATACAAGGTATGAGCATTGAAAGGGCAATGGGTTTTTCGCCTAGATTTTTGGAGGTGACTTGAGCCATTCCCCAGGGTACTGGCACGATTGTCCTGCTAACGAGTTGTAGCCAAAAGGAAAATGTCGTGATCACCAAATGTACCGATATTACAAGACAGCATTGCATGGGTGGTGCTCACTTGTGTATCAGGGACAACGGACATACTGTGGTGATACAAGGGTGAATACTCTGTGTAGCAACATAGGATGACCACTGGAACGACTATATAAGGCTAGGTAGCAAACTACCTAGGACATCGATCGTTTTAAGGACCTTTGGTTTAGATTCAATCATTCAATCTTAAAAGGAACAACAAAATATATAGAGTTTATATTAGTACTTCATAGTCATTAATTACCCCTACTACTATAAACTTTGACAGGAAAACACCAGTTCAGCACAGATAAGTAGAATATTATAAGATTTTTAAGCTTTGCCTTATCTGAGAAATAGACGCGAGCTTGAGTAGCATTGGTAATTCATTCATGTATCTGTGCTTTGGCTCCAAAGCCATTTAGATGGTGATTTAAAATGGAAATACTTTAAGTTGCAACTGATGTACTTTAAATTGCAACTTGAATCCTTTAAATTGCAACTTGAATCCTTTGAATTGCAACTTGAATCCTTTAAATTGCTTGTCGTTTCTCGAATAGACTCCCATGTTTCCAATTCACAGGTATAAGCCCAAATGTCTTGAGGCTAATTTGCCAAATCTCATTTTTTAAATATATCCTTCTCACTGGGTTCCATTTCTAAGCATTGGAAGTGATTTTGCATCTTCAATCTACCATTGTTAGACTGTCAGATTGTGAAATCGTCTTGGAAACAGGTATCTGTAATAAATCAGTATGTAAAAAGTTGCTCTGTATCAAGACAACTTTATTGATGTTTCTATTGTGATCTGCAAGTTGTTGAGCATTTGGAACCACCTTTGTTGAGCATCTACTAAACACGCAAGTACGTTTGCTACAGGAAAAACAATCCAATATCTTGTATTTTGGATAATAACTGAATTAACAAAGATGCGGCAAGTTGAATGTACTTGATGAATCAAAAAACATGCACCAGGAGAAGGTCTTGGTATAGAAATTATTCCAAAGGCAAACTGCCATGAGCAGTTTATGTGCCTTGGTATGCGAAACATTTGAATGTGAATATAGTTGAGCCAATGGCTTGTAGAAAACAATGACAGAATGAGATACCAACGAGGTACCAATGGGATAGATAATTGGAAACCTTGGCTTAATCAACCACTATGAGATTCCACCACTAATAAACATAGTTAAACTCTGGCGATTTATCACCAATGGCAATCTTGGCTCGCTCGGAAAGCCCCTCATAATGCTGCTTGTACTGGGCCGTCCGCTTCTGGCGGTTCAATCGAACCAAGTAGAAGAAATATACAATCAAAAGGACTACGGTCAAACTGGTAATGCCAAGCCCAACGTAAATGCCTAGCGTGAAATGATGCGAGTGTCCGACAAACGCCCAATAGCTCACGAGTCCGCCGATGCTGGAGAAGCTGATTTGCACTGCCAATCCGACGCTCTTTCGAAGATGGCCACACAAGTTCAACGACGCCCAGCAAAGCATGATTGGAAGCGCGCAGTAGCCGCCAGAAAAAACCAAGAACGACGAGGCGTACTTCACATTGTCCTGGAAGTGCACTGTGGTTTCTGCGATTAGCATGATCCCGCCAACCAACACCAACAACACGTTTCCCACCACAAACGGCATGCGGATCTTGCATCTGTCCAGGAAGTACGACCAGAAGTTTGACCAGCAGAATGCCACGACCCACGGCAAGATCGCGTGGCGCGGCTCCTGGACACCTTCAAACCCAAGAAGAATGTAGAAGAGCGGGCTGATTAGCGTGGCGCCAAAGACAAAGAAGGAGATGCAGAAACAGATGATCGCCGGGAGCCAGATGAGCGGGTCCAAGCAGACCTTGAGCGACTCGACGAGGGTGAAGTTCAAGTTGTAGCCGGACTTTTCGCTGAATAGTTCCAACTTCTTCACAATGTAGTAAGACTCGCCGTCGTTGAGAAACAGCGCGCCCTCTGGGAAGTCCGGGAACGTAAAGAAGATGACCCCGGACGAGGCCATGGTTATTGCTCCACAGATGATGAGAAGCCACCGCCAGCTCTCGAGCCCGGACTTCCCGTCCAAATGGGCCTCGCAGCCGTACGACACCAACGTGTTGACGAGCCCTCCAATACATGATGCCGAGTAGATGAGGGTGAAGCGGCGCCCTGCCTCGAGTTTGCTGTAGTAGTGGGCCAAGATATAGTACGCTGCAGTCTCTGAGCCAGCTTGAAAGAACCCGTGCAACACCTGGCAGAGGCAAAACACACCAAACGACTTGGCGTAGCCCGAGGCCAAGCCGACTGCGCCGTACAACAACACGGAGATTGCGATCCAGAAGTGGGCACGGACACGTTTGAGAATGAAGTTGGACACCACTTGCAAGAGACAGTAGGGCACAAAAAACGAGGAGAGCGCGCCCGAGAACTGGAGCGGGGTGATTGCAAGCGACTTGTCAATGCCCAAGACGAGGATCATGCCAAACACGGTTTTGTTGAGGAACGACACAAACATCACGAGCATGAATGCCGGCACGAGGAACAAGTCGATCTTCAACATCAACCTCTTCTCGTCCAACTCGTGGACCTGTGCCATTTCCTTGACCCGCAACTGCTTCAGCTTGTCGGACAAGTACTCCGTGTCGAGCCGCTCGGTATCAGACGGATACACCGGCATCACCTGGAGTTCTGTGTCATTGTACTTATCTCCAGCCAAAGAAGATGCCATTGGTATCAATTTTGCTTGCCATGCTGCCTTTTATAGGGGATTTGAGTTGGGCGCTAAGGCAAGATGTACCCTGCATGGGGCGGCAGCACAGGGCATACATCAAATTAGCGAGTTTGGTCTGCATGTAGACTGATTTGGCTAGGCCGGTCGGTTATTCTGAATGTTGATTGTGGATGATTGTGGATTGTGGATTGTGGATTGTGGATTGTGGATTGTGGATGATAGTGGATTATGGATGATTGAGTAGATATTTCATAGCAAAATAAAATTCAAACGTAAAATGGAGCCGTGGAGCATTCATCAAGTCTGAATTGAAGCATGGAACAAATTTTTCAGTGAGCTGCAACATGCACTCATAATAAATTTCTCCACAGGACCAATTCAAGATACGAGTGTAGAACGTTGTCACATTGAAATGGTTTGATAGTGTGTAATTACTAGTGGAGATGGTATTTCTACGGATTATCTTGGAGTATCAAGACGATTCGAGTCCAGTGGATGAATGAATTGGCTAATATATATTATAATAATAATAATGTTTATTTACTTCTATAGCTATACTAGGCTCCCCCGGAGGGTGAGATTGATATTTCACCGTCTAAAAAACTAAGGACGGCGCCGCTAATTTTGGAGTCGAGAGAAAACCCTTTGAATGGGGATAAAAACTTTCGACTTGATCTTTAAGGAACTGTTGAAGAGAGATGACTCAGAAAGAGCTATGGAGTCTCGCCCCCCGGGGGGGACTACCTGCCCGGCCGCCCTTCTTGTGGTGCTGTAAAAAGAAAAAGGAATCTACCCATCCAGCACTAACGTGTAGAAACCTATAAGAGAATGAATTGATTTTGCGTCAGTAAAGAGGCGGCGAATCTGCGCTCGGGTTGTGAGGCCTTCGCCGATTGTTTCCTGAGTTCTGAATATCTCTAAACATGGGCATGATAGGTCATGGAATATTGTTGGGGAGGGATTGTCGCACCTAGGGCACTTCGGATCACACTCAGGATTGAATTGTTTCTTGATGGTACATGATACCAAACTTTTTCCACTTAGAAGTTGGCTTATCAGGCTCAAAATATTCTTTGGGCCAGCTAAGGCCTCGGTTAGTAGGAGTTTATCTTTAGCGGTGGTAACCACCGGTGAATCCGTTCCGCGTAGAGTTCTATAGTGGGCTGGGAGAGTAATCTCGCCAGTGTCCACTAGTTTTTGCCATTCCTGGGTCATCTTTGTGTTTATTTGGTCTTTAAGGGCCCATTTCTTTCGTCCCTGCAGGGAATTGGCTAATATTAATGTGTATTGTGTAATATATTAATAGGCATCGCTAGATATATCAACATGTATTGCTAGATATATCAAAATGTATTGCTAGATATGCCAATCAATGCAAATATGCCTATTGATGCTAGAAACCTGTGGCTTTAAGTCAAGTCTAGCTGGAGATCTACTGGTATTCAATCTGATGCAATGACGTGCACGCAGATACCTTGGATGTCTTGTTGCCATCAATTAATGGTATTTTTCAGTGTTATCCACGGGCTAATTCAGTAGCTGGATGTAGGTAAATTGGCATTGATTGGCAGGCTAGATCAAGTGTATGAGACATTACCGAATGGAGCTGAAGCTGGAGACAATGCCAAGCAATGAGCAGAGGATAAATCATAGTTTACTACGCATACTACAATCAACAATGTCTCAACACATGATCCAGTCTGTAACCATTTATTCATTTCCAAGTGTAGAATCGTGAATCTCAAAATCTCAAAATCTCAAAATCTCAAAATCTCAAAATCTCAAAATCTCAAAATCTCGTAAATCTCATAAATCTCAAAATCATATAAATCTAAAAATCATATAAATCTAAAAATCTCATAAAACTACAACACTTGAAACTGTCAATTCACATAGAACTTACCACACCAAGTCTGCCAAGACCCACTACCCAAGAACCTTAACTTGCATCCCGCAAGATAAAGTTCGTCGCCGGAATACAACACTCTTGAAAATTACATGGCTCCCATATACTATCATATCAATCTGTAAAAACTCTTATCATAGCCGTTCATGGTGCAAGTACTAGCATGTATTCAACCGTTTGTATGTTATGCAGTGCTTGCAGCAGCCTTGAAGCGAGATTCGTTAATGGCGAACCCGTGGTTCCTCAAACGATTAGATAAGGTGCCGAATTATGCCATTTGTATCCGTCGGCTAAGCTATTGAGCTTTACTTCTGCTGTTGGTCTAGTTCAATACCAATTGGTGGCTAAAAAAAGTAAAGGTACGTTTCGTAAATCTTGTGAGTACTCGGCTTGAATTGGTGGAATAGAGTGGTGAAATACATTATAGAGAAAGCAAACATGATAGAGAAAGCAAACATGATAGAGAAAGCAAGAATGATAGCAAAATTACACTGCGTAATTCACATTGCAAAAACAGTCAATACCCAAGCTAAATACAAAATAAATATCATCATCATAATATCTCAATAATTACATCAACACAATCCAAGACTCAAACTGATTACATGATAGTCCCCACAATACCCCACTAGCCCCATTAGGCCACTGACTACTCCTACTTTTAGCTCCATTCAATTAAAACCCATCTACATGTTGACAAGAATAACTTCGGCAACGTGACATGGCTTCATAGCATGTTAAAATCCAGATTCTCTTGGTATCGGCATTAGTCTTACCTAGTCTTGGCTAGTTTTTTTTTTTTTGTTAGTCTCGCTTCTCTACCTTTAGTCCCGTTTTTTCCTTTAGTCCCGTTTCTGTTTTGTTAGTCTCGTTTTACCCCCATTTAGTACATTACACCCCCTGTCGTCGATCCGTGCAACCTCGTTGAATTATTCGTATCATCCACAGTACCCACGTATCTTTGGATTCTTGGGGTTCATCTGTCTGATTGTCACCTTGGTTTTCAATGCTACCCAGTGCATCCGAGTTTCGTGTACATGTCATGAAGAAACTGTCAATTCCACGCAAAGGCCAACCGTTGCCTATTTGGGTACTTGAGCTGTTTCGTTATGAGGCAAATTGTAGAATCTTGGTTGTAGATCATGCGCCAGATAGAGTGTACAGGGTATGCAACGAAGAAAATCACGTAATGCGGTTGAAGTCTGACAAGAAATCCATTTACGAGGATTGAAATTGTCTGGGTATTCCATGATCCACTGGTGTATATTTTATGTTACAAGAGTAGTAAGTTTTGAGTGATTGAGTGTCAACTGAGAGATTCTGAGCAGACTGTATGCATGAATAGGGTATACTATATTCATGAATATGGTTGATTATCCATGGTGGACAATTGTTGAAAATGCCCGTTGTGGCTTGGGTCAAGGGAATAAGGTTGGATTGATGATTTTACGAGTAGTCTAAAGGTATTACAAGATGTGAATTTCACAATACTTCTACGATACGATAATCTTTATTGAAGGTTGAACTGTCTTTATTGAAGGTTGAGCTATCTTTATCGAAGGTTGATGTGTCTTCGTTAAAGGTTGATATATCTTCATTAAAGGTTGATATATCTTCATTAAAGGTTGATATATCTTCATTCAATAGTACATTCCACAGTACATACACCTTATTCAAAGCTATACACCCACAATACATACATCTTCATTAAATTGAGCCATTCAAGCCTTTATTAAGTCAATACATACAATACACCACTCTTCATATACACACTCGCCTGCATATCCACATCTATTGTCTATATACCGCCTCATGACAAGTCGATACTGCGCTCTCACCATCTCAACTAGTCGCCCATTAATCTCCCAGTGCTTCCATCAGCAGCCCCACCTGATATATTAGTATAAGTTCGCGTGGTTTCCCAATCTATTGCTGCTTACCGTTCTTCTCCTCACAGTCCAAATCAGCCAACAAGAGCGCAGCACGGTTCATCTGGACCACATTGGTAAACTGCTTAAATGCCCAAAGCGGCAACGTGACCCAGGCCAAAACCACGCCGAACCTGATGCCAAATATTTGCGGAACATTGTCGAAATTGACAAGGTACAACGCGAGAAAAAACAACTCGTTGAACAAGCAGGCAGTGAACAACACGTTTTTATTAGTATAATACAAGTTCAACAACCAGCTCGACTGCTTTGTCACGTTCTTGTGGCTGCTACTCCCACTCTGGAGCGAAGCGTACATGTGCATGTAATGGGAAGCCAAGTCAAGCGACACTAGAACCTGGAAAATGATGGTCCAGGACGGGTATATTTTGCAGAGATAACAAAGAAGCGACGTTGTGGTGCACCGGTCGGTGACCATGTCTAATACCGCGCCAAATCGCGACGATTGATTGTACTTCCGTGCCGCAAATCCATCACAGGCATCTAGCAAACACAGAATCAGATACAACACAGTGAAGTAGTTCGGATGGTGATCCATGAGAAAGAATGACACTAGTGCCGACACAACACGCCCATATCCTATCAAATTGGGAATATACAAAAAGATGTCCTTGGGTCTCACTGGCATGGTTTGAAATTTAAACATCTCATGTCTGCTGGTTTAAATATGTTGTCAGTAGGGTAAATGTGGAATTATCGGATGGTCACGTGGAACAAATCGCGGAAAACCTGGAAATCACGGGAACATTCATCACGTGAGTAACATATACATCCGGGTAAATTTCCTGCCCCATCTCAGAAAATAAATTTCCCATTGTCCATCCAATGTCTCTAGCTAGTTTGGTGATTCCATACTTGAATGATACCCCCAGTAACATTCAGTCCGTCTTACACATTCTCCACACTAACCGCGCAATATTTGACTCGCCAAAGGCAGAAATCAACGTCCTAGTCCTGAAAACCAGCGCTTACTTAAGATCCTCCTCAACCTACAACAAGTTTGTAGGCTGCCATTTATCAAAGGTTCTTAGCTCCCAGCCAAGCATTCTATCCAATCACATTTCTACCCTTCTCAATGAATTACTCAATATCAAAGTCCCGGAATTGATGGAAATCGCCGACAATGCAATTCTCAGCATTTGTCTTAATATCAAGGGAAAACCGGCGCTTACAAGAGAAATATTGACCCCGAAATTGCCCCAGATAATCACACGACTTCTTATATTTGACAATTGCTCCGATAAGCAAGTCGCCAACAAAGTCGCCATTCTCACCATTCTCATCCAGAACCATCCTACATTGTTCCGGCCATTTGGTACAAAGTACGAAAAAGCACTAGTCTCAATAATCAGCGGGCCCGAATTTACTGAAAAAAGTTCACAGTTCCAAGACTCGGTTATTGGCTCCTTTATATCCCTTTGCTTAATTAACAAAAGCCCGGGATTGCAATGGCGCGTCTATTTGCAATCGGTTCTTGACCAGTACAAAAGCACGCTTCAAATCTTGCAACAACTAACAAATGGCGGGGCCGACGTTAATCTTAGTCTTGCAATCTCCAGCGAATTGGACCAGCACAACGTGTCACACTTCCAGCTTCCACCGTTGGACATTAATCTCAACGAAATTTCCTCATTGACATTGATCACCAATCGCTTCAAGCTCTTGACAAGATTCATATGCCGGTTTATGACTACCCCGCTTGGAAACCATGTGGTTTCGATCCCTATTGAGTTGCTTCTTAAGCTCAGCGAGGTTCTTGTCCAGTCGAAACTGCTTGAATATTCGTCGTCACTTTTGCTAGGCAACATCAACTTGAAAAATGCATTGGACTACATGTTTTGGAAATTCCAACTGAATGGCGTGTCGATATTGAACCAGCTACTCGTCAGCTTTCCTAATAATATGATGTGCTTTCTTGGAAAAGTTTCATCATTAATTGAGTCTTGCTCAAACCAGTATATCCAGGAATACCAGTGTGTGGTTGAATTGACTAGCAACTTGCTAAAGACGTTCCACAATGGTAATTTAAAGGACTTTTCGTTTCTTTTGAAAGTCATCAACAACACCTTCCTACTAGTCGAGCCTCAAACCACTGAAAATGCTCCTTCTAGAAAACCGAAATTGGCAATAGAGATTGGCGACTTCTTGGCCCCATCGCTGACTCTTTGCAACCCGGAGAAAATTATTGATTTCTATTCTTTGGTGGTCAAGAACGTCAGCCAATTGTCATTGACCCAGTTGAACAGAATTCAGACGTTTTCCATCTTGCACAGCCTTAAACTTGTTCGGTCCGGAGCTCTTCCGTCAAACCTAGTTGATCTTTTACAGTCGTTGGTGTTTTACCAGAACAAGAACGAGAAGTTCAGCTTGTTACCAATCGTCACTAATTTATTGAGCTTATCTGGAAACTCTGATAACGAAATCATCAGTTTACTATTGAATCCGCGATTTCCAATTACCAACAAGAAGGAAGTTGTGCATTATGATAAAGATGTCGTGGAAGAGCCAGATGCTGAAGATGCTTCACAAGAAGAGCATTTACAGGTGGTTCAGTCATTACAAAATGAAATTGACCAATTGAAAAATCAGTTGGACCAATCCATCCAATTGGAAAAGAGAAACAAGCGACAAATGGAGCAGAACCATAACAGTGTGTTGGAGAAATTGGAGAAGCAAATAACCTCGCTCAAGAGCCAGTTGGGTGACAGAAAACGAAGAGCCAGCGAGACGGACTCTCCAAGAAAGTCTCAAAAGCTTCAAGAGAACGAGACTCAAGAGAGTACGAGTCGAGAGAGTACGAGCAAGAGTCAAGAGAGTGGTGATGAAATACCTAAAGAAAAGGAGGAAAAGGATATTCTGACTGTGGATGTTGCCAATAATGGCAACCAATCAGACTCTGATTTTGATATTCCTGATATTGTGATGGACTCGAGCGACGAAGAATAGAAGTGGGCAGAATAATTAGTTTGAAGGCAGATGCAGACGTGGGTAACTATGACTGACTTGAAGATGGTATTATTATGTGGTGACCTAAAAATTGCGAGATGCAACTCTTGTGTATATAAACATTCTAGGGATTAAGAACTGTATTTTAATTGCAACCTGATTTTTTAAGCAAGACTAGATGCCATGAACAAAACAATGGCGTTGCTTGAAAACAGGCAACAATCCAAAGTACTCTGGTGGTATGACATATGGAGTTCTGTGTGGATTTTATATCGGTTTAAAGAAAGTTGTTAATTATATTTATTGAGACCCTTTTGAATATTCTGTAAGTTTAATTAAAAGATAAAATATAGGGAGTACTGTAGGATATTGGTCATTTTGATTAAAAGTCTCAACAGACCGCACCACTATACCTTGTTCAGAGAGACTTGCAAGATTATCAGAGTGTGAATTGTGCATGGAGTAGTTGAATACGTAATTGAATGAAAACAATTAAATATAAGTCATTAAATATAAGTCATTAAATATAAGTCAATTGAATGTCAAGTGATTAAATGACAAGCCTCTATCAGGGTACCACCCCCGCAATTCTCGGTATAATCTCCATATTACCCAATGGAACCAACCTCAAGATAGCATAAGATGTGAAATTGTTTCTCCTATCATATACGATTTCCTGGGTCTAGTGTTGGCCAAATTCCTTGGAGAATAGATAAAGACTAGACTCTGAAAAGGAATCACAATATAAATCAGTCCAATACTGTGTTTTACCAGAACATGAACATGGTGTAATAAAGAATTTTATTTACTTATATAGCCTAGACTTTTCCACACGGAAATCCATATTTGTCGTCTAAAACAAAGGACTGTGCTGCTAAATGGAGTCGAGAGAAAAATCTTGTGGGAAAAACTATGAAGCTTGAATAAACCAGTTTTTGTCAAGTATTAATCTGAGGCAATTATACGAGTACTGACGTATGATTTCTTGGCAGGTCATTTCCTTTGTATGGAGAGTGAATTTTCAAGTATAAACAGTGTGACTGGGTATTTTATTATCTATTGACTATTCCTCTAATTCTATCGACTATTTACTGTTGCTGACTATTCCTCCACCATTGACTATTCACTGTTGACTATTCCTTCACTCCATCGACTATTCATGTTATTGACCATTTCTCCACTCAATCAACTTTCACAGTTGACTATTCACAGTTGACCATTCGTCACTCATAGCCTCAGTCGTAAAACTTGGAAGGCAACACCTTAATCTCCCTTTGGTGCTGCTCATCCAACTCCTCGGGAGAAGCAATGCCATACTGAATCAAATCCCCCCAGAAAAGCGCCGCCTTGTTCTGGGCATACTTGAAGTAATCAAAATTGTCGATATCTCCACCGGAATCCTCCTCCTCCTCCTTGATATCCAACTTGCCCAAGTCCTCAGCCACCTTGTTTGTGTTCTCGGTATCCTCATACGTGTCAACCACCTTGTATGTAGTTTCATTCACCACTTTCTCGTCCTCGTCCTTGACGTCGGAGAAAAGCGGCGACTGGACAATCGCCCAGAGACACCAGTTGATGCTGACGGCTGGCCGCCAGAAGAGAACCTCGTTGTACAACTTTTTGATGCGGGCAATTTCCTCGGCACTGGTGAGTTCGACGGTGCCTGAGGTGCCGAATTTCACATAGCTCGTGAGAAAGTTGATTTGCTGCTCAATCGTCGGGTACTTTGATTCATCAGAGAGGTACGACTTGTCTGGCGAGTGGTAGTCTGCCATCCACTCGCAAAAGTGGTTGGCAATGTCGTAGGCATTGACGTTGGGCCCTGAGTACTCGAAATCAATCACGACCAACTTCTTGTCGTCGCTCACTTGGAGAAACTCGTCACTGCTCAACTTGGTGCTGCTTGATGGTGCTGGCTGACCGTCCATGGTGACTAATGAGTTTGGGTAGCTGAGTAGGAGGTTTCCGTACTGGGTGTCGTTGTGGCAAAACACCAACTTGTCTTGGAGGGTGTTTCCCAGCTCTTGGGTGTCTTCCAGTCTGTACTTCGCCATTACCCACTCTCGATACCGATCCACAGCCCTCATGAACCGCTCAAACTCGCACAAAAACACATCTCCCTCGGCCACCTTGCCATCCCGCAAAAAGTCCCGCACCAAACGGCTCCAATTATCTATGTTATTCCACACCATCGCCCCGGCTTGCACCTCCTCCACCGTGAGATTCACTCCAATGTGCAACTCCTTCATCCGCCGGGCAATCGTCCGCGAGATCTTGCTCACCACAATCAAGTCCTTCGACAACGGATTCGTATCGTTCAACCACTGCTCAATCCGCCCGTTGCTAAAACACCCTAGGAGCTTTGCTCCAATGTTCTTCTTGGAAAGTCGCGTGAGCACCCCCAACTCATAGTCTCGGTCAATCACCGACGTCACATTCGGCCCATATATCCGAAGAAGCAATGGTGAGTACTTCACCGGCATCTCGCGGATCTCCACTTTGTAAACCGCATTGGTAAGCGCCCCACTGATCCGCCGCACCTTGACTTTTTCAATGATGCTGCTGTCGTTCAAGAACAAGCGGTACAAGTGGCGCCACTTGTGGATCCGGAGCTTCTGCACCACCCGCAAAATGTCCTCGACAAAGAAATCCATCGGCAACGAATTGTCCAACACATACTCAATCGTGAGAATCCGCAGCTCAGTGACGTCTTCGTTATCAGATGAGCCGGCAGAAATACTGCCATGGCGCGATTTCGACCGCGATCGGGATCGGGATCGGGAGCGTGACCGCGAGTGCGAAGACCTAATCAAGATTGGCCGGTCTGTAATTCGTGAAACCATTGACGAGAAGTAATAAAGTTCAATTGTTGAGTGCACATGAAAATGCAAAGGCAGGGTATGTCGCAAAATTGTTGGTCATGTGCTCATTGATTGATTAAGGCCCATGTCATCAATGTTGGGATGCATGTGCACTCCAGCACTGAAGTGCTATACGCACTCCAATGCTATTTGCACTCCAGTGCATACAGAGATGTGGCTCACGTGATGGTTTGAAGAATTGTCATGTCAAAGTTGTAATCACGTGCTGATTTTTCCACTTTAGTCACCGGGTAACTAATCATCTTATGCTGCGCGTTTGTTTGCATGGCAAAATTATTGCAATGACCCAAGCTGTGGATCCGGTTCTTGCGACACAGTTGGAAAAGTCGATTTTCCAGCTAATCCAGCGGCCTGGCCATGTTTCAATTGTCAACACCAAGCGGTTAGCCGAGTTGTATGGCTTTGAGACGTTCGCCGAAACCGTGTCCGAGGGCCTTGAGCGGCTAACTATTGCTGGGTCGATATTGTTGATTGACATGGATTTCCGAGGGAAAACCGTCGCCGACATTTCGCTTTCACTCACCAGCGACCAGAAAGATGCCCAGGGCATTGACCTGAAGCCCGCGCCCGAGCGCTTGTTCTACTACTTGAAGCAGCAGTTTGCGTTCACCACCACATCGAACGAGACGTTGTTGGCGTGTGTGGCACCAGTTCCGTTTGATGGTACGGGAATGCATTATGACGTGGTGCTGTTGGCGGAGTTTTCCCAGAACTTGGTGCACTTGGCCGATCTCAACCGGTACAGCATCTATGACTCCAGAGGAACCGACAACGTCGACTTGTTCAACTACATGAGCGAGTTGTCGCTTGTGATGTCGTTTTTTGCCGCATACCAGTGTCGTTTGGCGTTGGCAAACGCGTCACACGTGCACCAGGTGGTGGACTGCTTAGCCGGGTACACAAATTTTGGGCGGGTGGTGGTGAATTTGGACCGGCGCTTGGGGGTATTTATAGCATACTGGTCGGACCGCCGGCGGAAGCGTTACGCGCTTGAGAACATTCTGGAACCTGTTGTCGAGGCCGGATACCAGGCGATGAAGCGCATGGCGCCTGGACAGGAGCACTGCCTCCAGCTTGGGGTTGTGAGCGCTGAGAGCAACGTGCTTGTGGCACCAACTACGCTTGTGGAGTCTGCCGCTTACCGGGCCGCTGAGCGGCACGCGCTTGTTGCGGGACCGCTTTACCCGGATCTCGACGTCCTCTGTAGTACCATGCTCCTGCCGTACCGGCTTACTGCGGTAAGTAACCCGGTCGCCAAGGTCGCACTCTGCTTGCAGTTTCTTGCCGAAACTTGGGCGCCACTCGACTTGGTGGGGCTGGTGTTTGGGTCACATGCCGTGGCGGAAACCGGTACCGGTCCGCCAAAAGATCCAGTGCTAGCCGCGTTTGCAGCCCAGCGGACTGAGCACGTGACTGCAGACTTGGGTAGCGGTTACCCGGTGCGTTGCAAGCTTGAGTACCGGGTGCTCTCACAATTGGCCCAGCTAAAGTGTATAAAAATCACCCTGGCCCAGTTTGATCTTCTTCCAGCAATTGAGAAGCTCGTCACCCATCTCCGGTCGCTCCAGCTAATCTGGAATTTGGTGCTGCCGGTCCCAATCCTGGACAATGCAGAAGAGAAAAAACCAGCGACCCACGCTAACTTGCGCGACTTGGTGGCTTCCATCCACGACGAATCATGCCCACCTAGCGTCTCCGCAATAAAACGCCGCCTAAGTCTTAGCGAAGATACCGAGTCCCGCCTGTACTTTATGCACGTGATGTTATCGTCAGGAGCCCTGGCGCATTATGTGGTGCAGGTGGTGTGCAACATGCCGATATTCACCAGGTTCCGGCACCTTGGCATATTGGATAGCGATACTAAAGTGCTAAAGGTCGTTGTCGACATGGGCGCAGTGACTAACATATCCCTACATGTTAATAGTGTCCAAGTATCTGCCACCCTGCAAGACATGGAGCAGGACCACCATGAGGGGTTACGAGCATTGTTGATACAGGGTGTCGAGCAGCTCAATGAGCATGAGGATTTGTATTTGTTTATTGCAAGCTTGCTAAAGGGGTGTAAGCCAGATGGGGAGGAAGCCAAGGTACATGGACAGATTTAGATTGGGTAGGCAGTTTTTTCTGGTGCTGATTTACATGTACTGATTCATCTGTTGTTATACTGACATTATCTACTCAGATATTCTTCAAAGCTTATACTGACCTTATTCCATCTATCCTGGAAATCCAAAGTCATTTCACACTTACTATTATTGACATGCATGGCCCTTTATGATATTTCACTTTCGTGATTCGTCATGGTTCAATCAAATTGTATAATTATCAACTGTCGAAATTATTTCGCCAACATGAATATAAATTGCATAACCTGTAACATTTCGCTAGATGTCAAAGAATCAACATAATAATCCATACAGTGTACATGGAAATTGCTTAAATACTCGTCTCAAAGCACAAATTTCAGTCATGTCGCAGTGGATTTTACGTGTTTGACATATTTACAACATCCAAAGTGGCTTCATGGCAATGTACAGCAGTTTCATTAGGTAGCTGTATTCCATTTGTCATGTTTACCTCTCACTTTGTTTTACTATCCTATTTGGACTGATGGCTACTAGTCATCCTATTAACTTTGGTTGCTTTACTCCTACTATTGTCGTTTATTCTGGCCATCCTACTCTCTAGATTTTCTATTTGCATTGACTGCTTCTTTTGAAACTACAGCACAGGAATTGGACCAGTGCGTCTCAACAATTGGACTTTATAAATAAAACTATCCTGATTACCTGTGTGTTTGATGGTTCAATGGGTATAAAGCCCAGTTGAAAGTCCACTTGGCCACACGATAATCAATCGTTCCATATCACAGACAAATGGATAATGTAATATAGTGACGAGGATACTAGTTTGTAAAATAGCTAAAATACATTTTCTTGATTATTCCAAGTAAAGTCAGAAATACAAGTCAGAAATAAACAAGTCATGGGAAAACCCATAAAGTTTCAAGTCTCTTTTCTACAGCTATGCTCTCATATGAGCCCGCTTTAAACACTTGTAAATCGCTGGGCAACGATAAGGTATCAATTTCGCCAATACTACAGGATGCAAAACAGTTGTATTAGACACTATCAACACGACAAGCACATCACACCTTGACACCAATATGGATAGAGGCAACTCCAAAAGTCAAGTCCTCGTATCCCTTACCTGGGACATAGAAGCCTGCGGTACGTAACATGTCAGCAAACTTGTCCTGCGACGGAAACTTCTTGATGCTTTCTACAAGATACTGGTAGCTTTCTCTGTCGTTGGCGACAAGCTGGCCCATCAATGGGATCACGCTGAAACTGTAATTGGAGTAGATGGTGTCCAACACCGGGTTGTTGACCCGGCTGAACTCCAAACAGGCAAAGATTCCACCCGGTTTCAAGACACGGTACGCGGTATTGAGACCCGCTTGGATGTTGGTGAAGTTCCGGATGCCAAATGCAATGGTATAAATGTCCTTGGAGTTGTCAGCCACCTTGTCCAAGGTCTCGCCGTTTTGCGTGAGAAACTCAACTCGGTTTTCCGGCTCAGTGGCAAACAGAGTATCCAAGTACCGCTTCCGGCCCTCATTCAACATGTCTTCGTTGATGTCCACCACGAGCATCTTTGATTGGTTGTCATGGTGGTACTGCGAGGCGTGGTCCAAAAGCCCAAATGCAATGTCGCCAGTTCCACCGGCAACGTCTATAAATTGAAGTGGTTCTCCGCCCGGGCGCTTTCCGGCATCCAATTTCAGAATGAAATGGTGTTTCCACAAACGGTGGATGCCCATGGACATGACGTCGTTCATGATATCGTACTTGGACGCCACCGAGCTGAAGACGTTTCCCACAAGCTTTTCCTTTTCGGTCTCGGGGACCTGCTTGAATCCAAAGTGGGTGGTTCCATTCTGGCGCAAAACCGTCGAAGAAAAGAGCCTGATGGCGGAAACTGGGCGCGGCAATTTGCCTAGTGGAGTGCTGAGCATGGTTGAAAAATGCACTTGAAAAAACCCGACAAAGAGCAGTGAGGCAAAGCAGAATGCACCCGAATTAATTTGTGCGAGGGACGGCTCTTTGATTGACGGATATTATTTGATGGGCATTATATAATGGGTATGGTAGTTGGTATTGTGCAAGTTCGAGCAATGCTTCATGTGGTGTATCTGCTGGACCAATTTCACCCAGTACAATTGCCGTTGGAGATGGAAATGTCGAATCGGTTTCCCGTGACAGCTCACATGGAATTGTCGTAGTTTTGCATCGAATAGTGTGGAATTGCGTAGTGGATTCGTTTCGTCTAGCATCACCTCGAAGTAACCCATCACTAGGCTGCAAAACCATTTTGATGATGAAAAATTACCAACCCTCAGTCGTTTCACGTATTAAATCTTAATATGCACTGCTTTATCTGAGTGAGCTACGTATCTATTTACAAGACTTGCTGAGCCTTACTGATTGGAATCTTTAACGTGGAAGCAGGATGCTTAGATTCAACTTTTAGCGTTGCCGTAGCCAGTGGTCATTAATCTGGAACCATCAAGGACAATAAAAAATCACACTCAAGAACACATATACCCACTCAATAGCTCTTCAAGAGCACCGTAAGATGGTCCTAGGAGTGAAATCCGAACCTCTATACATGCCTCCCATGCAAGACTCTCGTCACGCTCATCATTGGCACAGTATACAATAATCATTCAAAAAAATGGCGTTGATATCAAAATCATAAAGCAATCTGAGCAAGCAACCGACGACTGTTCCTGCTCCAAGAGACAATAAAGGCTTTACCACCAATCCGGTTGCCTCTTTAGATAAAAAACAGTATACGAGTGAAATAAGCTCGTCATTGTAATGACTAAATCCTTTATAGAAAACACCTTCTAATATGCAGCTCGCTATTACTTTTCGTATATTTGGGTTCACAACATCGTTGGATTCACCACATCTACACCCTGAAAAATACGCTCTTAACCAAGACCAAAAAGCTCATAATCAATCTTTTTAATATGTCAGATGCTCCGAATAACCGTAATAGTAGTTAATATAGTTATATAACCATTAATGCTTATATCGGTCTTGCTTCCCACTGAAGGATCTTCTACCAATACCCAGCAAAAAGAATGCGACGACCGGGAATCGAACCCGGGGCCCAACCTTGGGAAAGTTGGATTTTACCACTAAACCATCATCGCTCACGTTAAAAATTTGTAACGGGCAATCCCCGGTACCTCTCCTTTGGTGCATAGAAAGTACACGTGAATGGCACGTGAAGGCATACAACAGGCAATGAACAACATGAAGAAGACTTGGAGTCCTGGAACAAGGTCTAGGCCCTACGAGTATACATCTTTAAGTTACATTGCACCAAGAGTCAGACATACTCTTTCCTATTAAGGACAAAAGAAGGTCGAGACCGTCCTAAAAAGGATTCTTACGCCTCCACCAGACACAAGACAATGGAACACCTCCACCATATAGAATAATATAAATAGCTGGGAAACCTGCTATGAAGCCAACTAACTTTGGGAGAAATTCCATCTTAGCTTATTATAACAAACATTATTGTAAGCTCCTTCTATCCCCTCGGAATAGTATTTTATTGAGGTAATACTGAATATCCTGACCATTTAGGATATTGACTATTACAAAATTTTTGTTTTGGCAGGGTACCTTATCAAATTAAATGCATTATCGGTTAGGAGCACATGGCAAAGGGTATGTGTTTGTGTATTGTTCAAGCAGACATGTGCATGACTATAAATATATCATGGCACTCTTGAGGAAAAATATAAAATTACAATGATAATACTGTCAACATCCGTATTTCTGATCTAGGAAGCAGCGGAATTTTATCCAATGGAATCAACCTGATAGTCGGTCAGTCTATTCTGTTTACATATGGTAGCGCCACAAGGTTCAATCATGGCACGATTCAACAACAATCAGAGATCTCAGTCAGAGCAAATTAAAATCTCCTAAATTTCACGTCCCATTTTATTGTGGAACTCACATTTCGGCCTTAGTGGAATTTTCGCATTCATATGAATCTCCTTCCACCAGACGCTGGAATAACAAACGCCAGCATGATAATAATCAATCACCAGAGGGTAGTGTCCGGACAGAGAAACGGAGAAATGGCATTGTCAAGTCGGAAAAGAGATGTTATAATTGAAGCAAATTAGGACACCTTAAGCGAGACTGTGGATTATCTCAGAAGGATGGGGTGATAAAGGAGAATTGGAAACAAAAGGCAAAAGGCATGAAACTCGACAACAGCGAGTATTGGAGTTATACAAGGTTGCCACCCGGAAAGAATTATGTAGCGATGGCCACATATTTACACAAGAATGGCATCACATATATATTCTTGATGATGACATGTCAAGCTAGAGGCGTTCATATCGTTTGAGCCTAAAAGATTGAAATGAATTATAAACACAAATTGAGGGATTACACGAAATGAATATTTCCAACGATGCTCCCATACCGACCGCTGTAGTTTATACACAGAAATGACGGAAGCAAATGACTCTATGTGGATACGATAAAGAGATTACCAACGTCAGCCATGACGCATATTACTTATGACGAGGGCTTGGTTTTCTGAGAACGACTAATGGATTTAGTTAAACAATAGGAACAAAAATTAGAACTAAAGTTATAATGGTGGAAGCTCATATAAACAAAGCTTACAGGTAAACAAGCACCAGATGAATATAATCTATGAAATGAGTGAGATATTGTACACACGAGCATATTCCACCTGACTAAAAGTTCCGAGAAGAAATCAGAGGAACATGGTATAGGTCCGTATCAAATAACAAGAAGATCCAAAGTACCTACAAAGTCAAAGTAAGCACTGGGAAAAGAATGGTTATCAATATCACAAGGCTAAGAAAGTATTATATGCCACAACCTGTAGATCAGGATGAATTCAGAACTGCGACAAGATTACATTATTTCTAGAAATAGAAGGAGGTACAGCAGTAATATTAATTGTATGAAGGTAAGGGTGGACCGGTAGCGACTCCGGACACTTTGACGAACACCTTAAGAAATAACGGATATGTTACCAGGCGACTTACAAGAGTTTAATGCCGGAGATTGTTGGTTTGTCGAGGACGACCAGGTTTCATTATACAAGCCCAAAGGAACGGTAAAATTGACATGTATGTGGCTAATCTAATGTCTTATGTCAAGTGTACCAGCATGATGATCATTTATCATGAAAAATGGAATAGAAAGATCTACCATATGAGAATCCTTATGGCCATGAAGTTAGCCAGCATAAATTTATATATGCTAAACGTATGGTGGTTGAGATTCTATCAATATCGACACTTTTATTACTCGGTATGAATTTTTGCATTCTCCCTAGTAATATTGTATGCCAGATGACCGTGGAAGAATAGTTTCCACCTAATCAATAGTATGTTGGAAAATGTCTTTATAATATTGTTTTATTTAAAATAGATATGTGATTTTATTCAACAAAGTCAAATGAAGTTGTGTATGAGTATTGTTGAGTATTTTACTTATTGAATAGTTTGCTTGTTAACTATTGTACTTATTGTACTTCTAATATATTTTATTTATTGGATATTTCATTAAACGTTTATCTCCCTTTGAGTATTACATGTCTTTTTAAGGTGGCACGTGCATGTACTAAACTGAAGTTAGCCCATGTACTACTTACTACAATGATTTTTAAACAAAATGCCAATATGATTTCAAGGCTTGCCCAGTCAAGTATGCTTTCAAGAAATATAATAATCAAAAGGGGATTTAGGTCATCTATTGCCAATAATAAAAGCAAAAAGCCAGATATATTCAAAGTATCCAAGAAGGTGAATTCCCAAAAGAATGTCAATCCAGAAGTCGAGTCAGAAGTCAGTCCAGAAGTCACACAAGATGACGTTGGCAAGCATCCATCTTCAGATGAAACAAGTACCCAAGACAGTCTTCACAGAAAATCCATTGACGATTCAATTGCATCATTACAGCAACGAATCAACAATGATTCAGCTGGGTTGGAAAAGACCCTACAGAAAGTATGTTAGCACTCTGTTCATTTACACCATTCCCCCTTATTAACTTTAGCTCCAAGACCCAATTAGAAAACCCAGTCTTTGGGATTTCCGATGGGCATTAGTCAACACCTTTGTACTTTCTTCAGTAATTTATTTTCTCTTCCAATATTCTTGGGAGTCAATGGACTATGAAGAGAAAGAAATGGAGTATTTACAGCGTATCGAAGTACTAGAGGCTGAAATTCGTCGTTTGGAAGCAGAGCAATCGGTCGCTGTACACAACACTCTTCAGCAAAGACCTTGGTACAGCAGATTATTCTGGTAGCGAACCCACCAACAAGACCTTGGTAAAAACATTTGCGTGGTGATGCAAAACACGACATACTGTTAATATATGCACTTTTTTGGGGCTCCTGTTTGGTACTAACTAGTGTTCCTGTTGGACCATCATGTACTTTTCGGTTCTTTTACATATTCAAAAAGCGGCTCTTATTGGACTTGTAATTATCCATAAAGATTCTTCATCAACATTAACTTCTCTTTTAAGTTTAAAAATGCCACGGTGCTGGTCAAATCTAGAGGTAAGTCACTTGGTAAATAATAGCGGTATAATTTTGTCAACAAGTCTTTGATCACATTTGCATTTTCAGTGTCTACTTTCAATCTTTTATATCCGGTATTTGCTGCCCGAGAGTTGACTAATAAATGACTTAAACAGAAAAGTTTCAAGGTTAAGTCGATACTCGACACCTTTGGCTGGAATTCTAGGACATTCTTTGGCAATATTTTCAAATCAGAAGACGTGTCTTGATCAAATAATAGATTTTTTAATTGTAATCTGTTCTTGTTCATGTTAGCAAGTTCCTGTATTGTTTTGCTCGTAATGTACGAAAAGAAGCTACCCGAGTCAACCGTGGAGATTGAACTCTCTGGGAATGAGGATGTAAATATGTATAGCGCAAATAAGCTTCTGAATCGCTGGAATTCTAAGTTGCTTCTAGTGGAAATAAAAAATTTCTGAATGATTTTCAACAAGACATGGCGATTGCCAGTGATACTTTGAAATGTGTTGAATAGGTCTGAGGAGTTGACATCTTGGCATAAGATTAAATGGCTGATATTTTCAACTGCTAGTAATATGTGTTTTGGATCGACCAAGTTTGTGTCGGCCAAACATATGAAGGAAATAAGCAGTAGCTGCTTTACCACCTTGGGGCGAGGGTCCAACTTTCTGACTATCTCCGATATGAATGCAAGCTTTAAAAGATGAGTGTGTGGGTTGACTGTTTCCGGATTGTGACGTTTCTTAGTTGGGGAGACCGGGAGCGAGGTATCTGGGGAAATTGGAGAGTTTAAATTGGACGATCCATGAATGGAAGACCCATAAACAGAGGAACCAGGAACTGACGGAGGAACTGACGGAGGAACTGATAAGGAAGGCTGGGGTACACCAACTGTGAAAAATTCTTCAATCCGGAACGTTGAATCCGATAATACTAAGTCTATAATTTCTCCATGAAGGCCGATACTTTTCAAGTAGCCAAGTGCTTCTTGGCAAGATAAAAGGTTCTTGATATTAAGCCGGCTCAATATTCTGATGTTTGCTTCAATGGCATAAACGTCACCAGAGCCAACTGTACGCTCAATCAAGGCTAGTAGCTGTTTTTTGGTGGTACGAATGGCATGTACCAAGGGCTTGCCAGATCGTCCTACACTGTGTGCGTCATTCTTGGCTTGCATAGTTTCCCTTTTCCTTTTAGCCCCTCTTTTGCCTTTCGCCTCAGGGATAACTTCCCTTTGTGGCATGTCCTTGTTTGCCTGTAGGAGCGCTCCAATATAAATTGCGGGCTGTCGCACTTTTTCAGGTCTCACTTTGGGATGCTGGACAAAAAAATTAAAATTAACAGTTTCCTTTTTCCGAGTAGTTGTCTCAATAATAGGCTCCAATTCCTCTTCCTTGATTTCGTTTTCCTTGTTCACCAAGGTCAAAAAATTCAGGTCTAAGTACTCGTTGATCGCTTCAAATGCATCTTTTTCCTGTGTCTGCCGCTTATTATTTTGTGTTTTTGTAATTGCTCGAAGCACCTCATCATCAGAAGTCGACTCTGAATCGGACAGCATTTCAAGAATAAGCGCCAAAAGCGGGCTTGCTGAGTAACAATGTTCAAAGTACCAGTGGAAAAGAAAGACCAATTTCCAGCCGACCTAGCATGCATAACGGATCAGACCAGTTGGGGAAAAATGGCGTACTAACGAAATGCTACAGTGTGTATAATCCATTGGTTTTTATTTTTTGAGTCCTTTTATGAGCAGTTTTTCTTTAATTCCGCTGGTGGGCTTGAATTGTTGAATAGAAACATGGAGTTTGCCTCTGGACCAGACCAGGTGGCGGTGTGCAGATGAGAAAAATATGAAAAGGATCATATCAAATTCGGCGGAAACTACCAATTTTGAGTTACTGATAGGATATTGTGCCACTGATTCGTTATGATACCAATCAATGATGCTGACCAGCACAATGATCATCAGAGGCATAGTCACGAATCACCAGACAGGTCACAATTTATCAGTATTGCACCTTTTAATCAATCCATATACTTGGATTCTGTGCCAAGGCAAATTAAACAACATGAATCCTCCTCTCCTAAAAGAAAGACAATGGGCCCCACTTGAGATAATCAATCAAAATAATAGCTCAGCCAACATAACAAAACTCCCAATCAACAATGAGCTCTCACATTCGTGTATATAGGTGGCCTTTGGCATACCATAAGGATCACCTTACCACCCTTTTATAATCGCACCACCTCTACTCTCGACCATTGGCCTCGTGTTAAAGTAATTGGACTCATGGCATAATAATCTACAATCAGGCAGCAGGAAGTCCAAAGATTTCAGCCTCAGAATTGCCATAAATGGCCCAAGACATCAAGGGCTTCTCAAACGACCTAAGTGCTTGGAATTGCATGGAAAACGACATTGCTTGGAAACTTCAACCCACTCAATTCCCAGAAAAATAATTTGCTTGTCTCTCCTCCTACATGGCCAAGGACAAACCCCCAAAATAAAACTCTAGAAACCCTAGAACATAGAATAATCTTCAAACTCCGGGTCATGATAAACCGAATCACTGGACACCCTTACCCTCAGACATAGGCTAAGTATCAGCGTACGCTAACCAAGTAAGCTACATCTCTGTGCACTAGGCATATTGAAGCAGGATGTCTCCAATCAAACTCTTCTAAAACGAATTTTCATGGATATAATGGCTCATTAATCCCAAAAACCACTCAAAGAACATATATCCCTCCAAAGCACTATCTGATGACGCTAGGAGCGAAAACCAAAACCCTACTCATATCTCCCATTTTAGACTCTCGCCATTCTCGACATTGGCATAGCATACAATGACCATTCAAAAAATGACGTTGATATCATAATCCTGAAAAAATCCAAGCAGATGACCTACAGCAGGCCCTGATTCAGCAAAAATAGAGTGATTAATGACCAAGTAGACAAAACTTCAACTTCCAAAAAGGCAAATACTATTGCATCTATCACTCACCTGGGCCACTATAAGACTATTACCGGAACGGAATCATTCCATATCGCGACACAACTAGGAAAAACCTTATTCTTGATTAGCCAACTTGACGGGAAACGTTCAACATCAAGTACCACCAACACAGTACGACCAAAAGTACTACTCTAAGTAGCCTCTATGAGTAGACGGATATTACTAAGGCGTATGCTGGACCATATCTATCTAGTGTATTTAGTATACTGCAAAAGGGTATAACATTATTATTTTTAACCAAAGAGTATACTCCAGCAAATGAAATTCCTGTTACAAACCGAGGGAATAATAACTTTGGTATCCACTGGTTGTGCCATTCGTGATAAGTTGTTTATTGTGATAATCCCTAGCGGTTTCTTCATTTAGGGTATACGAAAAGTAGCAGCACACAGCACACAGCACACAGCCTCCGGATCCCAGAACCTTTGCCCTCATAGAAATACTTGAGAAGTTCGTTGGCTACGCAATGTATGAAAGCGACTAGAAGGTCTCTTTTCTGATGCAGATGCTCAACAAGATGGACTCAGATCAGACACTCAAAGAGAGACAAGAAAATACTACAGTCTACAGTAGCTACTTTCTAAAACATTATTAAACAGCACGACGAATGTCAGTCCCTCAGAGATCAAATGAACCTCTTATCAGATGCTTACAGGTGCATGCAATCCTCAGCTCAATTCACAGTTGCCCAGTGGAAGCGTCATGGCAAGTTGGAAGAACTGGAAATGACTACTTGGAGTACAAATGTTATGTACATATTCTACTACGACTTGCAATTCTCAGAGATCTCTCATGTTTTCTAACACATAAATACTTAACTCTTCAGCGGGAGTAATACACTCAAAAGAGTTTTGTTGACCACAAGTTAATTCGAACTCATTTAGTTTTACCAAACCATGACAGAACATGTCTTCTCCACTCCACTATAAGATTCAGCAAACTTAACTCAGCACAGGCACCGAGATTCTCACATACTAACATTGAATATTATCACACAACAGTACCGCGTCATTAACATCTTTAATCCCATACAGAGACAAGCGAGCCGATAAAGGGTTTTCTCAACAGCGTTACTGGTTCTGGATTTCTCAAGTGAAGTATATTCGTCCAGTCGCCGAATTGCCAGATAAATGCTCAAAGGAAAGTGATTATGATTATCTTTACAATTGCTTGCATTTAGTTTCTTTGTCGGTGTATTAATATCAACTTTTTATTGTTATTTTTGGTCAATACTAATATCCAAGTCATGGAAATGTTGGTGGATGAATTCTCTTCATACGTATCTTGTGAAATCCTCCATGGTGAATTTAATAAATCACGTCATTGGAAAAGGTTAGCCTACCATTCGCAGATTTGAGACATAATCCATCTTGGTTACCACAGTGTTTGGTGTAAAGTTAGTCTAGACTAACGATAGGATAAAACTTTCAACTCTCATAATAAGCCTGAATTTCCAGCTCTTTTTTTTTAATAATAATATTTATTTAAGGCTATAGCTATACTAGGCTCCCGAGGGAGATTTATACTTCGCCGTCTACGGCTAAGGACGGTGCTGCTATATAGTCGTCGAAAGAAAACTCTGCAACAGAGATAAAAAACTTTCGACCAGAGCTTGTAAATATGTAAGGTAATGAGCATTGGAGGGGCAATGAGTTTTTCGCCTAGATCTTTGGAGGTAACTTTAGCCACACCCTCCCCAAGGTATTAACTCGGTAGCCCTCCTAACGTGCTGTAACAGAAAAAAAAGGGGGAACTACCGGTCCAGCACCAACGAGTAGAATCCTATAAGATTTTTAAGCTTCGCCTTATCTGAGAAGAAGACGCGAGCTTGAGTAGCGTTGGTAATTCCTTCAGGAATCTGTGCTTGGGCTCGAGAGTCCGATAGTATTGGGCATGTGAAGTCGTGGAAAATAGATGGTGCAGCATCCCCACATCGGCTGCATGATGGGCTCGCTTCGGCAATGAATAAAGTCTTAGTTTTATGTGAGACTAGGCTTTGGCCGCTAAGGAGTTGGCTGATTTTGCTTAGTGCTCGTTTGGGCCCAAATAGTGCTTCTGAAAGTAGTAATGTTGACTTATCAGTAGTCGCTTGGATTGGACCTCGGCGTAGCGTCGTGTAATGAGTCGGTAGTCGGATTTCATTGGAGTCAATGAGTTCTTGCCATTCCTTGGTGACCTTTTTCCTTGTAGCTTCTTTTAAAACAGAGTTTTTTCTTTGTTTCAGCGGGGCCATTTGTAGCGTGGCAGTTTCCAGTTCAGTCTGATCTTGAATTAGTTGCTCCGCCCTCTGATTGATTCTTGAGGAGACGTCTTCAAAGGATCGCTGGTAGGGAATGCTGATATTGAGGGCCGATTTCCAGCTCTAATTAAGCGGATGACTGATGAGATTGTGATCAATGCCATCAAGGGAAGAGAAGGAATCAGAATAAAGAAAAGAGTAAATGAAAATTTAGAAATCAAAGAAGCAGAAAGAAAGATGAGACTAAAAGGCAGACAAGAGGCCAGTTCTGTACGAGATGTGTACGCATTGTGTACATACAAGTACTTACATTATACACGTGATTCATAATATTCTGCACAATGATTAATTCGGTGTAATTTGCAATCAAATGGGAAGCTCTCGCATCTACAGTTTAATTTTTGTAAAAATAGCCATATGAATTTTTCAGTTTAACTTCCTCGACGTAGCCAGCCCCAAATTGATTAGCATTGCCTTGCACCTGCCAAGGCAAGTTGTTTCGTATGGCTTTCCTAATGTTTTAACACTTAATATTTAAATAGCACACCAGGTCTGATAGCAGTATAACCGGTAAATGGACGAACGTATATGCTCCCAGAGAGTTAGTACAATGCTACATCTCAACAGATTTTGGTTCAGCAGAAAGCATATGGCAATTACAGACCCACATGAAAGCCCCAAAATTTACAAGTCATGCTATCAAACTCTACCACTATACAGTAATACCATACCCTTGTAGTAGCCTACTTGTCATTCATTCATAATTTTAGGGTCTTTGGTGACAGTGTAATAAACTGTAAATCTACTCAAACAATCATGCGCATAAAACACCCGTGCACAGACAGATGCCCCTATCATGGAATACTACGACGACTTCATCTGAAATACTACAGCGACTTCATATGAGAATCCCATAAAACAAAACTAAATTATTTCTTTCTAACGTTTAATTTAGTAAAATCACGACTAAAAAACCTTGCCAATCTTTTCTCATTCTAGCCATTAATAGCATATACCAGAGCCTTCCATGCATCGAAGATAAACCTTACTCGTCAGCCATGCATATCAAAGCCTTTTAACATTAAATAGCTAGTTCCCACAGCATTTATATTTCACATAAATTTGTACTCACATTTTACTTCACTAGCAGTTCTGGAAATTAATAGCCAATAAAAACCGATGAGGAACGGATGTAACTATCACAGGGTCTCAACATTAATAGGTGCATCCTTGTGATATATGGCTTGCAATTCATCACACCAACCAACCAAAACAATAAAGGAAGCCCAGTAAGTCAATTACACTGTTGTAAATACATTGAATAAAATAAGGTATGATCCTTTTCAACTCTCTTTTAATAAAACTTTAAAGCTACTGCAATGACTGGATGTTGAGGCGAGCCTCAAGCACGCCATGTTATGACTGGCTTACTTCCAATGAGAGTCAGTGTCAATCTGTGATCACTAAAGACAGGCTACTTAAAAATAATCACAAAATGAATTGTAATATTATTTATTGCACACATATCAGCAGTTTTGAGTTATTGACTTCTAACATTCAACATTTCTATCTCCATGCTTATAAGCTTGGAGGTACATTATGGACTAGCTTGTATCAATTGAACCAATAGCAAGCGATCTTGGCAATACTACTAGCTCTACTATCAACATATCTGCTTTAGTATTAAAAAAATGTATTCTAAGGCAGTAAAAGTTCCCGTTGTATCATATTCATGATGCCACACTACTGCATTCAGTAACTCTATATTCATCAACTTATATTGGAAAACCACTATAAAAAGTAGACGTCTTCCAACTCAAATACCATCCGCTTTCACAATTATTCTTTGATGATTTTTTCGTTCGCTTTACTATTCATCCAGTTTATTACTGTCTTTGGAGAGGCTGTCGTTCCACCAGGGTCTCCTGGAGGCCCAGGAAACAGAGATGCCATTGGCAACTCTATGGGATGCTCCATCAATGCATCTCCAATTGGAAGCGGTTTCAATGCGGTTTTTTATCCTTATGAGTTTTTTGCCCCTTACGATGAGGAATATGTCAAACACGGTTACAAACTGAAGACTCCAATAGCAAGCAAAGACGGAGTTGCTGATATTGCATTCCATATTGACTTGAAAAAGGAAGATAAAGTTGTCGACGGTGATATTTACGGTGTCGAAATGACCATTTCTAACTTCTCCTTGTCTCTTACCGGCTACTTCTATGCAGAGGAAACTGGTTACTACGAAGTTCTTTTCTATGCCACAGACGACGCGGTGATCTTCTACTTCGGATCAAATTCTGCTTTTGAATGTTGCCACAGCACAGAGCTTGCTCCAAATTTAGCTTTTGATGATCAGGTCATTTACACTACTGGTAATGTGATGGACCAAGGCACCGATTTCTACGCCTCAAGATACAGATACCTCGAAGGTGGGTACTACTATCCAACAAGAATTGCCTATGTCCAAATCATTACTTTTGCGTACCTTCAGATGACCATAACCACACCAAGTGGAAAGAAACTCACAACATTTGGAGATACAGTCTATCAGTTTGATGAGCAAGACGCGGCATGTGAGCTGGTAACTAAAGAAGATACAAGCACACCTTCCACCACTACAGTGCCATGGAGCGGATCTACCACCAACACCATCACCTCAACTAATTCCAATCCAAATACTCCACCTGTGATTGTCGTCGAAACTCCATCAGAAAACCCATCGACTATTACTACCACCGTTCCATGGACTGGGTCCACAACTAAAACTCATACTACGACTAATGCCGACCCAAATTCTCCGGTTGAGGTTATTGTTGAAACACCATCTTCTGATCCATCGACTATCACTACTACCATTCCATGGACTGGGTCCACCACTAGAACTCATACCACGACTAATGCTGACCCAAATTCTCCGGTTGAGGTTATTGTTGAAACACCATCTTCTGATCCATCGACTATCACTACTACCATTCCATGGACTGGGTCAACCACTAATACTTATACTACTACTTTTGAAGATCCGAATTCTCCAATTGAAGTTGTGATCGAGACACCATCTTCTGATCCATCGACTATCACTACTACCATTCCATGGACTGGGTCCACCACTAGAACTCATACCACGACTAATGCTGACCCAAATTCTCCGGTTGAGGTTATTGTCGAGACGCCAAGCTCCGCTCCAACAACCACTTACACCACTACGTCTACTTCGACTGAATGCATTGCATCGACTGTTGTTATTACTACCACTGTTTGCGAAAACTTAAAGTGTCAGGAGGTTGTTCAGACTGTTCCAACAGTTGTCTCTTCAAATGTTGTTGTTACAAAAGTGGTAACAGTTACTGCAGAGCCTTCATCAAAATCTTCGGCAAATGGAAACGATAATGGGAATGGAAACGATAATGGGAATGGAAACGGTTCTCCAGGATCTGGTTCTTCTGGATCCCCTGGATCATCTGGATCTTCTGGTTCATCTGGATCATCTGGATCTTCTGGATCTTCTGGATCGTCTGGATCTTCTGGATCTTCTGGATCCGATGGTTCGTCTGGATCTTCTGGATCTGACGGTTCTTCTGGATCTTCTGGATCTTCTGGATCTTCTGGATCTTCTGGATCTTCTGGATCTTCTGGATCTTCTGGATCGTCTGGATCGTCTGGATCTTCTGGATCCGATGGTTCGTCTGGATCTTCTGGATCTTCTGGATCGTCTGGATCTTCTGGATCTTCTGGATCCGATGGTTCGTCTGGATCTTCTGGATCTGACGGTTCTTCTGGATCTTCTGGATCTTCTGGATCTTCTGGATCTTCTGGATCGTCTGGATCTTCTGGATCTTCTGGATCCGATGGTTCGTCTGGATCTTCTGGATCTGACGGTTCTTCTGGATCTTCTGGATCTGACGGTTCTTCTGGATCTTCTGGATCTTCTGGATCTTCTGGATCTGACGGTTCTTCTGGATCGTCTGGATCTTCTGGATCCGATGGTTCGTCTGGTTCTTCTGGTTCTGAAAATGGAAACCCAGCAGTTACATCATTTTCAGGAATTGCCAGTGCAAAGACTATTCCATCATTTATTTTTACTATTCTCTTGTCTTTACTTGTTGCCGTTTAGGCAATTGACTATCAGGCAATCTAATATTTTCGATACCTAAAATATTTTCAAAATTTCTTACTTTCATTTCCGCAAAACAGTTGAATTCGTCAGCATTAAATTATTCTTTCTTTTTGATTTTCTTGAATTAATAAATATCATGTCATAATGATTATAATTGTAGACCACAAGCTCAAAGTATAGCTAATAATTATCGATATATCATCATCATCACGGCATAAATCAAGGCAAATTATTTGGCTTTGGTGCTTTATAATCCAGAATAGGCTAACCGTGATGGCTCGTCAGATTTTTGCTATTGTAACCTTCGCCGTCATCGCAAAAGTACTTGATGTTATACCAACTGTGTAGTGGAATAAAAGAGTTTCAAAATGACTCTCTTATAGTATAGGAGCTACAATACTCCCGCCTTTGGATTCTCAAGGAATGGCAGGAAAGTACTTGCTTGGTCTAATGGTGACTGCTTCCCAAGACAATGTCAAAAATCACGAGCGATGAGCACCAGATCTTTAGCCGTTTACATAGATAAAACCAAGCTCCTTATTAAAGGCGCTTAGTCCTTATTAAAGTGATATTCTCCTTATTAGAGGCGTTTGCTCACGTGGAATTGCCTCTGCCACAATATTATACGACGTTCAGCTCCTAGATGAATCATTTTGTAAATAGACAAAATACCCGAATCTTCTAATGGAAGAAACACAAGATAGTGGTTGATCACAAATCAGTACAAACTCAATGAGTTGTACCAGACGCAATGGAGCAATATGCACCCAATACATGAGATTCGGTGAGCTTGCGTTAATGGCATCCGGGCTCCTCACACCCCAGATCATATACCATGAATCAGAAATACCACACCAAGTAAAGTATTTAAATCCAGATAACTACAAGCGAGCTGATTAAGGGTTTTCTCAGTAACATTGCGATTTTCTAAAAGTATACTTTTCCTCACCGTGCTTCGGGAGACAACGTATGGCTAAATACAAAAATACATTTATCCAAATGTAGTTGATTGTCTGGTGATTATTACTGTCGTGGTTTAGCCATGTCAATTTAGCGAGCAGTCAAATTGTATAATAAAGTAGGTTCTTCCCCAATTCAGTTTACGGATTTCATTTTCCATTCAGATATTCAGTCGCAACTGGACAACGCAAATACTGCACAAGTTTATATGATTGTAGTTACCAGTATCCAATCCGTTGACAGACTAACCATATGAGACTTTGAAATTGATGAAAGCTACTGAATAGTCTTCCGACTCACCTTATGTTCAATAGTGGTTAGTATGGGTATAAGCACTCTCCAGCAATGACTAAACAAGCATATTAAAATCTGAGTTTCGTCAATACAGTCGGCAGTTGCGGGTACAAACTACCAGTTAGGCGCAATGAAATTACTCGCACTCATAAAGTTCTTGATAATAGTCTAATCTGAAAATGCATCAAGGCGGATGGTTCCAATGAGCCTGTACAAAACTGCATTACAACGTGATGACTCGCCATCAATAGCGCTTTAATAGTCGATGAAGTTTACAGAATACATTATTTTCATCAGGAAACATATATTGAACTATTTTTTCCTTTGGAGTAGAACGACAGAGTTTAGAGTGTTACATATTCTTTCTATAGGAGATGGCATTCTTTATATAGATACTGTAATGAAGAAGAAGGTTTACCCTTAATTTTTGTAACTCAGATCGTCCTTGAATTCCTTTTAGAGGATTAGGACTTTCCCTTTTTAATTGTTATTTCCTATCTGGCTCTTGCTCCTCCTTAAGTGAAGTTGCCCCAACCGGTTCAACTCCACTTGACTCCGATCATAAGCCCTTTATTATCAAGTATAAATAGTCAGACTTTTCTTTGAATAGTCAAGTGAATATATTTTAGCTATTTTACCACTCGTATCCTAGTTACTATATTACAGATACCATTATTCTGTTATGTTAGAAATTTCTGCCTGCCATGGGTCAAACGAGTATATCCATTTGTTCCACGGTATGGCTCCGGGTCCATGTCTTTATCGAAGGTTTTGTCTAAGCAGCAGATAACAATCACAGGATCACAGAGAACTTGGAAACTCAAGTATTGCCGTTACCAAACTCTATCTGTATGCAATATAGCGTAACCCAATTGTCACATGTAATTTCAAAGCCCTAGCGGAAAATGTATTAAACTGTAATCATACAAAAACAGTCATGTGTATAAACATAGGCGCACGTCATGGTGCACTAGTAGATATGACTTTTTCCTGAATAGAGTGACGGAATTTGCAGAAATTAAATACAGAGTCATTTAAAACTTTTTCTAAAGGTCCAATTGTTAGTAAATTAGAGTTCAACAAAATCGTCAGTCTTTTAATGTCTTGGGAACAGTTCATAAACACGTTAAGTTATTATAACGTGATGGAGCAAGAAGCACCAAGAACACGAGATTCACTGTCAAAATCATGGCTACCCCACTCCCATTGATATTTTTATTCACAGACAACTACAAGCCAGCTGCTTAAGATTTCTTTGACTCAATTTGTCGAATCACAGTGCAGTTGAACCCGATTACGTAACACAACACATTGATCAAATCTGAGACTTCCATGCAAGATTTGCCTTAACGCGTACTCATTGATGCCTTTTAAAACCAAGTGGCTTGTTCCCGCAAAATCTATATTCCGCATGAATTTGTATTCACCATGCACTTCACCAACAGTCCGGGCAATTTACATGTCGGTAAAATTTAACAAGAAACAGTTCTAATTTTCACAGGGTCTCCAACAATAAAAGGTGCGCCAAAAAGATTGCGTGGCTTGCAATTTATCATACTCACTAAAACATCAGTTGAGCCAAAATAAATTATAGATATGTCAATATGCTGAATTCAAAAGGGTATGGTTCTTTAGATTCACACCAAATATGGAAATGGCCAGATGATAGCGCCAGGTAAAGCCCAGAACCACTTCCTCTGCTAATGTAAGTTGTGCCTCATTGATTCCTATGTTGCATCGTACGACCTCTAGTACTGTTTAGGTTTCTCGGCTATTATTACGGGTCTTTACAGAACCTAAAAAGTAAAGTGATGAGCTTCACTCTTGCATTTCATCCAATCAGTGCGAATCTGAGACCACTCAAAACGATAACCTTGCAAAAAAGTTTCTTGGCATAAAAATTTTGACTATAGAGTTTTAGTAGAAACTTTGCGGCAAAATGCTTTGACAATAAAGCTTCGGCAAAAATCTTTGACACAAAAGTATTGGCAAAACAGTTTCACGCCAAGTTGAAAAATAATCATAGGCGCTCACATTGACACCATCCAATTGAATAACCGTCAATATATTGTATAATACGTGAATTAATGCTGGAATTCTTCCCAGTATACGCATCAATTCACTAACCTAATTTGAGGAATGGTACTCACATTTTTGCAAGTGGCGCTTATTCTGTCACCAAGACACTAGTAGTATCAGAGGACGTATACCAAGGTAACCATGTTGCCTGATTTTGTCAAATTCTGACTACTTTCGCTGAATAAAGCAGTCAGATCTTCATTTATTCATTCTGGCTGAATACTATATAAAGCAGGCGGTCTCTTCTCTAGCTATTTGCCTTGGCAATTTTACTTAATGATTTTTCGGATTGAGCTATTCTTTCTTCAGATCTTTACTGCGCTTGCAGTTCTTACTCCTCCTTCCGGTTCTGACGGAAGTCCTGGAAACAGAGGCGCCATCAGTAGCGTAATAGGCTGTGAGGTCAGCACCGATCCTATTGCAAAAGGCTTTGATGGTGTATTCTATCCATATGTGCTTGAGGCTCCCTATAATGAACAATATGTCAAGTATGGCTACAAACTGAAGACTCCGGTTGCAAACGCCAATGGAGTCACTAACATTTCGTTCCACATCAATTTACCCTATGGAGGAGATGTGTACCAAGGAGAAATCTACGGTACTCCGATTACAATCTCCAACTTCTCTTTAGTGCTCACCGGTTACTTCCTTGCACAGGAAACGGGTTACTACGAAGTTCTTTTCTATGCCACAGATGACGCAGTAGTATTTTATTTCGGAACAGACTCTGCTTTCCAATGTTGCCAGAGTACAGAACTTGCTCCAAATTTAGCTTTTGACGATCAGGTCATTTATACTACTGGTAGTATCGTTCTGCAAGGTAGCGATTTCTATGCTTCCAGATATGTCTATCTTCAAGGCGGCTACTACTATCCAACAAGAATCTCATATGTCCAAATCGCAACTTTTGCATACCTTAATATAACCATTACCACCCCAAGTGGAAAGGCTCTTACCACATTTGAAGATACAGTCTTTCAGTTTGACGAGACACAGGCAACATGTCAATCGGTTAATCCATCAGATCCAAAATCAACCACTACTGTTTCCACACCTTGGACCGGGTCTAGTACTACTACTTACACTACCACTTATTCGGATCCAATTTCTCCAATTGCAGTTATTGTTGAGACTCCGCGATCAACCATCACTACAACAACTCCGTGGACTGGATCTACCACCAGTTCTTACACGACTACTTTTGATGATCTAAATTCTCCAGTCCAGATTGTTGTTGAAACTCCACAATCAACCATCACTACAACCACCCCATGGACTGGAACTACGATAAATACCTATACTACTACATTTGATGATCTAAATTCTCCAGTCGAAGTTGTCATTCAAACTCCACGATCCACCATCACTACAACTGTTCCATGGACTGGGTCCACTACAAACACTTATACTACTACTTTTGATGACCTAAATTCTCCAGTGGAAATTGTTGTTGAAACTCCATCTTCTACCATCACGACCACTGTTCCATGGACTGGATCAACCACCAACACATACACGACTACTTTTGATGATCCAAACTCTCCTGCTGAGGTAGTTATTCAAACTCCACGATTAACCACCACTACAACTGTTCCGTGGACTGGTTCTACTACCAATACCTACACTACTACATTTGATGATCCAAACTCTCCCGTTGAGATTGTTGTTCAAACACCATCGTCAACCATCACCACTACTGTTCCATGGACTGGGTCTACTACCAACACCTACACCACTACTCTTGATGACCCAAATTCTCCAGTAGAGGTTGTCGTTCAAACTCCATCTTCAACAATTACTACAACTATCATATGGACTGGATCTACCACCAGTTCTTACACGACCAGTTTTGACGACCCAAATTCTCCAGTAGAGATTGTTGTTCAAATTCCACGTTCAACCATTACTACTACTGTTCCGTGGACTGGTTCTACTACCAACACCTACACTACTACATTTGATGATCCAAACTCTCCCGTTGAGATTGTTGTTCAAACACCATCGTCAACCATCACCACTACTGTTCCATGGACTGGTTCTACTACCAACACCTACACGACTACTTTTGATGATCCAAATTCTCCAGTTGAAGTTGTGATTGAGACTCCATCATCAACTATTACTACTACTGTTCCATGGACTGGTTCTACTACCAATACCTACACTACTACATTTGATGATCCAAACTCTCCCGTTGAGATTGTTGTTCAAACACCATCGTCAACCATCACCACTACTGTTCCATGGACTGGTTCTACTACCAACACCTACACGACTACTTTTGATGATCCAAATTCTCCAGTTGAAGTTGTGATTCAGACTCCATCTTCAACAATTACTACAACTATCATATGGACTGGATCTGCCACCAGTTCTTACACGACCAGTTTTGACGACCCAAATTCTCCAGTAGAGATTGTTGTTCAAATTCCACGTTCAACCATTACTACTACTGTTCCATGGACTGGTTCTACTACCAACACCTACACTACTACTTTTGGTGATTCAAATTCTCCAGTTGAAGTTGTAATTGAAACACCTTCTTCTGTTCCTTCTACCATCACCACTATTGTTCCATGGACTGGGTCTACTACCAACACCTACACCACTACTTTTGATGATCCAAATTCTCCAGTTGAAGTCGTGGTTGAGACTCCATCATCCACCATCACTACTACTGTTCCATGGACTGGTTCTACTACCAACACCTATACTACTACTTTTGATGATCCAAATTCTCCGATTGAGGTTGTTGTTCAAACACCATCGTCAACCATCACCACTACTGTTCCATGGACTGGTTCTACTACCAATACCTACACGACTACTTTTGATGATCCAAACTCCCCAGTAGAGGTTGTCGTTCAAACACCAGGATCGGTTTCATCTACTATCACTACCACCATTCCATGGACTGGATCAACTACCAACACCTACACTACTACTTTTACTGATCCAAACTCTCCAGTTGAAGTTGTAATTGAAACACCTTCTTCTGTTCCTTCTACCATCACCACTACTGTTCCATGGACTGGTTCTACTACCAACACCTACACGACTACTTTTGATGATCCAAACTCCCCAGTAGAGGTTGTCGTTCAAACACCAGGATCGGTTTCATCTACTATCACTACCACCATTCCATGGACTGGATCAACTACCAACACCTACACTACTACTTTTACTGATCCAAACTCTCCAGTTGAAGTTGTAATTGAAACACCTTCTTCTGTTCCTTCTACCATCACCACTACTGTTCCATGGACTGGTTCTACTACCAACACCTACACTACTACTTTTGATGATCCAAATTCTCCAGTTGAAGTTGTGATTGAGACTCCATCATCAACTATTACTACTACTGTTCCATGGACTGGTTCTACTACCAATACCTACACTACTACATTTGATGATCCAAACTCTCCCGTTGAGATTGTTGTTCAAACACCATCGTCAACCATCACCACTACTGTTCCATGGACTGGTTCTACTACCAACACCTACACTACTACTTTTGATGATCCAAATTCTCCAGTTGAAGTTGTGATTGAGACTCCATCATCAACTATTACTACTACTGTCCCATGGACTGGTTCTACTACCAACACATTCACCACAACCTTTACTGATCCAAATTCTCCTGTTGAGGTTGTCATTCAAACACCAGGGTGGAATGCTACTAGATCAACGATTACCACCACCATTCCATGGACTGGATCTACTACCAACACATACACTACCACTTTGATTGATCCAAGATCACCTGTTGAAGTTGTCATTGAAACACCGTCTGCTGGTCCATCAACTATTACCACAACTATCCCATGGACTGGGTCTACGACCAGAACTCATACTACCACTTTCACTGATCCAAACTCTCCTGTTGAGGTTATTATTGAGACACCATCATCTGGTCCATCAACTATTACCACAACTATTCCATGGACTGGGTCTACGACCAGAACTCATACTACTACTTTCACTGATCCAAACTCTCCTGTTGAGGTTATTATTGAGACACCATCATCTGGTCCATCAACTATTACCACAACTATTCCATGGACTGGGTCTACGACCAGAACTCATACTACTACTTTCACTGATCCAAACTCTCCTGTTGAGGTTATTATTGAGACACCATCATCTGGTCCATCAACTATTACCACAACTATTCCATGGACTGGGTCTACGACCAGAACTCATACTACTACTTTCACTGATCCAAACTCTCCTGTTGAGGTTATTATTGAGACACCATCATCTGGTCCGTCAACTATTACCACAACTATCCCATGGACTGGGTCTACGACCAGAACTCATACTACCACTTTCACTGATCCAAACTCTCCTGTTGAGGTTATTGTTGAGACACCAAACTCTGTTCCGGTGACTACTTACACTACTACCTCTACTTCTAAACAAGGAATTACATCAACTGTTGTTGTTACTACCACTTTGTGTGAAAACATAAGATGTCTGGAAGTTGTTCAGACTATTCCAACAGTTGTCTCAGCAACGGATGTTGTTGTTACAAAAGTAGTGACGGTTGCTC
Organism: Saccharomycopsis phalli; assembly: GCA_020342235.1. Taxonomy (NCBI): domain Eukaryota; kingdom Fungi; phylum Ascomycota; class Saccharomycetes; order Ascoideales; family Saccharomycopsidaceae; genus Saccharomycopsis; species Saccharomycopsis phalli. Next base: position 1,337,133 of record CP073216.1, read on the forward strand.
AAGGAGCTCCTTCCGGATCACCAGGAAATGGAAATGGAAATGGAAATGGAAATGGAAATGGAAATGGAAATGGAAATGGAAATGGAAATGGAAATGGAAATGGAAATGGAAATGGAAATGGAAATGGAAATGGAAATGGAAATGGAAATGGAAATGGAAATGGAAATGGAAATGGAAATGGAAATGGAAATGGAAATGGAAATGGAAATGGAAATGGAAACGGAAACGGTAATGGAAACGCCTCTGGTTCTCCTGGATCTCCTGGAACTCCTGGTTCTGCTGGCTCCTCTGGTTCTGCTGGCTCCTCTGGTTCTGCTGGCTCCTCTGGTTCTGCTGGCTCCTCTGGTTCTCCAGGTTCTCCAGGTTCTCCAGGTTCTCCAGGTTCTTCTGGTTCTTCTGGTTCTCCAGGTTCTCCAGGTTCTTCTGGTTCTTCTGGTTCTCCAGGTTCTCCAGGTTCTTCTGGTTCTTCTGGTTCTCCAGGTTCTCCAGGTTCTTCTGGTTCTTCTGGTTCTCCAGGTTCTTCTGGTTCTTCTGGTTCTCCAGGTTCTCCAGGTTCTTCTGGTTCTTCTGGTTCTGCTGGCTCCTCTGGTTCTCCAGGTTCTCCAGGTTCTCCAGGTTCTCCAGGTTCTTCTGGTTCTTCTGGTTCTCCAGGTTCTCCAGGTTCTTCTGGTTCTTCTGGTTCTCCAGGTTCTCCAGGTTCTTCTGGTTCTTCTGGTTCTCCAGGTTCTCCAGGTTCTTCTGGTTCTTCTGGTTCTCCAGGATCTTCTGGTTCTTCTGGTTCTCCAGGTTCTCCAGGTTCTTCTGGTTCTCCAGGATCTTCTGGTTCTCCAGGATCTTCTGGTTCTCCAGGATCTTCTGGTTCTTCTGGTTCTTCTGGCTTGTCTGGATCTTCTGGCTTGTCTGGTTCTTCTGGCTCGTCTGGTTCTTCTGGATCACCTGGCTCTCCAGGTTCTCCTTCTTCTGCAGGAAGCTCTCCAGGTTCCCCAGGTTCTTCTTCAACGCCAGGTAATCCTTCTGTCTCGGAATCTCAAATCTCTTCAGACTCTACAAGTGAAAATCCAGCAATTTCATCTTTTTCAGGAATTGCCAGCACAAACAAAATTCCATCATTTATCCTTACCATTGTCTTGTCTTTGTTTATTGCCATTTAGCTAATTGACCAATAGAAAATATATATAAATTTAGTGATAACCAAAATATTGATACAATTGTTTATCTACGTTTTGTACGTATAATTGTTACTATGTAAACTCTTGTTTACGCGGCAGCCGATATTTATTGTCTATACATCACAAGTCATCTGTATACATGCAAAGAAAAAGTAAATCTACATCCTACTATAGTGATAAATATAAGCCGCACCCCGATTACCAGCATGATACATTTCCACTCAGTTGCTCATTCAATCATAGATCAAAACAAATACTATGTAAGTTTATGTGATTGTAATCATTGTTGCTAAATCAACTGGCGATAAACTTCAACTTTATCAGTGCTAAAAACATTTAATTATTCACAGTGCCAAGAAATTGAAAATATATGCATTAAGGTATACAGGGGTATGTAATAGTCTATCTCGTATTAGCTCAGCTTATAGCTTGACTAACCTGTTTGTAGCGGAATATATGTGGTGATAACAAGCCTTCTTTGGAATTCAGAGCATATGATTTCTGTAATTAGTGACTATCGCTAGCGTTGCTAGCGTTGAAATAGTGATCAATTTGAGAAAGGAATTTTACAACGCTGTATATTATATTTCCATTTGGCTTGGTCGAAGGATTTGTATACGTGAAGCCAGGGAAACTCATTGGCTGCTATAGCAGTTTTTTTTTTATGATAATAATAATATTTATTTAAGGCTATAGCTATACTAGGCTCCCAGAGGAGATTTATACTTCGCCGTCTATGACTAAGGACGGTGCCGCTATGTAGTCGTCGAAAGAAAACTCTGCAACAGAGATATAAACTTTTGACCAGAGCTTGTAAATATGTAAGGTAATGAGCATTGGAGGGACAATGAGCTTTCACCTAGATCTTTAGAGGTGGCTTTAGCCACACCCTCCCCAAGGTACTAACTGGGTAGCCCTCCTAACGTGCTGTAACAAAAAAAGAAAAGGGAAAAGCTACCGGTCCAGCACCGACCAATAGAATCCTATAAGATTTTTAAGCTTCATCTTATCTGAGAATAAAACACGGGCTTGAGTAGCATTGGTAATTCCTTCAGGAATCTGTGCTTGGGCTCGAGAGCCCAATAGTATTGGGCAGGTGAAGTCTTGGAAATGCTATAGCAGTGGTGAACATTAATTTGAATAAGCTTGATAAAATACAGGACCAGTTAATATGACAGGCTGCACTCTGATGAGGAAATTTGTAGTAATTTCGTTGTTTCTTCGAAGTGAATAATAGATTCTCAGAGCAGCTGAGTAAAATCTAATTGGCTCTTATACCTATTATACAATGATAAACTTTAGTCACTAAAAGTAAAGGTTTTAGTGCGGAGATTCAATCGTTTTAACAGGGGCAGTTATATATGAAATCAAATATAGAAATACTGTTGGTGCGATAACATGAATCAAAGATGATTCAGTAGTTTTCAACTGTAGTGAAGTCGCGTGTGCTTGAAGGTGTTAGTCGAAACATTGGTGAACCCCAAAAATGAGTAATGAGCCGAACTGTGATGCTAACCATACTCTTAAATAGGTTTGCATTGATGTTGTCACTTGAGAAGTATATGATAAGAAATATTATATATATTTAAAGTTTGCTTATTCCTAATTTTGCCAGGAGAATGTCAAATGTGTAAACTAACAGATTATTTGTTATTCTGGAGTTGAATAAGATGTCAGAAGGTAATTTTAGTTTTTAAATTTCTCTTGAATATATATTTATTTTTGTATTCAAAGATAATTCTCCAAAATAGAATGGTTTAAATGGTTTATTTTCACTGAGGAGCATCTGAAACTGCAGCGTCGTTGAAACTGTTGATGACTCCGTAGCATCTGAATTTCGTGGTGAAAGCATTATGCTACTGTGAGTTCTAAGACTTTTTCAATGCTATACGTGATTTCTATATTCTCTTCTCAAGGTCTCCATTGTAACGCGACTTTTGAAGAGAATTAGACCCCAAGCCGTATTGATTTTGCTTGAGATCGTTACAATTCAGTCGCACATCTGCCCTTTTGGTCACACACCTGCCCATATTCCATCCAATAAATTACTATAAGGGCAATAAACTCTAATTTTATTAATATTTCTGATACTCAGTTTCAACCACTCACTACCAGTCAGCGGAAGTGAAATTGCGCGGCATTGCGCTTGCTACGGGAATTCTTTGTGACCTTTTTGAGATTTGTTTAGTCTCAGATCCCAAACAGAATTCTTGGTGGTAGTAGATTCAGAGAAGCATTAAATACGGATACTTCAATGAGTCTGTACAAAACTGTATCAGGACAAATTTCTTGTCTCAACAGGCAGCGTAGTACAGTGTGATTTACACAAAAGCTTCATAAATTTGAATTTTACGGTATCCAATTCCTCCAATATGCGGTAATATCCTAGTATTAAAATAGCATACCGATCATTCACTCGTAATTTTAAAGCCTTTGTTGATAATGTATCAAACTGTAAACAAACGAAAACAGCCAAATGTACAAACACAGTTGCACGTCATGGTGCACAAGCGGATACGGCGTTGTCGTGGAATATAAGGACATTTTTTGTTGCAGAACTTATACGATGCCACTGAAACTTTTTCTCGACATTCATCGTTTTTTTTTTTTGTCGGCTGAATTACAACGAAAGCTTGTCCACCTATTGTCATTTCAGCCATGCACCGTACATAGCAGAACCTTCCATGCATAGAAGATAAATCTTAAAAGTACATATGCATATCGGAGTCGCCTAAAAGCGGATAGTTTATTCCCTCAATATTTTTTGTTCCGCATAAGTTTGTGTTCAGTCTTTCTCTCCAGCTTCGGAAACAAATATTACGCTACCGAAAAATCGAAGCAAGAGGGCTGTAGTGACAAAGAATTGGAGCGAGCAAATGATGTAACTTGGGAAAGGAATATACGACAATGTGTACTATTATTCCTTTGGAATTTAATCATGATTTGCGAATTTTTTTTGGATACAGCTTTACTCTTTCTTTGGCGATCATCAAGCTAGTTTAATCTGTCTGATGATTCATCCGTACCTTCTGGTCATGCACAATCTTGGAAGATAGCCAAGAGCTTGTTTGCCTGGCAATCGTTGTTGTAAGTATACTAATAACTGAGAAAATAAACCAATAGTCATAGCAAACGGAAATGACCATTGTCGGCTCTAGTTTTATTACTCGACAAAATTTATTACTCGACAAAATTTATTACTCGACAAAATTTATTACAGAGCAAAATATATCACAGAACAATATCTAAAATAAAATAGGGGCCTATATGTACATTTAGACAACTTGATGAATACTAAGAGGTGCTTTGGGACATTTCTAATTGCCAAGTGTACATAGTTACATTTCCGATTGCCAAGAAGTATATCGGCACACCTTGGCATCCACTGAGATGTAACACTGGTGCCCAGAAACACGAACCAAATGCAAAAATATATATGGCGCTGTATTATAATACTGCCCTCATGAACATATTTTGATCAACCACTTGTAAACTATAGTTGTCCTCTAATGATGTCAAAAGGCTCAACGTTTTGCAGGGTTTCAACAGTAAACGGTGCGTCAAGATTTGACAGTACCACTTGCAATTATCTCAAAAATCACACAAGCCAAATAAGCAAAGGTACTTAATTTTATTCCGGCCTAATTCAGGAGAATACAGAAAAAATATATTACAATCCAATAGATTGCTTCCATAAACACTGAATATGGAGCAAATGGGTTACGGGTAATTCATACAACTGCTTGCTCTGACGAATAAGGTATTAGGCTATCAATTCCCAAATTAGTCGTATGATGGCTCCTATTTTAGCTTCTCGCTTATTATTATAGCTTCTGTAAAAACTTTAAATAATTGAAGCGACTGGTTATCCAGGCGAAATCCACGTACGCCATGTTGCAGCTATCATGCGTCTAATACAATCTTGGAAGATCTGAGACAACCAAGACAAACAAAAGTCCACTATCTACTGAAAACACGTCGCAAAGTAATTCTGGAATTTCTCATGGGCACTTCGAATTCGATCATTTGTAAATTCATCCTATGGTATGTATCTCAATGTGAAAAAGCTTCTTAATACTCACATTCGGCTACTAACCTAATTCGATAGAAGGTACTCATGTTCTTGGTGATAGTATTCACTCTGTCAGCAAAGCATCCGCATTAGTATCAAAAGATGCATTCAGAAGCAATGAAATATCCTAATTTGTCAATTTTACTGTACTTCAACTAGTTCCCGCAATTCTTGTATTGTTCAGTTCGCCTATTGACTGTCAATATAAAAAGTAGACATTTTCCCTCTCATTCGATATTAGCTTTGGCTGTCATTCTCAATGATATTTCAGTTTGCATTATTTTTCATCCAGTTTGTCGCCGTGTTTGCGGACTTTATCGCTCCCCCTCTAGGTGCTGATGGAAGTCCTACCAACAGAGGTGCCATCAGCGGCGCAATGGGCTGTATTGTCAGTACTCAGCCTATTAGATCCGGTTTTGACGCTGTATTTTATCCATATACACTCCAGGCTCCTTATGACGAGGCATATGTTAAATTTGGTTATAAACAGAATCCTCCAGTTGGAAGTACTACCGGGGTCACCAATATTTCGTTCCACATCAATGTTCCATACGGGCCAAATGTGTATCAGGGAGACATCTACGGAGTTCCAATCACAATCTCCAACTTCTCTTTGGCGCTCACTGGTTACTTCCTTGCACAGGAAACAGGTTATTACGAAGTTCTCTTCTATGCCACAGATGATGCAGTAGTGTTTTATTTTGGAACAGACTCTGCTTTTGAATGTTGCCAGAGTACAGAACTTGCTCCAGATTTATCTTTTGACGACGAAGTTCTCTACACTACCGGTAATATTGATACTGAGGGTGACGATTTCTTTGCTTCCAGATTTGTCTATCTTCAAGCCGGCACCTACTACCCAACAAGAATTGCCTATCTTAATATCATTACGTTTGGATACCTCAATTTAACCATCACCACCCCAAGTGGAAAGGCACTCACCACATTTGAAGACACAGTCTTTCAGTTTGATGAAGCAGACTCAACGTGTCAATCAGTCAATCCAAGTACTTCGCAATCGACCACTACTTTTAGTTCGGCTTGGACTGGATCTAGTACTACTACTTACACTACTACTTACTCGGACCCATCTTCTCCTGTCGCAGTTATTGTTGAGACCCCATCTACAACCATCACTACGACCATCCCATGGACCGGATCTAGCACTACCACTTACACTACTACTTTTGCTGATCCAAACTCACCAGTTGAGGTTGTTGTCGAAACCCCACAATCAACCATCACTACAACCACACCATGGACCGGATCTACTACAAATACTTATACTACAACTTTTGATGATCCAAATTCTCCAGTTGAGGTTGTTGTTGAAACTCCACAATCTACCATCACTACAACTACTCCATGGACCGGATCTACTACAAGTACTTATACTACTACTTTTGATGATCCAAATTCACCAGTTGAGGTTGTTGTCGAAACCCCGCAATCAACCATCACTACAACCACACCATGGACCGGATCTACTACAAATACTTATACTACTACTTTTGCCGATCCAAATTCTCCAGTTGAAGTCGTGGTTGAGACTCCATCATCCACCATCACTACTACTGTTCCATGGACTGGTTCTACTACCAACACCTATACTACTACTTTTGATGATCCAAATTCTCCGATTGAGGTTGTTGTTCAAACACCATCGTCAACCATCACCACTACTGTTCCATGGACTGGTTCTACTACCAACACCTACACGACTACTTTTGATGATCCAAATTCTCCAGTTGAAGTTGTGATTCAGACTCCATCTTCTACCATCACTACCACTGTTCCATGGACTGGGTCTACTACCAACACCTACACCACTACTTTTGATGATCCAAATTCTCCAGTTGAAGTTGTGATTCAGACTCCATCTTCTACCATCACTACCACTGTTCCATGGACTGGGTCTACTACCAACACCTACACCACTACTTTTGATGATCCAAATTCTCCAGTTGAAGTTGTGATTGAGACTCCATCATCAACTATTACTACTACTGTTCCATGGACTGGGTCTACTACCAACACATACACGACTACTTTTGATGATCCAAACTCCCCAGTAGAGGTTGTCGTTCAAACACCAGGATCGGTTTCATCTACTATCACTACCACCATTCCATGGACTGGATCAACTACCAACACCTACACTACTACTTTTACTGATCCAAACTCTCCAGTTGAAGTTGTAATTGAAACACCTTCTTCTGTTCCTTCTACCATCACCACTACTGTTCCATGGACTGGTTCTACTACCAACACCTACACTACTACTTTTGATGATCCAAATTCTCCAGTTGAAGTTGTGATTGAGACTCCATCATCAACTATTACTACTACTGTCCCATGGACTGGTTCTACTACCAACACATTCACCACAACCTTTACTGATCCAAATTCTCCTGTTGAGGTTGTCATTCAAACACCAGGGTGGAATGCTACTAGATCAACGATTACCACCACCATTCCATGGACTGGATCTACTACCAACACATACACTACCACTTTGATTGATCCAAGATCACCTGTTGAAGTTGTCATTGAAACACCGTCTGCTGGTCCATCAACTATTACCACAACTATCCCATGGACTGGGTCTACGACCAGAACTCATACTACCACTTTCACTGATCCAAACTCTCCTGTTGAGGTTATTATTGAGACACCATCATCTGGTCCATCAACTATTACCACAACTATTCCATGGACTGGGTCTACGACCAGAACTCATACTACTACTTTCACTGATCCAAACTCTCCTGTTGAGGTTATTATTGAGACACCATCATCTGGTCCATCAACTATTACCACAACTATTCCATGGACTGGGTCTACGACCAGAACTCATACTACTACTTTCACTGATCCAAACTCTCCTGTTGAGGTTATTATTGAGACACCATCATCTGGTCCATCAACTATTACCACAACTATTCCATGGACTGGGTCTACGACCAGAACTCATACTACTACTTTCACTGATCCAAACTCTCCTGTTGAGGTTATTATTGAGACACCATCATCTGGTCCATCAACTATTACCACAACTATTCCATGGACTGGGTCTACGACCAGAACTCATACTACTACTTTCACTGATCCAAACTCTCCTGTTGAGGTTATTATTGAGACACCATCATCTGGTCCGTCAACTATTACCACAACTATCCCATGGACTGGGTCTACGACCAGAACTCATACTACCACTTTCACTGATCCAAACTCTCCTGTTGAGGTTATTGTTGAGACACCAAACTCTGTTCCGGTGACTACTTACACTACTACCTCTACTTCTAAACAAGGAATTACATCAACTGTTGTTGTTACTACCACTTTGTGTGAAAACATAAGATGTCTGGAAGTTGTTCAGACTATTCCAACAGTTGTCTCAGCAACGGATGTTGTTGTTACAAAAGTAGTGACGGTTGCTCAAGGAGCTCCTTCCGGATCACCAGGAAATGGAAACGGTAATGGAAACGGAAACGGTAATGGAAACGGAAACGGTAATGGAAATGGAAATGGAAACGGTAATGGAAACGCCTCTGGTTCTCCTGGATCTCCAGGATCTTCTGGCTCTTCTGGTTCTCCAGGCTCCTCTGGTTCTTCTGGCTCTTCTGGTTCTCCAGGATCTTCTGGCTCTTCTGGTTCTCCAGGATCTTCTGGTTCTTCTGGTTCTTCAGGATCTTCTGGTTCTCCAGGATCTTCTGGTTCTTCTGGTTCTCCAGGATCTGCTGGTTCTCCAGGATCTTCTGGTTCTCCAGGATCTTCTGGTTCTCCAGGATCTTCTGGTTCTTCAGGATCTTCTGGTTCTCCAGGATCTTCTGGTTCTCCAGGATCTTCTGGTTCTTCTGGCTCCTCTGGCTCTGCTGGTTCTCCAGGCTCTCCAGGTTCTTCTTCTTCTGCAGGAAGCTCTCCAAGTTCCCCAAGTTCTTCTTCAACGCCAGGTTCTGCAGGTAATCCATCTGTCTCAGAATCTCAAGGCTCTTCAGACTCTACAAGCGGAAATCCAGCAATTTCATCATTTTCAGGAATTGCCAGTTCAAAAACTATTCCGTCATTTATTTTTACCATTTTCTTGTCATTACTTGTTGCCATTTAGTCAATTTACCACTTGGCAATCTGAAATTTTTTTGATACCTAAAATATTTTTGAAATTCTTCATTTACTTTCTTAACGCGACAAAGTTGAATTCTTCAACTTTAAAAATATTCTTCATTTATCTTTCTTGAATATAAATACACATTATGTCATTGTGATTATAAATGTAGAGGAGACTCACAATGTTTAGATTATAATTATCAATGAGTCTATATTTCAGGTATTCTTACTTATGTATGAAATTGAGCGATAATATAGGCTGGAAATTTGCCGTACAGAATGTGGTTGTCAAGAAACTGAAATCCCGATCTTTTACACCCTTCTAGAGGAGCCTCGTATAGCTATAAAAGTAGATAAACATTCTTATTTATTTCTCTACGTGTCTTATTGAAAGAAACGTTAAAATAGTCAGACGGATAGAATTGTTACATAGTATATGCCCCAGGTAGACCCACATTGGTGCATTAGGCTAAATCCAACAGATAATAACAACCTACAGTTATCTATAATAAACATACGTTCTTGCCGTGGTTCAGCCTATACTTTAGTCATGTGACTAGACTCAGCCAGAACCATAAACTTGTAGGCTACAGTTAATGCACGCACGTGATTTACACATGATCTACAACAGCTTTGGAAGGCAGCATCTTTTATGTATAAAGTCAGGCAGTCATACTTAAGCAGCTTTGTACGTGAGATGAAGGTCCTCTCCACAAGCAAATAACAAGTCGTCGAAAGAAAACTCTGCGACAGAGCTAAAAAAATTTCGATTAGAGCTTGTAAATATGTAAAGTAATGGGCATTGAAGGGGTAATGAGCTTTCGCCTAGACCTTTAGAGGTGACTTGAGCCATTCCCCAGGGTACTAGCACGGTATCTCTCCTAACACTTTGGAACAAGTGAAAGGAGGTATACCGATTCATCTGTCTATTCAGTTGCAACGTGACAAAACAAATAGCCTAGAATTTATAGTCTAATTAATTATAATGAATGATGACAGAACAAACGCCCTTTAATAGTATTAGATGTTTTATATAGACATTCTACTTTTTAGAGTTTAGATTCTACGAGTAGACTGTGATATAGTAACTAAGATGCAAGTGGGTAAATTAGCTAGAATAACTTCATTTGACTATTCAGAAAATCTGACTATTTATAGCTGTGTCAACATAAAAGAGTTGACAGGTAGGTAGTCCTTATGACGAGACCCCAGACAAGAAGGGTATTCTTCGACAAGAGAAACAAGCCCTTGTTTTATTAGACCTTCTTCTCGAACATTCCAAAAATTCAATCACACAATTTCAAAGGCGCAAGATGGATGTTTATGTGAATCCTTTGCAAAAGGAATCTTCTATAAGCTTTACCGACAGTCAGTGATGACATCAGAACCTTTCCCGTCCGCATAATCGAATTATAACACCAACAGGCATGTTGGATTGTAAAGGCCAAAACAAACATCACGTTAAATTACCATTAACCAAAAAGAGATATCTAAATTCCTGATGACTTTTCATGTCCCAGTCAAACCACTGAGGACTAAATTGTAGATGCAAACCTAAAATGCGCCGCTCACACAATAATAACCGCCTTCTGTTGTAATATCCAGCTACTTTTCTCCCAAACACATGCCTTCTTCCCGCAAAGACGCTCGTAACATATGTAAATTGGCAGATGTAACATGTAGTGACTCATTTTAACGGTCAAGTGGTTCGATTTTCATGACAAATAAAATTGGCAATCTTATCAAGCACTTTTCCCAGAGTGGCCACTCACTTCCCTCCCAATATTATACCCTGTGACAAGTAGCCACCAACAGATTAAAACAACGCCAACCTTTTTGTTTATTCGCCATTTACTAAGTGGAACAATCACAATTAAAAAAATCACCGTCGTTAATAACCCCACGCTGGAAGCTACCAAGCTACTCCCGATTTCAAACTCTAAACTGCGGCCTGTTTTTAAGATCATCAAAGACCCGTTCAAACCAACACCGAGCAAAATATACAACAACGGACTGCCAAAACAGGCACCTAGACCTGTTAGGGCTGAGCCTAGTTTTGCAAACGTGATGTTACTCACCAAATCACCGATTGAGTTTCCCAAAGCAAATAACGTCAAGCCGAGGAGGGGTTCTGAGATGGCAAAACTATGACCAATTTGTTTTAAGGTATAGATTATTATCCAGGAAGTTATGGATATCCATACTATGGAAAGCATAAATCCTATTCCACTGATGAACAAGCCATTCACCTTGGTAAAGTATGCCCCCACAAAGCTAACAATCGACAAGAAAAACGCCATTTGGAAGCGGAATACTGTCCAATTATCAAGCACCAGAAATAAAATCAAAGGAGGTGCCAAGATAGCCTGGGTTAAGAATAGTCTTTTGTATATTGTGCGGGTGTAGTCTCTTTGAATAGGGATAGTAACCACGGCAAAGAAGTAGACTATAGAGTTTATTGCAAGCAAGTAGTTGGTGATGAACCAGGAATCTCTGGATATTAGTTTCCATGACGGAAATAAGAGGGTTTCCCAGTCTTCTGGTTGATGGGTACTCATTGTCGAGTTTGACCTAAGAATAAATGGCGGTGATACATCCGTGGGAGTAATAGTAGCAGGGGAATTGAGCGACGGGCCATTGATAGAATTATAATTGGGGTTATTCTTTTGAAGTGGGAGAAGCTCTGGAGATTTTCCATCTTCGATATTTTCTCTTGGGGTGCTGACATGTAGGACGTCTAGTATGGAGTATCTTGATACTGGCGGACTGGTGGTTTTTTTCTGTTTCAACTCACTGACTATTAAAAACGCCAAATACCCAAGGTATACCCCCATCAAGATCAAGCATTCGGACAAGTTTAGTACCCCATCATGAAGAAACCAGAAACACACACAGATTAGCACCAAAAACGCCACCACGTCTCTTGAAAATTCAAGCTTTCCAACCTGAAATGGAGAAACGATGCCCATGAAGCCAATGACAATGGTGGTGACAAAAAAAGCGCTGCCAACCAACTCACCCAACGCAAGACCCGTGCTTTCGCTGTTCATGGCGATAAAAGTGCTCACAATATCGGGGGCACTATTCCCAATGGCCAATAGTGTCATCCCAGCAATCTTTTCGGACACATTTAGATTGCTAGAGATCTGCACGAGGTTGGGGCAGAGGAAGTCGGAAGCAATTATACCTAGTCCACTAAAGAGCACCAGCAAAATGTACAAGTACCAAACTGCTAGAGCCGAATCATTCAACTGCATTTCAGCAAAAACTAAGCGATATATTGCGGCAATCTCACGGAGTTGCGAAACTTAAAGCTTATTGAAAGTAAGGGTAAGGATGCGCAAGGGTCCAGCTGAGTGTATTTTGTTTTTCCCCTTTGAGACGACAATGCGACTGGACAAGCTAGATTTTGAACAGAGGTTGACTGAAAAAAAGTGTGTAATGTAATGAGGCGATTAGGAAATAGGGAAATTACGCAAAGAGGTTGATGGTGATATGAAGAGGTTGGTGGAATCCCGAGTTTGGTATTTAGCAGCAACCTGTTGTTTGCACATGGATAAATCACATTATGATACTTGCTACAATTAATAAGTTGGATATTAATGCCCAATTATACAAACTATTTATAGCCACTGGGATTATTTTATACTCTGTGTGATTGTTTAATTACTGAGATTGTCTTCTCATCGAGACGGAAACTACACAACAAGCTGGTACTGGCTTGAAATGCAAAATGATACTTGCTACCACGCCTATACACTACAAATGGAGATAGCCATTGTTTATGATCAATGATACCCATGCCTTGTGCCATGCACTGTCATACTGAATACTGTCATAGAGTGAAGAACCAGGGTTGTGCTGCTCTGGTACTACTTCTGCTTCTTAAACGTGTTCTCATCCACTTCCCATTCTTTTGCACCTCCAATCATGTTTCGCACCTGCTTAACTGCCACCTTCAACATCAAGTTGAACCAATACAAGTTCAAAACGTCCAATGCCAAGTTGGAAAGAACAATAGTTCCTGCAAACAACCAAGGAAACCGTGGGTCATCCTTCACTAGATAAAAGTCTGTAATCAAGCTGAAAATCTGGTACCAGCCCCAACAGATTCGCACAAAGAAAAACAGACAAATCAACAACACATTGTTTACAAGCGCCACGTACTTGCTGACGATCCCCGGCATCTTTAAATTGAACCAGCGGATGTTCAAAAACGGCGTTGAAACCTCAAAGAATAAGAAAATCGGCGCGTAGTAGAGAATGAATGGATTGAAGGCCAAGAAACTCACAATGAATGAGAAAAAGCCATGAATGGCAAACCCAACACCAAAGTAGCGCAAATAAACTATACTGTTGAGGAAGTCCCATAAAAAGTAACCAGAGGCCGCAGCTGCTATAAACCCACCATACGGCGTGTAGCCGAAAATTCGATCTTTTACTAGCACAGGGTCGTTAAACATGGGAAAAATAAGGGCAAGGATAAGCACACACTGAAACATCAGCACAACATGGATATGAAAGTAAATCTGGTCTTTATATTTGAGACTGTTCCATCGTGATTTGAAAAGCCTTGGGGACGCAAACTCCGAAATTCTAAATACCACAGTGTACAATAGATAGAAGAAAATCAATCCCTGAAAATGCCGGGGTAACGTCCCAAATTGGATATAGGGCTCAAGATACTGTTGAATATATGGCACAAATACAATCCCCTCAAGTGGATCATTGAAAAAATTCAACTCATAAAGAGCCCAGTTTATAAAACCCATGGCCCAGTTCCTAGCATTTGTCTCTGTCACTTATAAACGGGGCCGGGTAAACTTTTGCCGATGTTACCCGGTGTTCCCGTCAAGTGTCATGAATTCATCCTTCATACTAACATGCGTGATATCAATCCCAAAACCTACCAACCAGTTCTCGAAAAGGCGATTGACCGGTCCTTGGATAATAAATTGCCGGTGGCACAAAAGATAGATGAGAGTAACTATTTCGAAACCAACAAGCCTCCGCCTTACTTGGATGAAGTTGCAATCTCCATCTCCGAGTTTCTACAAAGTCATGATAGAAACTCCAATTTGGTAGTGGTGACGTCAGGGGGAACCACCGTTCCGTTGGAGAATAACACGGTACGGTTTATTGATAACTTTTCCGCAGGGACACGCGGTTCTGTTTCTGCCGAGGAATTTCTTAATCGTGGCTATAAGGTAATATTTTTATATCGCGAGTTTAGCTTCATGCCATTCCTTCGCCACTTTACCATGGACCCGCATCACAAAAACTTTCTAGATATTGTTGATTACCCGTCGCTCAAGATCAAGGAGCAGCATTCACAGGAGTTGTACAAGGTCTTGAGCAAGTATAACGAGCTTAAAGATAATCTTTTGTTGCTTCCGTTTACCACGGTGAACCAGTATTTATACACGCTTCGGCTTGTGTGTGAGATTCTCACTGAGAAATGGTCCACTGAAAACGTAATGTTGTATTTGGCAGCAGCGGTTTCCGACTTTTTCATTCCAGAAGAGAGACTTCCAAAGCACAAGATCCAGTCGGAAGAACAGACGGGCTCGGAGATTGCCGGTGGATTGACAATTAATCTTTCCCCTGTTCCGAAGTTCCTCAGTCGGATTGTAGACAATTGGTGTCCTGGGGCATTTGTAGTTTCTTTCAAATTGGAGACGGATACCACGCTTCTTATGAAGAAATGCGACTCGAGTTTGAGAAAATACAAGCAAGGCTTGGTGATTGGCAACTTGTTGCAAACCAGAAAGAACGAGGTGGTGTTTGTATGGAGAAGTGGAGGGGATATCACCTCAAAATGGTTTAGAAAGACTGATGACAGGGACATTGAGAGTATTTACTTGGATGAATTATTGGTGTTTCATACCGACTGGAAGGATAAAATCCGGGAGGCACGCTAATATTCTGTCAATTCATGTGAAGTTTAAAATAGAAATGTTAATGATATGCTAACGACTTTGGACAACTGTAGATATTACCAATGGCTCTTGTATCTTGACACTATATTAGGCATTTACCAACATATATCCTGTCACTATATTTGCAGTTTTTTGAACATTTGTGAAATCGCCCTTACAGAAATATACATATCCCAACAATTCAAAATCTTAATTTTAATTCTGCCATTTGCCTTTTAAATTTGCCCCACATGTATATTCCTCTGGATTTCTGACACATCCAGGGTCTCGTGGTTATGTGCCCCGTGCATAGTGACGGGTATAAATGCCAGTTCCTCTATTTCTTTAGTTGAAATAATAGCCTTGAATGAAAAATGAATGGTACATCTCCAGTTAAGTCATTGGTATGGTAGTGGGATCCCATTAATAATCATACACACCGGAAGTTTCGGAAGTTACGGAAAGTCGGTATAGCATTACCGAAACTGGAATCTACTCCATTCCAAATGAGCCCGAAATCAAGCATACTCACAATGTCTTGGTTTATTACTTACAAGGATCCGTTGGAGGGCTGGAAGACGCCATTTATAAGCGAGTGGCTTCAGCAGCTTATCGGCTACGATGAGTATTGTGGTCACTTGTATATTCACGTTCATGAGATTGTGTTCTCAGTCTGGGTATTATTCACAGTATCTTCCCTCGTGGGCTTCTACGTTCCACCCAATCGGCCCCGGAAAATCGTACAAGCACAGGTCACCACATTGATGGTCTTACCGATGATTTTGGTTTTGTCATTTCCATTGCTCAACGACCCTGTTTTGGAGCGTGGTGGGTACACACCGTACGCAGGGTTGGTGTGTGCGATAAATATCGGATACCATTTTTGGAGCTCTGCGAATCTAATGGACATGAAAGACCACTTTGTACTCCGAATGTCGCTGATTCTACTGCACGTGGTGTTTATTATCATGTATCTGGTGATGATTAGACCGTTTATGATACAGTATATGGTGCCGTTCATCATGATCCAGGCGATCCCCATGGTGTTCTTGTACCTCCGATGGACTCTCATGACGTTTTACGACCGTTTTTTCGTCTGGCTACGACCCACCTGTGACTTTTTGGTGCTATCATCGTATATAATTCTTCGTGTGGGCTGGATGTTGTTCCAGACCTTGGCCTTGGGCTGGCATGCGGACTGGTCTATTAATCTGGTGACTTTGGTATCTGGACTGGCGTTTCTTTGTTCCTTAAACGTTCTATGGACTGTGGTGTTGTTTAGATTGGTAATGACCGAGAATTTCAGTCTGGAAAAAGCCCAGGACTCTGAAGTGAAAGCTATGGAAAGCATTGAGAAGGAGATTGGGGTGATGTATTTGTATGCTCTGGAGGACGAGGAGGATTGATCCTGGAGAGGACAAGGGTATTTATGGCCTTGGAACTTTGTTGGTACTACAAGAGAAAAATAAGCACACTAGGAAAACCTGTTTGAAAATATTAATTAAAAATAGAGCACTTGTGGCGAAAATAAGCCACGTTGAAAGTCATAAATCACTCGTGAGTTGATGTTGAGTCAATGTTACTTGAGCACACCTGTTCATACCTACCTTAATCACTCTTGGTAGCGTAATCGATGTCTTCTTCGATTGGTGGTTCCTCGTCGTTTTTGACTCGAACAATCTTTTGTCTCCAGAAGCCGTCTTCTTCCAAGACCTTGGTAGGATATAAGTAGTACCCGCCGAAATATGGGAAAATGACGGCCCATACGAGCCAGTAAAGGGCACCAAAGCCAAAAATGCCGATACCAACAACACAGTGAAGCCAGTAAGGCAAGCTCTTGTACACAGACTGTCCAGCAGAAGGAGCAACGTAAGGAGCTACCACAAGATAGAGAGAAGCCAAGAAAAAGAAGAATGTCACTGGTACGTAGGTCTTGATTGGAGGTTCCCAGGTGATGATTCCTCGTTTGTGCTGGAAGTGCAACCAAAGAAGGCCGATGGCCACAAACATGTTGACGATGTTCAATGGGTACGAAATGAGGTTGAGGATAAAGTTGTAAGCGTCACCAGGAGGTGGGGCAATGATGGTTATCACACAGACGACCCAGTGCTGGAAGAGACCGACCAAAGGAGTGTTGAATGGCTTTTGCGTAGCAAAGAACCGCGAGAATGGGAGAATTCCTTCTCTGCCCAATTGCTGGATGATTCTTCCCTGGGAGAAGATCACCGACATGACGTTACCCAAGGCAGAAAGAGCCACAAAGGCCGAGATTGCCTTTTCAGACTTTGGCCCAAAGGCGACTCTGAAAAAGTGTGCGGCGACAATTCGTCCAGAGTCGGCCAATTGGTCCAATGGCACCACTGCAAAGTAGGCAATGTTCACGAAGATGTAAATTATGGCAAGGAAAATCACTGCAGTAGGACCACTGGCTTTGAGGGTCTTGACAGGGTTCTTCATCTCACCCAATGCATAATTGGCGTTGGAGTACCCGACAAACGACCAGATAATGTTGTATAAAGCAGTGACCACACCATATCCAGTGACCTCACCGCCTTTGAACGAATTGTGGAAGTTGGCCTTACCTGGAGCACCTTTGATTCCTCCTCCAAGAGCAACCCATCCGGTGACCACGATAATCAAGACAATAATGAGCTTAAATGCCCCGAGAATGTTCTGGAGGTACACTCCGACCCGGACATTACTGGCATGTACAAGGAACGCAAAACTGACACAGGCGATTCCAATTCCTCGCTGGTTCCAGCGTGTGACCTCGACGTTTGCTGCCGTGAGAATATACTCACCAAACACAATCGAGTTTCCCGACGCCCATCCAAGAAAGAACACATACGAGGCATATGAGGCAGAGACAAAGAACTTTGGCTTTTTGTAAACGTACTCAAGGTAGTTTTTCTCGCCTCCGTTTTTGCTAATGGCCGAGCCAAACTCCAAGTACACATAGAGTCCAGCAAGGGAAATGATCGAGCCTACAACCCACAAAATCAACGAAAGACCCACGGATCCAGACAAAACATAGATGGTCGAGGTAGTAGCAAAGATCCCCGTGCCGACCATCCGGTTGAAATTCAACCCAATGGCAGCAAGAGTGCCCAATTGCTTCTCGTTCTTGTCCAAAGGTGTCACTTGACCATAGTGAGTCGACTCCACTTCGTCCTGAGCCTCTTTCTCCTTGTTAAAAAAAGACATTGTACGGGAAATATTACTACATGGTTCCATATATATAAGCTACCAGCAAGGAAAAATTTTTTGTTCCGAATCGACTGCCAAGGGTCCACAATTAATGTATGAATGCCTCTTAGAGCCGTATAAATCACATGAAATTGTGGAACCAGGGCACCAATTATGGTCACGTGCGTACGCGTCATACCGTTGCTTCTGGATGCTTACTAGTCCGAGTTGACCATTTACTAGAAGATCCCTTGGATATTCGGCTGTGGCTGGCTATTGGATGTTTCTGCAAAAGATATCCCCTTGACTTTTTTTTTTCCGCAAAATTTTTCCGGCTGGTTGTCAACATTGCATTGCAAAAATTCAGGTTGGAAAAATTGTGGCGTATAAAAAATTTTAATCTCACCTGAAACAATGCAAACCATACAGTGAAAACTTTGTCCCATCTACCCAGGATCAGATGCAGTAGGATTATTATGCCAAATTACCAACTATATTGTATTTCCTTGGTACATGTTGACCACAGCTTGGCAACCAGAATCCTCTAAATTGCAACATCACCAATCACAATCTGGCGTCGCTTTGCATAATTCATTGTAAATTCTCGTTATTAATTAATGATTAATTATTCCTAATTGACAGGCAGTTGAGGTACGTTGCTATTTCTACTGTAGTATAGCTGGTCGGTTGGCAATTGGTTGTCGGTAAACTAGTGGGGATTCACCAGTAATGACGTGTCTTGGCGTGAATACTTATCAGAATACTGGCTAGAGTACCAAGACGGTGAATCAGAGCCACAACAAAGTGTGGTCATTGGTAAAATATCACCTGCTTAATTCAGGTCATAAACATATGCATACACACCGAACAGTACATGAGTTTGTGGGCCTCGGGCTATCGTGAAATACTGGAGAATAAATATATGGCGATTCAAGTATTGGAAATTGGGAGGTTGGATCTTTCAATTTTAAACAAATCTCGAGGTATAAAGTAATCCCTGCAATGATTGCGGGTAATATGCCAATAAGACATTGAACTTATGCACGTGATGTGTGAATTTAATTCTCCGCTGAAATACTCTAAAATATTTTTCAGTTTTCAGATCATCCGTGATAGTTTAGTGGCTAGAATTTCCGCTTGTCGCGTGGAGGACCGGGGTTCAATTCCCCGTCGCGGAGTTTTTTTGCATCTGAAGAGGATGTATTATAATATGTAATACATTGGATGTAATTTTTATTGGCGTACATACTATGTAACAAGTGGAAAAGCGTCATAAGACAGGAAGTTAGTGACTGACCTTGAGTAGTATGTACGTTGGTATTTAAGGCACATGAGGTCCACTAGATTGAAGAGCAAACTTTTCTATATTTTTACGTACATCACGGCTGTAATTAGGGATATTTAATGTTGATACACTGGTACTTTTACCGAATATACCAGCACTGCTATAAAGTGGTTCTGTAAGCACAAGGTCCATCAATTAGGATGGAATTGGGCAGTTCTGAAGAGTGTGGAATTGCATCAATTTGGACAAATTCTAGCAAAGGAGATGAAAGGGAAATTGGACTCGTGTCATTGACATTTCCAGTCTCTGTTAGCAAAGAGTTGACCTACGACTAATGAACCTTGTTCACTGAGAATTGGCTTGGGTCTTGAGGGACTGTGATGTCTATATAGAATAATGTACCTGCCCAGCACTCTTGGCCTTTCGAGCCCAAGAACAGATTTACAAAGGAATTACCAACGCTAATCAAGGCTGCGTTTATTTCTCAGGTAAAGTGAAGCATGAAAATCTTATAGGAATCAACTCGTCTGTGCTGGACTGGTAGTTTTGCATTTTGCTACAACACGTTAGGAGGGCTACCGTAGTACTCTAGGAAGGGGTGGCTCAATCTCCAAAGGTCTAGGCGAAAGCTCATTGCCCCTCCAAAGCTCATTGCCCCTCCAAAGCTCATTATCTTGTATATTCACTAGTTTTAATTGGAAGTTTTTCTGTCTCAGTTTCTTTTGACGACTACATAGCAGGACTGTCTTTGGTCGTAGACGGCGAAGTATAATCTTCTCTGGGAGCCCAATATAGCTATATCCTTGAATAAATATTATTATAAATATTATTATTATTATAGAATGATGATTATAGGTAGCTGTGTAATGATGCTTATTAGTTGTAGCTATACTGGGCTATGGAATAATGTGTATTACTTGGCTCGCTGTGGAATAATGTGTATTACTTATAGCTAGCCATGAATAATATATCACTTATAGCTAGCCATGAATAATATATCACTTATAGCTAGCCATGAATAATATATCACTTATAGCTAGCCATGAATAATATATCACTTATAGCTAGCCATGAATAATATATCACTTCTATCTAGCTGTGGAACATACCACTTCTATCTAGCTGTGGAACATACCACTTCTATCTAGCTGTGGAACATACCACTTCTATCTAGCTGTGGATATATACTTGAATAAATAAATTCAACCAACAACTTCAACCAAATCCTTCCTAGTCAAACATTACCAAACACCATTCACACATTGGCCTGCTGACCCCGCAGCAGTGCTCAGTACCATGTGTGTTTACGATCTTGAAAATATTCTTACACCTCACCATGACAAGTAAGTACCCATGGCCATTTGCGCAGCACTAACTCAGTCAAATCGTGCGAACAGTATTTATTTGAAAAGGGCATCGTTGGCGTTTCTTCGATTGATATTCTCAAGCACGCGAGACTCGGTATTGACGTGGAACACTACCTCCTCCGGCTCATCAACAAAAAGGAGCCACTTCTTGATGCCGTGGGTGGCTTCCCCGAGACTTTGCGTGGGTATTTGCACAGCGACTTGAAGCTTTTCCGCGAGCTTGACGTGACCCCAGTATTTGTCTTCAACGGACTTCGGATCAATCTGGTGTTTACGGCCCTGGAGCGTGAGAAGCAGGCACACAACGTCGCCGGTAGACAAAAGGCGTGGGAATTGTACTATGGCAAGTACCAGGGCACCGGGTCCTTGGCTGGATTGTCGTTTAAAACCAGCTATTCCAACGGCACGATTGATACCAGCATGTATATTGAAGACATGGTGGCCGAGCTCCATGGGTTGGGCATCGAGTACATGGTTGCGCCATACGTCTCCTGGTGGCAATTGGGCTACTTGTATGCCAACGGCCACGTCGACATGATCTACGGCCCAACAGAGTGTCTTCTTGTGCCTGACATTGACAAGTTCATTCTCGGCATGGAGTTCCCGTCACGTGAGTTCCGCTTCGTCGACCGCAAGACTGTACTTGCTGAGCTCCACATCACGCTCAGGCAGCTCCAGGAGATTGCTGTGACGCTTGGCTGCGACGTTCAGCCGGCATCGTTAGCTGCTAACTTTGCCAGCTTTCCTGCCGACCGTGACGAGTTCTTGTGGCTCCACGAGTTTGTGCTTGGCGGAAACTCCATCTACAACGTGCTTCTTGCAAACTCAAAGAAAACAGGCCTGTCAGTTGACTTGGACAAGTTCAAAGATGCAATTGGTGCCCTTGAGTTTTCCCCAGTGTTGCGCCTGGACGGTCGGGTAGCTTTGCCCGGCGAGCCGTTTGACGAGTCTTCGGAGCTCAAGGTGCCGAACGACGTCCATGATTTCGTCAGCCAGAGGCTCCCACACGAGTTTTTTTTCTACCAGCTGGTTGCATTGGCCAGCCCAAGGCTTTTTGAGGTGCTAGTTTTTGGTGTCGATGTTGAAATCCCGCCGTTGGACGGAGGAAACAACTTGCAGTACATGGCGATTGTCAGCAGCGACAGCAACATTGACATAAAAAATAAGACGTTGAATCTATTGACCGGCTGCATGGCCCGGTACTTTCAGATGAAGAAGATCTACTACAGCACGTGGTTCGGCCTGGACACCATGTTTGATTTCAGGCTACCAAAGCCGTTGTACTTTGGCATACACACTATAGTTGTTCGTTCTCAGGTTCAAAAGTTTTCCTTGGCCGATTTCTTGGGCCAGCTTGGCACAAGTGAAACTGGCACAAGCGAAAAGTCTGGCACAAGCGAAAAGTCTGGCACAAGCGAAAAGTCTGGCACAAGCGAAAAGTCTGGCACATCCGGCAAGTTGGAAAACGCAAACGAAATCATCTCCAGCGTCCTCGCCAGAGTATTGCATCTCTACGGATTCATTAACCGTGATCTCAGCCTCACACCCTGGGGTAAAGTATTGACCACCATCGACCTTGCCGGACTCTCCTCCCGCCAAATCGAGCTGTTGGTGGTGATCCTGCTCTTCTTCAAACAGTACGGAACCCATCGGCTCGACGCCTCAATCAAAGTGCCAGGCGAACCAAAGGACCCAATCATCCGGGCAATCTCAAGGCTTTCTCTCTTCCACGAGTCTTCTAGCGTCACCATCTCAACCCGCCTCAGCCAAAACTTGCTTGCATTCCGCTCAATTTTGCAATTTGTCCGCGCCCAGGCCAACGAATTGAACCAGGCAGGTCTTGTGACGTTGCTTTGCTACGGGGAGTTTGACCGCCAGAAGTACAACAACAAGCAATGGAAAGACCTCGTTGCAGAGACTCCTTTTAGAGGGAATTTGCCTAGCACTGCCGTTGCCATTGCGGCTGAAACGTACTTTGACGAGTTCAAGGGCAACGTGGCTCAGTCCAAGGCCCTGATTTCCAAGGCTTTTGGCAAGGACGTTGTGCTGGTGTTGGATAGTAATTTTGTATTTGTTGGCAAGGTGTTTGAATTGGGTGAGAAGTTGGCTGCTGCTGGGTTGTTGGAGAAGCAGTACGGGGAGTTTCTTGCCGGTGCAAGAGAGTATTTGAAGGAGAAATGGACACAAGTATGAGACGAGCTTTGCTGGTGGAAGAAGGATTTACGTCTTGTTCATGCGTAAAGTAGAGTGTTGTGTTGGTGCGATGCTGGGTGCCTAGTAATAAAAGTGTTTGAACATGATTGTAGAGAGTGTATTCACTTGTTGGCCCTGGTAAGTGACAAGGATTGGTATAGTGATGGATTGGTATATTGTGGATGTCTTAGGTGTATGTTGAGTTGGTTGATTTGAGCTCATGGTATCCCGGTGAAGAATAGGCGACACTTTTGAATCAATTATTAGTGCTTGATTATCATTCGTGCTTGATTATCATTTGTACTTGATTATATCATGTTAAACATCAGTCATTTAATGAGATGCCATTGTAACGTGAAACCTCTGTAATTACACACCATTGTAATATTCTAAAAATACAAACAGGCCATGGTAACGTACATTTACCAGCTACTCAGAAAAGACAAGAAGGGCAGCCGGGCAGGTAGTCCCTCCGGGGGCGAGACTCCATAGCTCCATCTAAGTCATCTCTCTTCAACAGTTCCTTAAAGATCAAGTCGAAAGTTTTTATCCCCATTCATAGGGTTTTCTCTCGACTTCAAAATTACCGGCGCCGTCCTTAGTTTTTTAGACGGTGAAATATCAATCTCACCATCCGGGGGAGCCTAGTATAGCTATAGAAGTAAATAAATATATTATTATTACAGGAAAGTTAATTCACCTCCTAATCACCTCTCACCCCAAGTGAGGGTTGAAAAACTCCCCCTCATATGATGAGATTCACCAGTCAATCTTGATAAAAAAGCCAACCTAACATCTTACACAATCAATAAAAGTACTGTGTATCAACAATATATAACTAAATACAAAAATAAATATTATTCTCACACCAATATAATGACACCACGTCAATGAGACCCCTTCACGTGACCTTCGTCTCATTTTCAACCACATCTACTCTTCTTCATGGACAAACTTGGAACATTGTACTCAGTAGACGGCACCAAAGCCCTAGAGTTGCCACCCATTGGACAAAACGATGTCATATACATTGGCAGAGGCCTGAGCTGCCATATAAAATTGTCTGGGCCCGATATCTCGTCGGTTCATTGCAAAATCCTAAAGAGCCAAAAGACCTTGGACGTATTGTCGATAATCGATTGTAGCTTGAATGGAACGTTGCTCAATGGGAATCGCATGACCATCCAGGAGCCATATGGACTCCGGAGCAACGATACAGTGGTTTTTGGCCGGGGAAACGAGTACATTTTCAAAATGCACAGCTACAACGTGTTTGACCACTATACCTTTAGTGAGGGCGATTTATTGGGAAGTGGCAACTTCGGAGCAGTCTACAAGGCCAGGCACCGTGCTAGTGGCCAAATTGTCGCAGTTAAAGTCATTCAGAATGCTTCCAAGGGCACAGAATTTGACGCATTACAAGGCTGTAGTCACGAGAATGTGATCCGCATCATCGAACAGTTCTCGGGCCATCTGGACTATACGTGTTTGGTGATGGAGTATATTGGAGGCGGCGACTTGTATGCCAAGGTCACTAGATCGAAACTCGGAAGGTTGCACGAGTTGGAGGCCAAGGAGTACATGTACCAAGTGTTCCAGGGCTTGGTGTATCTCCATAGCCAAAGGATTATCCACCGGGATATCAAGTTGGAAAACATCTTGCTCCAGCAATCAGGAACCCGGCTTGTGGTCAAAATTGCCGACTTTGGTCTTGCAAAGGTTCTTGGTGAGCAACTGTTCACCAAGACCGTTTGCGGCACTCCACAGTATGTGGCCCCAGAAATTTTGAGCCGCAGTATGGCTTACTGTCAGCTGGTTGATTTGTGGCTGTGCGGAGTGGTTTTATTCACCTGTTTGTACGGCTACTTTCCGTTCAACAAAGACGACATGATCCGTGACACAATCGGGTACAACAGTCAGCATGATTTGACCAGTGTCAGTAGCAATGCCAGTCTGTTGTATGAGAATTTGTTGTCGGTGAATCCCGACCAGCGTCTAGATGCTTCCCAGGCCATGGAACATGTGTGGTTTGATAACGACAGTTTGGACGTGGACAGATTTGTTGCCCGCTATTCTGTAGGGGGATCGATAGGAAATGGTTTGGAGAAGGAGTTTGGAAATCTGTTGTTGAGTGCGTTCAGTGCAGGCATACGGTTGGAGGAGGAGAGTTTTGCTTCGGTAGTAGAGCGTAATGGGAGTAGAGTGTAATGGAGGCGGATTACAAGCATGGAAATTGCAGAATAATAGGTGAGAAGTCCCTGGTGAGATTCCTAGTGCATTTTTTTGTGAAAGAACGGAGCTTTAAATATTTGCTTGAAACTTGGCAATTTATAGAGTATCTGAATTCATGGATATCTGAATTCTTGGATATACCCGTTGAGCTTATTATATTATATCTATATTAATGGTACCAAAGACCTTTGAAATCATCTTTTTATGGTATACAGTAGACATGTGGCATGGGTAAAAGGTCATCCATTAACATGGGGACTACATTGTCATCAAATTGACAATTCCCATTTTGGTGATGATGTATTTGGAGTCAGCCTAATTTAGCACTGGCATTAAACATAAGACAGCATAAATATATTTCAATTCGTGCTGCATTTTACTGCAGGGCCTCGACATTTGAGACAATATCCCTACTTTTGAGATTCAATACGACGACTGAAGAAGAAATAATTCATAAATGTATTTAGTTCGACATCTCCAAGCATAGGAAAGTCACACTATATAACTCAAAGTAAGAAAGAAGAAAATAAAATAAGTAGTCAAAGTAAAACGACCCGGGTATCTGCAAATAAGTATATTCCATCAGCCAAATCGACCTTTGGCATGCTTGTATCACAGGCGCAAGATGATGTAATGATTACACCATCTTAAACGGACCACCGTTTAACTTAACCCTTGACAATCTCAGATACAGTTCCAAGAGAACGGAATCTGCCCAAACGGAGAACAACACCACCACAAGCACGGTGTCTGATCAATTGTCTTAATCTACCTCTAATTCTTCCAAGGATAGTTTGGGAGGTGAGCTCGAGGAAAAGCTTCAAGTTACGGTTACCACATCTTCCGCTAGAAATAAATCCACCCCAGGTGTTGAAAGTGTTGACCGAATCGTAGTTAACAAAGACAAAGTCAATTCTGGCGTCACCGGATTGGAGAACAATGTCGTTAGTAGATTGAGAGAAGACAGACAAGAAGAAGTTACCACCAAACAAACGTCTAAGACGGCCGGCAAAAGTAACATCACAACGACGGCCTCTAAGGAATGGCAAGTGGAATCCATCGAGTCTGACTCTTCCAAATGGACGGAACAATCTTCCGCCAAGGTTTCCGTACGAGTTAAACAACAATTCAGCAGAGTTAATAGCACCTTGGTCATCAGAGAATTGGAAAGCATTGCAAGCTCCCTCCAAGTTAAGCAAAACCTTGACACCACGGCTTTGACAGGTCGAAATGTCTTGGGCAATTTGGTCACAACCGCAAGCACCACAGTTTTGGAATTGTGGGTCACCAGAGTTTTGGAATTGCTCAGGGATGTCCATCACAACGACATCAACATTGTTTTGGCAACAGCTGGCCAAAGATCCCTGGTCTTGTCTCCAGTACAGAACAACGTTGTTGTTGCTGCCAACAGAGAAAGCCAGAGCGCATCCGATAAGAAAGATCAAAAAGTTCATAATAAAAAAGATTGTAATTGTTTTGATGATTATTCTAGAGAAATACGCCGGTATATATAGTGAAATATTCTGTTGACTCATGTACCCAAAGGTATGTCCAGCTCAGACATCCCTGATGCACCTCAAAGACCCTTGGTAACTGTTTAAACAACTATAATTTTACGCAGGATTGCTTGGGAAAATAGTGCACGTTTCAATTGAGTAATAGCTGGTATTTTCCATTTTACTGCGAAATATCAACTTCGAACATTGGCTATTACTCACAAATCTCTGGTCACTGGCTTGTGGGGAGTATATTACGTTTAGAGATATATTATTTTTAGATTTATTTTATGATTTATGGTTAAATGTCTCATTACCCTTCAGATTCTTTGGAATGCCAGCATTGTACTTCTGTTACAGACCCTGATTGTTTGGTCTCAACGATCAATTTGGGTTACCATCATCTGCATTTTCACCTCTGCATTTATCTGCATTGGTGCAGGTTTTTCCATATCCGTAGCTCTTCATCAATAGTCAAAACGGTAATTTGCTTGAGAGAATAGCTCAGTCTATGGGGTCTATCAAGTGCACTTAATCTACATAATTTGCTCATCCAATTTTATTAATTTTCCTGGTTCTTCAATTTATCTGATTCTTTAATCCGCTGACTCTGCTGAATTTGCTGAATCTGCCAAATACTTTAGTCTGCTGAATCATTCAATCCATTTAAAATCCATCTCTGGGCTTCTCATCCACTATTCAGCTTAGCAATCTACTAGCGTGTCTCAGCTTAGTACATTGTCTCACCGAGGTCTTGATGGTGACGTTTTCATTCAAAATGTCCATCAGGGTTTATGCATACTAACGCAGGTCGTATGCCTCAATTTCTACCAGTAATTGAGTGCAAAAGGGGTAAACAAACTGAAAAGAAAAGCCATTTCCATTCCTAATAGTCCAAATTTTAAAATTCGATCCAAGACAGGCTGACTTCCAGGTAACAGGGCATTGTGTCAACGTAGTAGGAATAGATTTCTTTCTTTTTGAAATAACAGTGGCTACTATCCATAAATCGTTTACTTTCTGTAACACTAGTGTACAACTAGTCAATACTCGCTATAAGCTTTGCTGCTATTGGCTATAAACTTTACTGGTACATCTCATTTGTACCAGGTTTACTTTAGTGACAAAGAAGTCGTGAAAATCACCCAATGGAGAAGTCTTAGATCACTATGTTTGCTACTTTAAATTTACTTTAGCGCACAAGGCAGCGTTGTCTAACATTACATTTCTTGTCTGTTGTATAGTGGAATTGTTTCTTTTCGGCTAGGGTCACCTTGATTTCCTGTTTAGGGTTTGCTGCTGGTTTTCTACTCACTTTGTTACACTAAAAGGTACTAGTCTCATCGTCAGCTGGTTGACGTGAACAGGGCTAAATTTTTTGCTGGAGAGGAAATAAGCTTCCACCAAGTGATACTCGACAGAGAAACAGAATACGCCATGGTTAACATTTCACTTGCGCAGTATGTCTGAAACTATTCCCATCCACTGAGTTTTTCAATTGGCAATCGTGGTAATTGTTATCAGCAGATTCATCACCAAACACCTTCCTTAAGGTTGGATCATGAAACGAACTGTATTGCACTTGCCCAATTAACTGATACGCCAAGAAAGGAGGTAGAATTTACTTTTCTGAAATGCAAATCATCATTCGACCAATGTCTGAAACATTAGAAACTTAGACAAAAATTCAGACAAAATTCAGGCAGGGGCATTCTGAACCGTGCTCATCACTCCGGAATTCAACACAATGTCTATTGGGATTTTAACAGCATGATGCAGTGATGTCATCTATACAAAGTGCCGAAACCCTTTGACCTTAATCAGGAAACCCAGGGCTGTGTGATACAAGCAGCAACTTACCCGGTGAGTGTAAATTTTCTTTTTTTTTTTTCAATTGGGGGTGAAGAACCCTCCAAAAATTTTTCAATCGCTCCGTCCTTATTAGCTCAGTTGGTAGAGCGTTCGGCTTTTAGAAATAAGGAACCGAAATGTCCAGGGTTCGAGCCCCTGATGAGGAGTTCTTTTTTGCCTTGTGCCGGGCCGTAAGTTTTTAATCGTGTTAGAGGTACTTTTTTATCATTATAGAGTGACCAAATGAGTCCTTTCTAGAGACCCCTAATCCCCGCGAATGCATCGTGTAATTTAACTTTTTGCTTCCGTTTCATGCCGTCGTGATGGTTAGACATCCCTGAAACATTAGCTAAGACACACTGTGCAATTGAGATATTTATAGCTTTTCAGGGAGAGGAACCAAAATGGTCGACAGACTAATTTAGAAATATCCAGCCATCTTAGAAGTACCGAGTCATTGGACAGCCAACTACGCCAGAATCAGCTGTTGGACTACTACCTTTCCATCTTAATGATATACTATAAAATGTTCCAAGTAAAATTCATTATCTATATTCTTTTTTAATTTAGACCAATGGGAACCTCTAGTAAAAGATATTTGCTCTCCCTTTATTCAGGAGTTGTTGTCTTAGTGATGCATGATAACCAGGCTCAAGTGCTACCGTAAGTAATGATGGCTTTCCCTCTTTAGGTTAAGAGGGTATGATTATGGATATGAGAATATAGGTATTGGTTGCCAATGGTAATTTTTACCCAAGAACAACAATACGCCTATACACTTGATATATTTTGTAACCTAATCTAACTGCAAATAGTACTAATCTAAGTCCAGATTATAGGTTAAAACAATAGATCTTTCGTAGACTAATATGTTAGGGTTTCACTAAGTAATAAGATTACAATAAGATCATTCTTATGCATCTATTGCGATTAAGCCATGATATAGAACATGGCAAAGCCTCGTTGTAATACCAGGGTATCTGATCACACGAGTAATAATTTAACGTCATGGTTCAAAGAGATACCTGCTACAATACTGGTGCCAGTCCTTACAATCTTGCTACCATACTGGTGCCAGTCCCTACAACCTCGCCACATCTACTAGTAATGCAGTTATGGTTTACCACAACGCCACAGTTTGTGATACTCATTAGCCATAGTAAGAAAAGAATTAATTGAATTTTCAATAATGTAGGGAAACATTAAATTATCAAAGAAAATATCTCATGCAGAAATAATTTTATTGATTATTACTAGGGAGAATCTTGCTGATGTTATGGTTTTTAAGTTGAAGTAGCAAACACCTTTAACCAATGAAATGACTACTATGTCTAAGCAAATATTATTCTTTTCTCTTTCCAATTTTTTAATATTATAATTTATGAATTTTCCGGTATTTTCGTTGTCAATGGGGCTGCTATTTGCTAAGTTTGCCGTGATGATCCTCAGGCAATGAGCAATTTGATTATAGCAACCTAAATATGTATAGAATTGTGGTAAAAATGGACTACTCTGGAATAAGTAAATTGTGCAACAATAGCTAATATAAAATTCCTTTATTTGAATAACCAGTGTTTCGTCGCAAAGTCCTTTGACTAAGGCAAACACCAAGTGACTCATTAGGAAGATAGCCACGCAGCCATCTAATCAAACATGACTACTAAAAAAATATTAAAGTGAGTAACCCAAATAAAAAATCATTAATCCTATAGCAATTATATTTCAAAAGTACTACTAGGTTGATACCATATGAAGCTTCATGGCAAAATATTATCGGGAAATGACATGTATAGCTGTCAAACAGCATTGAAATTCACATCATTTCATAAATAGACACGGAAATTTGTAATGAGAAATACAGAAGCAATACTTATTTACATTGTAGGTTTCTAAAAACAAATATACTCATGCGGTAAAATAATCTAGAATCCAAAAATTCAGCTTCGACAGCCCAGTTCCGTAGATTGACGCTGATTTCTCCATTGACTGATATTTCATTGTAGTCATTTATTCAAACCCTCCCATTCTACTTTGATAATTCTCCATTAATATTCATTATACCTTTATACTTCACATTCATGTTCCTGACAATACCAACACACATTATTTAATCCACAATTGGCGATTGAAGTCATATTTATTAGGGCGAGAAGGGTTCTTACCCATTTTGAAATCCACACCTTCCACTCTTTAGTTGCTCTTCTTTGCTCACGCCTCACCTATTCGTCGGGAATTGTTGGCCACAATCTCCACTTTATCGGCATGAACTACATCATTTTCCAACTTTATGGTGACATCCTTGACCACAAATGTCCAGACATCGTCACAGAATCTATAAATATGCAAATGTCCTTTGAAGGAGAGTTTTGCCTTCAATTCCTCCTTGATATTTTCTGCAATGATTCTGTCAAAATTGGATAAAATCTTCAACGCCAATTGCGGCTGGATCCGCTGATCCAAAATTAAATTATCCAATGATTCAATAAGTGTGATTCCAATCGTGGTCTTTCTGTATAATTCATAGTACCCAGGTCCATTCATGTTATGCTTTTTGCTTAAAACTTGAGCGTTTGAAAATCCCTACAGACGGTGCTGCTAACCATAACATAATCCCGTGACATTACAAACCGTACGTATCAACATGATTGTCGATTAGCACGTGATAACAATGTATCACGTGTGAGTGGTTCTAGACGCACCACTCTAGTTTTGAAACTATCATTTTTGCCACTTCATGTCTTCCATTCAAGTGGACGAAAATAGTATTGATGAGGGATTGTATTCCCGACAATTATATGTGCTCGGCAAAGAAGCCATGATTCAAATGCAAAATTCCCTGGTTCTTGTTGTTGGACTCAAGGGCTTGGGAATTGAAATTGCAAAGAACATTTGCTTGGCCGGGGTGAAGCGATTGGGAATTTACGATGAGCAGAATGTCGAAATTGGTGATTTGTCGTCGCAGTTTTTCCTCCAAGAGAAAGACGTGGGGCTGAACCGTGCCTTGGCATCTCAGGAGCCTCTTTCCCAGCTTAATCAGTATGTTCCAATCAACGTTATAAACACCTTGGAAGAGTCTGTGTTACGTGGGTTCCAGGTGATTGTGGTCACTTCTGGGCTTTTAAGCTTGGAAAAGCAAGTGTTGATCAACGAATTTGCCCGAGCTAACGGGATCCGGTTCATCTCGGTCGACACCAGGGGTTTGTTTGGACAGGCATTTGTGGATTTTGGAGACAAATTCACCATCACCGACGCCACAGGTGAGGAACCTTTACAAGCTATGATCACTGATATTGAACAAGATGGAACTGTGACCACTTTAGCTGATGAGCGTCATGGATTGGAGGATGGTCAACATGTGAAGTTTAGCGAAGTCAAAGGCAGTCCAGAAGTGGAGAAATTAAATGAAGGCGAGATCTTTGAAGTTAAGGTCTTGGGTCCATTTGCATTTAAGATCATCACTGATCGGAAATTGACAGGGTACAAGTCTGGTGGCTTGTTCACCGAAGTTAAAGTACCAAAGACCGCTACTTTTAAGTCATTGAAGGACCAAATTGCCCGCCCTGAATTACTTGTGTCTGATTTTGCCAAATTCGAACGGCCTGCTCAGCTCCATTTGGGTTTCTTGGCATTATACTCATTCTCTGAAAAGTATGGGAGAGTTCCACAGCCACATAACCAGGCTGATGCAACCGAATTGCTTCAGTTTGCGAAACAAGCCAAGACGCAATATCCTGACGTTGTTGGTGAGGCTGAGATTGACGAGAAGTTATTGACTGAATTGTCTTTCCAAGCCACAGGTGACATTCCAGGAGTCAATGCCTTTTTTGGAGGGTTGGTTGCCCAAGAAGCATTAAAAGCCATTTCCGGAAAGTTTACGCCGCTCAACCAATGGCTTTATTTTGACTCCTTGGAGTCTTTGCCTGATGCCAATGAGTTCCCAAGAACCGAAGAGACCACCCGGGCACAAAACACACGTTATGACGGACAGGTTGCTGTTTTTGGCTCGAAGTTCCATGAGAAGGTGAAGTCCTTGAACATTTTTCTTGTTGGGTCTGGGGCTATTGGATGTGAGATGTTGAAGAACTTTGCCTTGCAAGGTTTGGGATCCAAGGGCCGGATCATTGTCACTGACAATGACTCGATTGAAAAGTCCAACTTGAACCGACAATTTTTGTTCAGACCAAAGGATGTGGGCCATAATAAATCAGAGGTGGCAGCAGCAGCAGCAGTATCTATGAATCCAGATTTACAAGGGAAAATCACTGCCTTGACCGACAAAGTTTGCCCTGAGACTGAGCATATTTTCAACGACAAGTTCTGGAACTCACTTGATCTTGTGACAAATGCCTTGGACAATGTTGAGGCACGGGCTTATGTTGATCGGAAATGTGTCTTTTACCGCAAGCCGTTGCTTGAAAGTGGTACTTTGGGAACCAAGGGTAATACCCAAGTGGTGGTGCCAAACTTGACTGAGAGTTACTCTTCATCCAGAGACCCACCAGAAAAGGGAATTCCAATGTGCACATTGCGATCCTTCCCATCGAAGATCGACCACACAATTGCCTGGGCCAAGACTCTTGTGTTTCAAGAAGATTTTGTGGACATTCCGGAGAATGTCAACTTGTACTTGAGCCAGCCAAACTTTGTCGAGCAGACACTAAAGCAAAACAGCGACGTGAAGGGAATCTTGACGAACATCAGCGAATATTTAAAGAACCGACCATTGCTGTTTGAGGACTGTATCAAATGGGCACGTCTTGAGTTTGAGCTCCGATTCAACCATGACATTGCGCAGTTACTTTACAACTTCCCAATAGACTCCAAGACCACCACCGGTGAACCATTTTGGTCGGGAACGAAGCGGGCTCCTACACCTTTGGTGTTTGATATTTCGAATCCTGACCATTTCCATTTTGTTGTTGCTGGAGCACATCTCCGGGCATTCAATTATGGACTCAAGGGAGAAGATCTTCCAGTTGAGAAGTACTCGCAAGTATTAGCTGGGGTCAAGATTGAGCCTTTCCAGCCAAAGACCAATGTGAAAATCGCCGCCAATGACGAGGAATTGGCTTCGATTAGCCAGGATACCGATTCAGACGAGTTGAAGAAGTTGCTGGACTCACTTCCACCGTCGTCGAGTCTTGCTGGGTTCCGATTGAGCCCAGTTGACTTTGAGAAGGATGACGATTCGAACCATCATATTGAGTTTATCAATGCATGTTCCAACTGCCGGGCGTTGAATTATGGGATCCAGACGGTTGAGGAGTCGAAGACCAAGTTTATTGCTGGTCGAATTATTCCTGCGATTGCCACCACCACGTCATTGGTTACAGGCTTGGTGCAGCTTGAATTGTACAAAGTCATTGTTGAGAAGAAGTTGGAGGACTTCAAAAACGGGTTTGTCAACTTGGCGTTGCCATTTGTTGGTTTTTCTGAGCCGATTGAGACGCCAAAGGCCAGTTATAACGGCAAGAAGTTTGATACTATTTGGGACAGATTTGATGTTCGAGACAAGAACATTACGTTGCAAGGATTGCTAGACTATTTCAAGACGAAGGAGGGTTTGGAGATTACGATGTTGTCGTATGAGTCTGCGCTTTTGTACTCGCTCTTTGTTGGTCCAGCAAAGTTGAAAGAGCGCAAGGACTTGACGATCCCAGGGGTGTACAAGTTGATTACTGGTAAGGAGATTCCAAAAGACAAGAGTTCTATTGTGTTGGAAATCTGTGCCGATGATCAAGAGGGCGAGGATGCAGAGGAGATTCCGTTTATTGTGTTGCACTTGGAATAGACTGGTGGCTGGTATTCAATGAATGTATGCTTGTATATGTAGCAGGATTGTGGAGAGGGTGTAGTAGTAATGGGAAAGATGGAAAGTTGTTGGGATCAAGGTATGGAGGTTTGTGAAATTAGGTGTATGAGATGAGGCTGGGTGAGTAAATGTGGTGAATTTCGGCTGGAAATGTGGTGAATTTCGGCTGGAAATGTGTTGAAATGTCGCAGAGATGATTATATAAGAAATTTAATACATACTAGGAAGTTAATACATAGTAGAATCTAAAATCATAGTGGAATCTCAATACATGGTAGAAATTCAATACAAATTCAATACTACACTCAATCTGCCACCATTTCCTTATGTAAATCTACCCATGGCATCATTCCAAGGTACAGCGTCTCCGTAAAAACATCTACAAGTCCAATGAGACGTGAATTGGCAAATATACACTCCAAGTAGATACAACTGCAAGCAGGTATAATCAACAGCACAACCATAATCGGCAACACAACCACTAAGCAGTAATCAAAGCTTCAGCCTCATCAAGCACATCGCTCGATATAGTCGTCCCTGTGCCTTGAGCCAACTGCTTCAACGACAAGATCTTGTTCAGCAGCGACAAGCCTCGGAACGCCAACTCAGAGTTCAAGGCCTCGATTCGCTGCTGGTTGTTTTTAATCACCAAGCGGTTTTCTTGGATGGACTCATTGTACAATTTCAAGTCGTTTTTGTAATTTTTCGTGTCCTCATCGTCCTCATTTAGCAATTCTTCTTCTGTGATTGCTGGTGAGCCTTTGAACTGGCTGGTGATGAGGCGTTTCTCCTTGACCATGAGGAGAATGGACTGGTTTAATTTGTTGATGGACTTGGTGATTTCATCCTTCAAGTCACTGAGCTCATTATCGTTTAAGGATTTGATGGTTTGTTCAAATTCCGAAATCTGGACGGGGCGCGAAATTGACATGGAGCAATCTACAATGATTCAATTTTGCGGGGAGCAAAGTAATGCACCAAGGCATCACGTCAGCCGATAAAAATGCGCCTCGGACACTTGTTTGTAATGTGGAGATTTTATATTTGAAATCAATTGGCTGGCTCTTTTGCTCAAAATGATTGTAAGTATACATGTGTGCTATATTCCAATGACAGTACACTAGTTGAAGTGTTTCCAGAGTGTTTAAATGAGCATGGATGACAATGTCAGGCCACTCGGATTCAAGCTGACTGAAAATACAATAACCCAATTCAGTATCATCCATGAAATATATTCCAGGCTATTAGAGCTTGATAGAGTTTTATTATAAAGCTACAATGGTATATTTCATTTACTATTCCATTTATCGTAGTCACTTGTCCCATTTACATAATCTCATATCCCTCTTACCAATCACTTGTCCATTTACCAATCTCATATCCCTCTTACCAATCACTTGTCCATTTACCAATCACTTATCCATTTACCAATCACTTATCCATTTACCAATTACTTATCCATTTACCAATCGCTTATCCATTTACCAGTCACTTATCATTTACCATATATTCATTTGCCATTGCCATATAGATCCACCAACTCTCTCATGACAATTATCCATATAATCCATCTGAAATATTTCGCAAATCACACCACTCATTGCCATTATAATCTACACAATATTCAATTCGTCAACACATTTCATCAGCATGCCCAATCCTAGAGCATTTTTCAACCGTGGTTTTCGTCCACCCATGAAATCCATCCTAGAAATACTACCGGGAAAAAAGTTCATCAAACGACAATTGTTCGACCTAGATTCTCGCCATAGCTACAAGAAACTCTTGCCTGTTTACGAAAATGTATTTAAAAACCAGCCACTCCCAGCTTCCATCAATGGAGATGACTTGATTGTCATGAAGAAGGTCTTGGAGAAGTACAGAAACTACTCCAGCACCATCGATAAAAACCTCGTCGGATTGGAAAATCAGTTGATTGAAAAGGCCGGCGAGTACGGGAACAACGATGCTATTCTGCTACTTGCGTTTGAGACGTTGACACTCAAAGACACTCTGCTGTTGAACAGCGACGATAAGCCATACGCCAAAAGACTCATTAAGCAATTATATAACATGGACCATCCCTTGACGGTGAAATTGCTCGGAGACTTGTGCTTAAAACACCAGGACATTGTCTCTGCCGAAAAATACTACCACGAGTTTATAGCCCTTGAACACGATACCGTGATAAGCTCAGAGGTATACAAACAGTTGGGGATCATCGAGTTCCAGCGGACAAATCTCAGCAGCTCCAAGATTTGGTTTTTAAAGTCCATCAAGTATGGTCATTTGGACAAAACCGTCGTATGTCACTACTACCTCGGTGAAATGTTTAGTGCCAGTGATCCCCAGTTGGCACGTTATCACTTTCAATTGGCTGCCAGCAAATCGTTCAAAGAGTCGTTCAAGAGCCTTGGGTACTTGGAGTTGAACTATTTCAGCAACTTTGTTCAGGCCAGAGAATGGTTCAAGTTGGGGGTCGAAGTCGGCGATTTCCAGTGCTTGGTCGGGCTATTTGACGTGTTTTATCAATTTGGGAAGGACTCTGAGGCAAAGAGAGTATTGCGCAACATCAAAGAAGTGTTTAAAGCAGAGGAACACCGTAAGGTTTTGGATGAGTTCTTGAGAAGTCGATCGAGTGCGGTGAAGCATTTGATGAGGAGCGAGTGAAAGAAATGACAAATATACAAGGTATGTTACCAGGTGCATCAAGAAACAAGAGGATGGTAATGATAGACGGATTGCTGCAGAAAATCAGAGTGAATAAATGGTAATGTGTTGTTGAGATGGTGAATGAAATGAGAACGTACAATAGCGAATGGAGGAACAAATGGGTGATACATAGTATGAATTAGGAGGATAGTATTACATATTGAATCAATTGATCGTGTATATTGAGTTGGGAGTAGAAAGTAGGTGAATGTGTTTGAGTCAGTGAATGTTTTCAGGTAAGGTTGAACATATAAAGTACAGACTTGAACCAATGGAATAATATCATGTATATTGAATTCTGAAAGATCGACTATTGAATCGTGTGTATTACCCAACTTTGAGGAACTATTACATATCTATTACCTTACGATAGTAACAAAGCCAGGAAACATTGCTATTATTACATATACTCACTACAATTATTATTTATTTACCTAAACCAACCCTAAATTAATAGGAGCTACTTCACAGTCCTTTATATTATACCGTACATGTCAAAAATATACGCCATATATCGTACAAGAGCTTGCAAATTCCAAATAACATGCCACTCCAACAATGTAACGATATAAGGTCAGGTGGACCTTTCACGTGACAACGTGGTCATGTGAACATGGCACGTGTTAATGATCTGGTAATGGATGAATGGTTAAGGAGACATGATGATCTCACTTGGACGATAAGGTTAGGTTTACCCTACTTAAGAGAATGATAAATAGAAAAGAGAACAACATGAACGGCACTGGTATTCTGAGCTCATCTTACAACTTATACATTGTAGTCAGCAGGCCTTGGGCTGTTGGATAAGGATTATAAGTGTTATAACGATTAGCCCGGACTAAATTCGTTATAAACAAATAAAAACGCAAAGCCTATAAGTACTTGTCAGAAAAAAAAACTTACAAGCTTCATTCCTCATGGCCCAATGGTTAAGGCGCTCGACTACGATAGTCGGGGAATCGAGAGATTCCAGGTTCGAGTCCTGGTGGGGAAGCTTCTTTTTTGTTTTTGTAAATCTTAGCTAATTTTACAAAGTTGTCACAGACTCGACAGAGGATGGTATTATTGACTAAATAAATTGGGAAATTCCTACTAGCATGAAATCAAAGTCGTCTACTGATATTTGAAAATGTCATTCACTGGCAATTTACCATT
This sequence comes from Saccharomycopsis phalli, assembly GCA_020342235.1. NCBI lineage: Eukaryota > Fungi > Ascomycota > Saccharomycetes > Ascoideales > Saccharomycopsidaceae > Saccharomycopsis > Saccharomycopsis phalli. The sequence goes on from CP073216.1 coordinate 1,375,688, forward strand.
ACTGAATTTAAACGGTATTTTCAGTGTATTCCAGGTAAATGAGAATACACTGTTGTAAAGGGTTTCACTTCTCCTCTTAGTAGCTACACTAATCCATTAGTTTCTCACATCTCCTTGACCTCTTATGATTTCCGTATCTTTCTGGTAATTGTGCTTCTTTTTTTATCCATCATGCTTCATTTCTTGCTGAAACAGCCATATTGGAAGATAAGAACACCACCAGGTATTAGTTCTCCATCAAAATATTAATTTATTTTATGTTCAAGTGCAAATAGCCAGACTTTCCTTGAATAGCCAAGCAATATAGTTTAGCTACCAACTCATATCTAGGTACAATATTACACTATCTTGTGAAAACCACATTATCCAAATGTAGCCAGTAATGATGGATATGGCAAATATCCGGGCTTTATTTCCAGCTCAATTTAAATTTCCCTGGGAATTGGTTTATCGCCCGGCGATCTAATCATCGTTACATCCTATATAAGATGCCGTAAAGTTTGGTTGTCAACTAACCGTATATACTGATTCAGGTATTGTCTGTTGGATAGCCGAATCCAAATACTGCGACTGGGCTAAATTCGATTGTTGACGTTCCGAGTTTCCTGTAAAAATATCTTGACAAATACCCCATAGCAGGATTTCGAGGACTGTCATTGACCCAAATCAAAGACTATCAGTTGTCCTCAAATCAAAGCCTTTTAGTCGGCCCCAAATCAATATAGCTGATTCAGAATGTCGAAATACTGGTAAATCATACCATACATCACATGTAGTATTATCAACACATGACATTGGCAATAGGTGCGAATATCCAGACTCAAGGACAATTATTCACCCAATGTCTATTAGGCAGTTAACTATGAAGTATATTCTATTCTGTTGGACTAATTCATTTAATAAAGCAAATGAACGTGTCGTAACCAAAGGTAGTTTGATTTGACTGATTGAAATTTGTTAGTTGGATTAGTCACATTATGCATCTCTAGTCGTAGAAGTTGGGCAGAATAATGTAATTTATACACATGAAATCACCACCACGTAAACATTAGAAATATACTGGAACAAATAACCACACAGAACTGCTAATAGTATCCAATGTATTGTTTGGTCACTGAATAGTTAGTGATTGAATTTGGGAGCCAGTCGTCATATCCAATCTCGGTATCCATTCTCACATGATAAAATCATATTAAAATCATTTGCAATTTTTCAATTATTCCAGCTAATCTAATTTCTTATTCAAATTTCTTTGCTTGAAAGCTCCATGTTTTGTCGAAATCCCCCTTTTCGACTCCTTCCGCTTGACACTCTTCACTCATCTTTTTCACTCATCCACTCATAAATTTTTTTTCACCCTCCTCGGCATGTCCAACGTGCTCAACAAATACATCAGCCAAGAACAAAAGCAGACCATAGTGAAAGACTTGGTTCTGAAATTGGATCATTCTGATACAGACACACAACATATCCATGATATTTGCCAACTTATCAGTCCTGGATTTGATTGGTCCGAGACCAAGACCCAGCTCCAGAAATACGGCGAAGAATGTATTGAAATGCTGCAAATTGAAAACATAACCCTCCTCACCGAGCCTCTTACCCTGTTACGTGATCATTTATTGCGCAAAGTGTTGGCTCGGATCGGGCATTATCTTGTTTCGAACCACTTTCTTCCAAGCCAGTATGAAGACGAAGAGTATGACTTCCCGAAAACTGCCTCCAGACTGGAAATGGCAGTCTATTTGAAGTTGGTGGAGACATTAATCCGGCAGAACTCCGAGGACATTCCAACAAATGTCACCATTCTCTCTCTTTATTGTATGCTAGTGCCCGATGAAGATATTTCCAATACATGCAGAGACATTCTCCGCTGGATTGTGCCTACAATGGCGAAAAACCGAGACCTTGACGCATGTGTGTGGTCTGTGGTGTTTGAGTTGGTGTCTTCGGAGTTTGACTCGCTTAGAAATAATGGGTACGTTCTCTGGATCCGGTACTTGATGGACCACCCTGGGTCGGAGTATTACGACGAGTTGGTGAAGAAAGAACAGTACTGGACGTTTCTCCAGCAGCTTCTTGTTAACAGAGTGCACCAGTACAGAAAATACGGCCTTACGATTGTCCAGTTTCTGATTCAACAGCTCAGAGTGTCGTTTTCCAACAAGATCATGTCCTGGGACGTCTCCAAGAAGGACCAGTATACTGACCAGTGGAAACGGTACTGTACACTATACGAGATTATGGGCATTGACACTGCGTTTCACCAGGTCGAGGCATCATACAGCGACATCCAGAGTATGCTAGACCCTGCCTCACACATTCCTGTTAGCTGGGGTCTATGCCTTGTCTCTACAGGCATCAAAGCCACCATGGATTCTGTGCGGAAATATGCGCTTGATATTATTTTGAACATCAAGAAAGAAAACTTGGTCATCTTTGACGAGTCCTGTGAGTATTTTCTTACCGAAGTATTGCTTCCATTTGCTATTCTGGGTAACCTCTTTATCATTGACCGTGCCCAAGTAACTGCAGAGGAGACATGTAGCCATGGAAAAAAGTTGGCGAGTTTTATTGAAAACATTTTCGTCGCACTTCGCCGGAACGGGAAATACGAAGCCATGAAGCTGGTTAGTTATCGGATCTTGTCGAAATTGCTCGAGAATGCCTTGTCCTATGACCATGCACGGATGTACGTTCTCATGGGATTATACCTGGGATTGGTGGGCTCTCGGGTTTTGGAATCACGCCATTTCAAGATCATCCACCAGTTGATGCAAAATTATAGCGAGTCTGAGTTGCTTGAGCGGTTTTGCCAAACTATATACCTCCGTTTTCTTCTCTACAGCCAAGTGTCTCTTGATGAGTACTTGGATATCATGGGAAAGTTTGTGAGGGCAAACAACGGAAAGCAGCACACTGAAAATTACGGGTACTTGTTGTTAGCTGACAGCTTGGAGTTGTTTCTTGATTACAACACCGAGAAATTTTCCCCTGACCAGTTTCTCCTGGTAGATGTACACAGCCTTAGTTTGGAATCTGCGGTGGTCTACTTGCTGATGATCAGCCACAAGGCAGATATAAAGCCTAGGATATTGGGCTACAAGAATCTCCAGGTGCTTTTGTTTGAGCTAGTGTTTAGCAAATTGCCTGGATTTGATACTCTTCAACTAGACGAGTTCTATATCCAAGCGGTTGTGGAACTAGGCACTGACAACCTGTTGTGGCAAAAGGCAACGGTTTTGGTCGATAGCGAGTTGTTTGAGGATGAAAACGCATGGGAAAGAGTCGAATTAAAGAAACTATGGGTGGTATTGAGCGTGGAGTTGCAGAGCTCGGACCCTAGTGTTGTGCAAGTGGGGGTTGAAAAGTTACGGTTCTTTGCCCAATGCTACAAGAAGGTGTGTTATTTTGAGCAGATTTTGAAACCAGGTGAGTTGGACAAGTTCCGCGGGTACTTGTTCAAAAACATTGGCTCTCAAATCAACCACAAGTGGCGTGACATTGCCTTGGGTAGCTATTACCTTCTTCTCAAGACATATGTGCAAGTGTCCGATATTCAGAACGTGGACTTGGAAATGTTTGAGAGGGATGTGGGATACATTGGATACAATTCTCAGTTGCAAATTGTCGATACTCTTGAGTATTTATTGCATAACCACATTGAATTGTTCGAGGTGGAGAAGGTGGTGGACATTCTAAAAGTATTGTGGCTCCATTTGATTGACGACAGACTTAAATTCAATGAGAACAAGCTTCATTTGCGGTTCATTGATCTTATTTGTCATCATCTGATTGTCACCAATGAAAAGATTTTGCCGATTTTCAAGGACCTTGTGCGCCAGTCTTCTGGGAGACGGACCTTGTTACCTAGAGTCAGTAAAAACTTGTACAAGATGTTCTTGGAGCAGCAGGAAGCGTTTGAAAACGCCATCGGCCTCTCTGATTTGTTGATTCTGATTTTTTCCGCCAAGAGACAAACCACCAACCTGTACAAGCTCGATCCTATCATTGCCAAAGAGTATGACCGAGTTATAAACTATGGTGTGGGAAATATCTACCGGGAATTGTACGGACCAGAGGAGGTCACCAGCAGAGTCGAGGTGATTTCGATGTTGGCATCTTTGCCTTGTTGTCGACTTAGCGACGAGATTTTCACGAAGCTTATTGAAGAAAAGCAGTACCACTTGTTTGTGCCTTTGAAACAAGTGGATCACAAAGAAGAATGGAAAAGAGTACAATTGTTTACCATGGTTCTTGTGCTAACGAAGCTGATTTCGCATGATCTTCTTTTCAGCAAGGTATCTCGGTTTATTGATGCACTTAAAACCGAGTCGTCGCCATGGGCCCGTGTCTACCTTGAATGGCTAATCTGTCTTGGATACAGTGGTGCTGAAGCAAATATTGAGATATTTTTCAAGAAATTGGAAACCAGAGACACGAATCCGTCGGTGATTAACTCGTATCTCCGTGTTTGCTATCTCATTTGCGTTGTTGTCGAAGACATGCAGCTCAAGAAGAAGTTCCTTGAACAGTTGCTCATGCACTTGATCACGTATAATGGATCAACCAAAGTGATGATCCGCCACTTTGCCAGCTCGCTCTTGTGCTGTGTTAGACAGGAAGTGGTGGAAAAATCCATTCCATTGGCCCCAGAGCTCGTGGAGCTTCTCCAGCACCATCATCAGAATGTGCTTGACTTGGGGAAAATCGACGAGTATCGAAATGGAGATGCATTGGTGTGGAACCCAATCGCGGACTTTTCCCTTGTAAGTACCTGTGGTGGGATTCTTGTCAAGCTATCTGACCGGCTAGACGTGAGATACATCCCAGAGGATAAGTTTGGGGTGCTCACGAAACAGCAACAAATGAAGTTGAATGTTCCAATTGGAAAGAAATTCGACGACATTTTTGAAAAGAGAAGGGAGCCGCGGCTTTTATCTTTGGACAAGAATACATTTGACAGCGTTGCCCTCCAAAAGAAGTCTGGTGCCTGGCGGACTGTTCTTGAGGAACAGACTCCCGAATCAGTCAAGAGAAACGACTTGATTGTCATGGGGTCGTTGGTAGACAAGGCTCCAAATCTCGGGGGTATTTGTCGGGTCTGTGACGTTCTTGGAGCGAAGTTGCTTACGATTGCCGACATTCGGTTGAAGAATAACCTGCATTTTAAAAATGTGGCCATGACAGCAGATATTTGGCAGCCAATTGTAGAGGTTGATGAGGCGAGTATCATTGACTTTTTAAGAGAGCTGAAGAAGAAGGGGTATACTCTTGTGGGGTTGGAGCAGACCGACAAGAGTGTGGAATTGAATGGAGACCTCAAGTTGCCTCGGAAATGTTTGGTTGTTCTTGGGAGGGAAAAGCAGGGGATTCCGGGTGATGTGTTGGCTGAGTTGGATTTCTGTGTAGAGATACGGCAGATTGGGGTTGTTCGGTCAATGAATATTCAAACTGCGACTGCGGTTTTTGTGCATTCATATTCGGTTCAGCACCATCCTGTGGAGTGATTTGGTTGTGGGGACAATGTATGTGGATTATGTGGATTTTGGATGTGTCCATGTAGAGTGAAGCTTGTGGTGATTACCAGGTAAAGAACCATACTGTAAAGATTACCAGGGTGATGGTAATATTACCACTGTTATCTTATAGTAAAAACATTCCAGGCGAATTACTACCATCGATTTTACATGAACATTAAATTTAAGCAAAGCTCTTTGCATCAGACTCATGTTCAGTCTATCAAAAAATGGTTTCAGTTTATTCAGTACCCCGCGTTGGTATGAATAAAATACACGGCTCGATGTAATTTCAATTTTCGTTGTAATCTCATACTATTAATATCGCCTCACCCATTAGTATTTTACACCGATAATAAGATTTCTGTCAATGTTGATTTCTTGGTCCATAGAGTGCGACATCGTTACAAGCTTATGCTCAGATATTTGCTAAATTATAGATGCGTTTTGTTCCTTTGTAATTGAATAATCGGAACGGTAGTGATGATTGAATTAAATTTTCTTCTTCTAACTACGGTGATATCTTCCTTTGTAGGAGAGATAATCCATTATAAGTTCTTATGGTCATGGGTTTCACATTACGTTACAACTGTATGTTCTGAATGTTGTGCCGTACGGTTTGTGCATTCCAATATGTCCCAAAGAATTACACCCGCCGCTTTCTACGCTAAAAAAAGCCAATTGCTCTGGTTGATACTATTTAATGCAACATAAAGCTGTATTTAATCCCGCTAAATTCAAGCCTCATTTGCATTTGTCAGAACTGTTTGGGAAACAGTAATCCATGTCTTCCAACGAGTTAATATTGGCTTCACATGCTTCATTATATTTTTGCTCTTTGCCCAGAGGCCTTCGGGGAACAAAAGAAAAGTCACCATCCATGATTGTACCAGAACCTTCGAGGGTGTAGTGAACCATTACTGTATCAATCTTACAAAGACGCTTACCGTTTTTGCCTTCGGTGGCTCTTCCATAGAGTTGAGCATTCTCAAAGGCTTTCAAGCGATTCTTCAAGTCTTCCTTGGTGTAAACCCGGCCAATTTTAAGCGACTTTTTTAACTGAATGTTGTCATGAAGTACACCTTCAACAATAAATAGATTTTTAGCGGCATTCATGTAGTCAATGGCCTGTTGTCTTTTGATCCCTTCATTTTGCCCTTCGGCAACTAATTTGTTGAATTTCTCCTTCTGGTTCGTGGTCATTGTTCTCCTTAATTCGAACAACTGCTTATACGTGTCATTGTCCTTCCATATGTTATCTGTGTTGTAACAATCCTTTTTCAATGATGTGAAATCGCGAATATGGCGGATCGTCTCCTCCTCTGGAATCCTACTATAATCATTCCAAAATTTCTTGATCCAGTCAGCTTTCCATATTGATGATGTTTCCGTGAACAATACCTTTAAGTTTAGAGTATGAAAAATATACTTAATTAAAGGATTGGTCTCGTATGGATACTTTCCTAATCCATGAATGAAGAGGCGTTCATTTTTAGGCACATATCCGTAAGTAAGAACCATGTCTTTGGTTTGCTCATTTTTACAATGCTCATAGCCATTCTCTTTCCGAGTGATTATTGGGGCATTTTGGCCAGTCATTTCCCCGGAATTAAGTAATTTGTCGATTTGCTCTCTTTGAGCGGCAAGAGCAGCATTGGTTGAGGCAGGATCGACTGGAGACGCAATGCCAAGCTCCATGAAGAGCAAGGCTAAAAGGACATGAAAGATGGACAATGTGTTCATTGATGAATAAAGTGGGCGAGTAGGTTAAAGTGAGTGGATATGGTAAAGTGAGTGGATATGGTAAAGTGAGTGGATATGATTCTATTTATAGTATTCTAGAGATATACTTGAGATCTATGCCTTGTGGTATAATTGCTATCCATGCCTTGTGGTATACTTGATATTCATGCCCTGTGCCGTTACTGCAAGGCTGTCGGTTTCAAATTGCCGCGGCATCAAATGATTTGTGTCAAGTATCTTGGATGGATATTTCATATTTGTAAATAGACTGAATTGATTTAATTCTGACTATCATTGGCATGCAATCAGAAAATGGATATAGCCAAGCATTGTATCATGTGGTTTGATGGCTCAAGGCCAACATTACACCGAGGTGGACTGCATCATGGCTAATTGTTTTCTGACAACAGTACGGTGATATACGTTTCTACGCCGTCAAATGTCAAAGATATAGGGTCAGGAGGTTCACTAAATAATAATAATAATAATAATAATAATAATAATAATAATATAATAATAATAATAATAATAATAATAATAATAATAATAATAATAATAATAATAATAATAATAATAATAATAATAATAATAATAATAATATAATAATAATAATAATAATAATAATAATAATAATAATAATAATAATAATTATTATTATTTAAGGCTATAGCTATACTAGGCTCCCAGAGAAGATTTATACTTCGCCGTCTACGACTAAGGACGGTGCTGCTATATAGTCGTCGAAAGAAAACTCTGCAACAGAGATGAAAAACTTTCGACCAGAGCATGTAAATATGTGAGGTAATGAGCATTGGAGGGGCAGTAAGTTTTCGCCTAAATCTTTAGAGATGACTTTAACCACTCCCTCCCCAAGGTAGTAACTCGGTAGCCCTCCTAACGTGCTGTAACAAAAAAAGGGAAAACTACCGGTCCAGCACCGACGAGTAGAATCCTATAAGAGTTTTAAGCTTTGCCTTATCTGAGAAAAGGACGCGAGCTTGAGTAGCATTGGTAATTCCTTCAGGTATCTGTGCCTGGGCTCGAGAGCCGGTTCACTAAGTCAGGAGCAAAATTTTATAATAATAATAATAATAATAATATTTATTTTTGTATTTAGCTATATATTTTCTCCGGCAATACGGTTATTCGACAGATATATTTTCACTCAGGAGCATCAGGCACCATTGCTATTGCTGAAAACCCACAACTTTCAAATAGTTGCCTGGGATTAAAAACTTCAATGGGGGCAGAAAATTTTATATATTATACATATGGCGAGCCTCAACATCAGCATTCCCTACCAACGACTATTTAAAGACGTCTCCTCATCAATAAGAGTGGAATGGTTAATTCAAGATCAGACTGAACCAGATACTGGCACGCTACGCCAAGGCTCAATTCAAGCGACTACTAAACAGTCAAAATTACTCTCAGAAGCCCTAGTTGGACCTAAGCGAACACTCGGCAAGATCAGATATTAAGCGGCCAAAGCTTAGTTTCACATTAAACAATGACTTTATTCAACGTAGAGGTTAGCCCATGAAATGGAGGATTTTATGCCATTGACGTTCCACAATTTTACCTACCTAGCACGTTAGGAGGGATGGCACAAGTCACCAATGACCTAGGAAGACTTGCTTCCCCCCATTACATATGCACTAGGTATAGTCAAACGTTCTCTGCACCAGAGTGTCTTCCGACTAGATATTGTCATTTGTCGGCAAAGTATACATTTCTGGAGTCTATTATGCTATAGTCTTGGAAGATATTATGTATATATTATATATAATATTATGTGTATATTACGCTGTAAATTGTGAATTGTGCCGATGGTTTTTCAAAAGCACCATCAGCTAAAGAGGTGCTAAAATCGAGGTCCTCGGAAGTTTTCAATTGAAACTCATTTAGTTTGGTACAGCTGATTATTGACAAGCCATGTGTAGAGGACAGTCAATTGGGCTGGCTACGGTGTTGAGTTACCACAGTTATGGTTCGGGTGAGGTCTCACAATTGAGACATGCACTTGGGATGATTACAGATGGGATATATTGGAGTGGATACTACCAAATGTCATTTTTGAATTAAAGGAAAGCCTCTGGCGTGAATATGCCTCGCAGAAACAGATTGCACATTGGGCAACCAGAATTGAATATATATATCAAGATGCTTGACAAGTCTTGAGGCTAGTTCTAGAAGAACTTGCTAGTCTTTCTCCTTTCTCTGCACTCCTTCCTTTTCTTTTGTCTCCTCACCAGTTTTTCAGTTTTTCAGTTTTCCAGTTTTCCAGTCTACTTTTCCAGTCTATTTTTCCAGTCTACTTTTCCAGTCCACTTTTCCAGTCCACTTTTCCAGTCCACTTTTCCAGTCCACTTTTCCAGTCCACTTTTCCAGTCCACTTTTCCAGTCCACTTTTCCAGTCCACTTTCACCTTCACCTTCACTTTCCAATCAGTCCCTCAATTTCGTCCCTCAATTTCGTCACACAATAACACAATCCTTCCCAGCCTCCTTCTCCGTCTCCACATTATTACCTATCTTCTGCTTGGCCCGCATATCTCCGTTCCGCGCCGCCCGCTGGATCCACCGCTGCGCCGCCTCCTCATCCACCTCACAGCCAATTCCCTTCTCCAAAAAATGCGCCACTGCAAACTGGGCCTTGCCAAACTCCAAATTCGCCGCCCGCAACGCCCAGGCATACGCCTCGCCCTCGTTCTTGGGCAAAAACGGCTCCGCACCGACAAGGTACCAGGCACACATGGCTAGCATGGCCTCTGGATTGTTGGCTAGTGCCGCCTGTGTGTAGTAGTGGATCGACAAGTTTGCGTCCTGGGGAATGATCTCGCCTGTTTCGTAAGCCTTGCCGAGAACAAGTGCCGACGGCACGTGTCCGAGCGACGCGGCTTGCACATACAACTCCAACGCATACTTGCGGTCGGAGATGAGGATATCCTTGAACCCCGAGTCGTAGATCCGGGCCAACTCGTAAGGAGCTGCGCAGATCAACTCGTTGGCCTTGGTCACGGCAATGGTCAACCACTTGATGCCGGCCTTTTTCGTGTTGTCGTCGGTGCCAAGTCCCATCCGCCCATAGAACGAGTACACCCCGAGCTTGTACATTGCCGCTGGGTGGTTTCTGGAGGCGGCCGACTTGAGGTACTTGATGGCCTTTTTCGCGTCCGGCTGGGTGCCAATGCCCTCCTCAAAGCAGTGTGCCGTCCGGTAGCACGACTCAATGTGGTTGTGTTTGGCCGCCGCCTGGAAGAGACTAAAGGCCTGTTTCTGGTCGACTTTGCCAAAACACCCCGAGGCATAGCCGTCGGCTAGCAAGTACTGGGCATCGACATAGCTCTTGTCGGCCAACTTCTTCAAGTAGTGCTGCGCCTCCTTCAAGAGCTCGCTGCGAAGCTCGCTCGGCTGGTCCATCATGAGCGCGGTCTGCAACACATACTGGGTGAACTGGAACAACACATATGGGTCGTGGCTCTTCTTGGCGTTTATCCGATACAAGTCAATCGCCTGCATCTTCGGAACAAGCCCGCCCTTGTTGTCGCCCAAGTACTGGCTCAACAACTCGTGCGAGTTTTGTGATCCCGGCTGGTAAAAGTTGAAGCTCTCAAACGTCTCCGCCGACTGATGCGCCTCCTGCTGGGTCTCCAACACAGTCTCGTTGGGGTGGATTGCGTTCGGGTATTCCGTCACGAGCCGCACCGTCGTCTGGTCATGTGGGATGTCGCTGAAGCTCGCATCTAGTACGTTGGAAGACTGGGAAGACATTGGACGATTATTTGGTAAGGCGCTTTTTATGGTAGGTTTCACGTGCGGTCGGGTAAGACCATGCAGCGTGGTATAACATGAGGTCCGGTCAAGAGTCGGGTTACAATGGCAGGGATTGGATCTGCAAGGATTGGCAAAATTTGGAGGAGGTGAAAGAGGTGGGAGGAGGGGGAGGAGGAGGAGGGCCGGAGGAGGACCGGAGGAGTTGGCGGGTTGACAAGGAAAACAAGGTGACAAGAAAAGGTAATGAGGCAAAGAAGAGTAGGTGAGGTAAGGAAAAGCAAAGGAAAGCAAAGGAAGGTAAAGGAAGGTAAAAGGGTAAATAAGTAAATTGGTAAATAGGTAAATAGGTAAATTGGTAAATTGATAAATAGGTAAATTGGTAAATTGATAAATAGGTAAATTGGCAAATTGGTAAAAGGAAGAAAAGAGATGATGAAATGATGAAATGATAAGATAAGAAACCAAGGAAAAAAAGAAACCAAGACCAAGGAATGAAAAAAGACTAGCCAGAATGGCGTCACTGGTAGAATCGTATTATAATTAAAATCACCAAATGGCTACATTTGATGATTCCATTGCACTACACATTCAAGAATGCCAACTGCTGTAGTACCATGTGTGGAAGTAGCGTAGATCATGCTGGTATCTTTACGTGCAATAACACTACCCATTCAAGTATACTAGGTTGAAATACGTCAGTGTATCCAATGGTGAATTTTCTCTTGAGTGTGGTTTATACACCAAAAACGGCCAATGCCGTTTCCAAGTAGCAATTACACTACTTCTACCTTACGCCTTACTTCCACTTCCAATCATTTCATCTACTTTTCAATCCTTTCATCTACTTTTCAATTCTTTTATATACTTTTCAATCGTTTTCACACTCTTCCATTGCAAGTTAATCGGTTCCTGAATGTCTTATTACCGATGCTGCAGCCTGTCACGCACATCAACATCAGGTGATACCATTGTAGTACCTCAGACATCATACCTCCATTGATCTCCATTCCACTACGCTTGCCATTGTCTTGGAAATGCCTTTTAATTGTTTAAACCAGGATATTGACTAGCTGTATTTAGTTGTAGCCCTCTAGCTCTATATATTGACTAGCTGTATAAAGTTGTAGCCAACCAGCTCTAGAGGTCGATGTCTTGTGTCCTAGATCAATGTGGCCATGTTTCAGTCAATATTCCAAGTACTCTCTAGCCATAGTTTTGGCTACATTTCCTTGTATGATTGCTCAACATGGTTGATTTGAAATGAGTGAAAAAGGCCATGTGGATTTAATTTAATACAAATGGCAATGATACGGCGATGATATAGATGGTGCGGTAAAAAGCAGTAGTAGATGGTAGTGGGTAGAATAGTAAATGGTCATAGATATAAAGTAGGTAGCATAGTAATAGGAAGGTAGTAGATCGAGTATTAAGTACTAATGGATGATAGCAAATACTGGAAATACCAATACTAAATAACAAACAGCAATACCATTACTAAATATCGGCAATACCAATACTAAATATCAAATGGAAATACCAATATTAAATATTAAAGTTGAAAATAATCAAATCACCTATAACAGAGAAGCTATTCTACGTTGGAATGTACTCACGCACGGCACAACATACAGCTGTAACGTAAAGTGAAACTCATGGCCATAGGAACTCACGAAGGACATCTTTCCTATAAAGGGGATTATTTCCGTAGTTGAATGAGAAATGAACATTCAACTCAATCATCACTGCCATTCCGATTATTCAATTACAAAGGAACAAAACTCATCTATAATTAAGTATCTGAGCATAAGCTTGCAACGATGTCACACTAAAAAAATGGAAATACCAAATGAAAATGCCAATACCAAATAGCAAATGAAAATACCAAAACTATGCAAATCCAAATTGCAATCACATTGCAATCACATTGCAATCACATTACAATCACATTGCAATCACATTGCAATCCACATACAATCCACATGCAACCCACATACAACCAACCCATCTACAACATAAACAAACCATTAATACCATAAATTCAAAACTATTCACTTACACACCCACTCAGCAAAAACACACCACGCCACACCGCCATCAGTCACCACCAAACCCTTCCACACACCCACCTCGTCACACGTCACTGCAACCTCCCAGCTTCCAAACGGCGTACTCAAGTCGGCCTTGCGGAGCTTGATAATCTTCCCCGTTGGACTCTGGAGCGCGAGCTTTGTGCGGATAAACCCCGACCCCGAGTTCAAGCCCGTGGACGGATGCTGCAGCACCTTGAAGATGTAGGTCCCGTCGATTGTAAGCAAGCGGATTTGCGGCTCCTTGACGTACAAGTCGTGAGACTGGCAGTGGACTGTTGGGAAGCGGGTGACAAACAGAAGGTCTTTGTATGAGCCCTTGTGGTAAATGGGGATCGAGAGGGCAAGCGGGTGGATGTTGGTGAGGCTCTTTTGCAGGCCCTTTTCGCCGCTGTAGATCTCCAAGATGCCCTTTTCGCCGTCCCTAGGCAAGAGGGCCTTGATGCGGGCGAACTTTGCATTGTTTTTCCAAAACACCTGGCAGAGGGTGAGGTCCTTGAAGCGGTCGTCACTGAGGGTCTTGTTTGGCGGCAATTCAATGTCGTCAGACTTGATAGAAGCAAACACCTCGACGTCCTGGGGAAGCTCAACCACGATCTCAAAGATCTCGGTGTCCTGGAGCCTGCTGAGGGCGTTGTTGAACTTGCGGATCTTGAGGCCGCTGGCGAAAAACTGCGGGTAGCAGCAGGGCAAAGCCAAGGCAATCATGGAATCCAACGGCGGAGAGATGTGCTGCTGCTCGATGAGCGTTGGGATGTGGGTGTGGATGATCTGGAGCGGCTTCAGAAGGAAGTAGAGCGAGTCTGCGCCGGTCAACATTGGGTGGAGCACCGAGTGCTTGTTAGCCAAGCAGCAGTCGATGAAGCGCCATTCGTGGTTGACCAACACGCTGTTCCAGATGTGATTTGTGGTGAGCGTGAAGTTGTGGTCACCAGGCTTCTTCAAGTACCCAATTATGAGCTCATTTTCGATACCGAGACAGTCCATGAACAACTTGAAGAGCCAGGCTAGCTGGGTGGGAGTTGCCAGCTTCGACTGGAAGATCTGGTTCATGTGCTTCATCGGACTGTTTCTGATATCGATGATCTCGCTCGACTCGTGGAGGTGCATCTTCTCCAGACAGAAGACGTAGCATGCGCGAATGCGGTCGAGATCGTTGTCGTACTTGATGAGAATCTCGTTCTGGATAAACGTCTTGGGCGAGATGTACGGGAGGTGCTTGGTCTTGCCAATGAACTCGTCAATCTGCCGGAAGTCCTTGTCAAAGTCTAGAGGCTGTGGTGCCGGTCCGGACTTGGATATCGGCACAATCTCATTGTCGTTGGCCTCGGTGAGCAACTTTTGCGGCTCCAAAATCAAGTACTTTTCCGTCTCAAGGGCCCGTTTCTGCCGCGCCTTGTAGTCCTTGGCCGTGATGGTCCGGCACCGGTTCAAATCGACCTTGGCTTCGATCCACGACGCCTCGGCGTCCGAGTTGTCGAAGCTCAAGTCGGAGAAGTTGTTGTTCTTGAGTGTGGCCACAGTGCTGCTGCCGAGGGGATTGCTCTTGGACGTTTCCTTGAGAAAGAGCTTCTTGAGGAACTTGGACGTGGACTTTTTGCTCTTTTTCTCCTCCAAGAAGACCACATCCAACGGATTGCTGTCGGTGGGGATCACGTTGTTGAGTGGTTCTGGAGATGGCGGCGATATGAGCTCCTTGGAAATGCGCCGGTAGTATTTGCTTTCCAGCGCAGACTTTTCTGGCTTCTCGGCCTCCATTTGGCAGTCCGTCTGGCTGCCCTTTTGACTCTCGTACGTCTGCTTGTGCCGATAATAACTCCCTGCCGACGTAGCACTCAAATCCGTAAGAGCAGTGCTCATTGACTGGACGCTCTCGTTACTATTAAACTGGCTGTGGCTGTTTGTCACGCTCGACAAGTCGTCTGGCTGCTTAAAGTCCACACTCAGCTTCGACTGGTTCAACGTATCCGGGTCGTATGGCACCACAAACGAGGTGTTGTTGGACACGCCGTAAAACGGCCGGAGGGGAACTCGATGTGGAGGCGGAGGCGGAGGCGAATCGCCGTTTTCAGCATCAGATCCAGACACATTTTCATCGGCCCGTGTCGGCACCACTGTCGATGAG
This sequence comes from Saccharomycopsis phalli, assembly GCA_020342235.1. Lineage (NCBI taxonomy): Eukaryota > Fungi > Ascomycota > Saccharomycetes > Ascoideales > Saccharomycopsidaceae > Saccharomycopsis > Saccharomycopsis phalli. The sequence continues at coordinate 1,390,938 of CP073216.1, forward strand.
TTGGAAAACTCACGGGTTCCAAACTCGTGCGAGGCAAATTTGGGCATGCTCATGCTGTGGTTCAACTTGTACATGTCGTTGATTCGGTCGACCAACAGGTTGAGATTGTGTGGGGTCGAGAGCGAGTGGGGAATCTGGCTCTGGAGCTGTTGGATCTGGCGAAGGTTCTGGATCTGCTGCTCGATTTCGTCGGGCGAGAGGTGAAGAGAAGCAGAGAGGTCGGACGAGCCAGACGAGCGGATTGAGTGTCTGTGGGAGATGCTATTGATACTATTGATGGATTGGTTAATGCCATGGGTCGATTGATTAATGCCAATGGCCGATTGATTAATGCCAATGGCCGATTGATTAATGCCAATGGCCGATTGATTACCATTGACTGATTGATTACCATTGACTGATTGATTACCATTGACTGATTGATTAGTACCATTGAAGGATTGATTAGTACCATTGACGGATTGATTAGTACCATTAATGTGAAGTCCATTGACGGATTGATTAATTCCATGAATCCCATTAATACTACCACTGATATTTCCACTGACATTTCCACTGAAATTTCCACTAACATAACTTCCACCAAAATTGTTTCCACCAGTACTATTTCCACCAGCACAATCAACTCCCCCTTTGGATTGACTGCCCTTCAAAACTCCCTTGGAAACTCCCTTGCAATTACTCGAAACACTCCCACTCTGACTAACATGACCCACATTCACATAATTCATCGCACTCTTCTCACATTTACCCTCATCCTTCTTGCCGTCCTCCTTCGTCTCCAACGGCTTTACAAAATTACTCGGGAAATTCCCCGTCATCTTGTTCCGACGCAGTCTTCCATGCCACCAGTTTCCGTCACCAAAGCTATCAACGTCAATCAAATCGCCCTCGATAAACCCCAAATCCTCATCCTGTTCGCCTCCCCACGAATATATCGCGCGGACTCGACAGGGAAGATCTATATTTGATACCAGGGCCATTGCTGAAAACAGCAGACGACTTTGGATATATATGGCTGAAGATTAGACCGCCTGCCTAATTGGGAAATATGTAAACACCGACAACGCCTTAAAACACCCTGCCCATCCGGCTAAATCTGAGTTATACATCCACATACTGGTTGCAAAACAGCATTTAAACCTCACAATGACCTCTTTTATACCGTCAGCCTCTTTCCTCACTCTCTTGTTGCCGTTGCCGTTTCTCGGCCGAGTAGACGGTAGGGTAATGTAAACAGCATCGTGCATGCTCTGGCAGCATCGATGAGATACCTGCTTCTTCGTCTCTGCGTGCTTTGTATTTATTCAAAAACTTTATTACAAGTAATGTTTTCTTGGAACCTTTATTCCTTGGTGAGTGTTCTTTTCTATACATTTCTGCATCTCATGCTTGCCTTTATTTGTCTTGTCCATCTTTTTTCATCTGTATTTACCTTCTATTCCGCCTCCTATTTCGCCCCCTGTTCCGCCACATGTTCCGCCTCCTTTTGTTTCTCTTGGGACTGGCTCATTTTTTCACAATCTATCCTCACATTTCCCTGTTCATTCCCTCGTATCTCCATTCTCTTATCCTCCTCCCATCTTATACCCTTTTTATCTTATACCCTTTTCATCTTATTTCCTTTTCATCTTATTTCCTTCCATCTTATGCCCTTTCCATTTCTTATTCACATTCCATGATCGGCGTCTACGTCATAAGCGAGACACTGATGGATTCTCGTTCCAATTCGGGCTATTTTTGCTTGGTTTCCGTGCTTCCCACCCGGCTTCCTGCTGCATATTCCATGCCTAGACTTGACAACTAGTGGTCAGGTACACTTGGCTGACGAAATTAACCTGTACCAAGTCGTAAGCTTACTGGTTGGCACCATATGAAATTAACTATTACAATAAGTTGGAAGCTTGTTGGTTAGAACTAGATGCAATCCTGTTAGAAAACAATCAAGTTGCAAGCTCCTGATTAGTACTAAATGCAATACGCTGTTGTATCAAGCTGTAAGCTGACTAAGTAGAACTACATGCAATACACTGTTGTATCAAATTGCAAGCTCACTGCTTAGTCTCAGCTTGAATCAGAATAAATCCTCCGGGCTAGCTACTTCAACCGTCATTGGCCAGACTATTTCCATCAATACCATCTGGTGCGTTACCGTCGCCCATTGATCATTTCAGGTCTTTTTCTATAATAAATACAAGCCCACATCTGATCACTCATACACTCTATTCATACCTCATTGCCTTTACTACAATAAAATTCCCTGCAAAGTCCGTCAACCGTGCCATCCACACTAATTCTCAGGTGTATACCTTACTGAGACAGCATGTCATGTGGCATTCTAGTCCGTGACGCATTCAAAAAATAGGTATCGAGTACTCCATCGTATAGGGAATTTTATAAACATGGCAATTTGTCATCAAAGGACTATAAGCAACTGGTATAATGTGCATTTCCTCAATATGATGAGACGACATTTGCAAGCTCCTATAGAGTCTGAATAGCCAAGTCTAGTCTTGTCATTGTTGTCAGTATAATAATAATATTAGACTGTTGGACTATTTGCCGACTCTTTAAACTGTCAGACTCTTTTCAGTTTGATTCCAACTGCTCAACATGTTTTTCCATAGTACTCAACCATGGCAGTTCCACAAGCAAATTAAGCATCCATTAAACAACAGAAACTTTTGATAAGCAGTCGTCAGATAACACATCCAGAGATATGGTCTTGTCCTGTAGATCGTCATATCCTAGAATGGTGTCTGGACGGAAATTCATCTTTGGAACCAGATTGTCCCGCCAACTGATTTCATGCACCATCTACAGAACAATCTTGTCTTGTGTGGTAACAGTCCTAGACACAAATTAAATCCAAAACCAGCTTCTCCATTGAATTAAAATTGCAACTTTATTTCCATCATTTGGTCCTATGACGTAACTACGATAATGCATGTGAAGTTGAAGTCTCGACAGATTATACATTGGACTCATGGTGAAAACCCACCAGACTCAATCAATTATCAAGTCCAATCCAATTATCAAGACCAATTCAATTATCACGTCCCATTCAACTAAAAATCACCACACTAATAATATCCCTCCACACTTTACAAGACGGCACTGGTCCCACTCTCTTGGTACCACCGAACTTACCCTACCGTGATCTCATCACCCTCACTCAGCATCCCATTTCCATGCCTCCTTGGATCCCCAATATTCAAAAAAGACTACTCAGATATATCCTCCAGCAGGTTTCTGTGTTCTCTGAGATTGATCTCAGCGATTTAGACGTCTCGTTGGGCCATCTTAACCTCAAAAATGTGCTCCTCAACCCAGAAACTTTCAAAGTCCCAGGCGTATTTCTTAGAAGCGGCCAGGTGGGAAATTTGGAGTTGAATTTGACAGTGAGCGACGGAATACAGATCACAGGGTCCAATATGGAGGCGATTCTCGTGCTCAAGCACACAAACCAGCACGATTTCTCGTTGGAAAAGTCACGGGTCGACTTGGCCAGCAGCATCATGACACCAAAAGAGTTTGGTGACGAGATTTCCAGCGATGACGATACGTCGAGCAGCTCGGAGGACGACAAGCAGAACAACAACACATTCTACACTAACTATGTCAACAAGGCTGTGGAATTGGCTCTTAGCAAACTCCAGGTGACAATCACAGACACCAGGCTAAAGCTCATTGTGGACGACAACCAGCCAGACATTATCATCACAATTGACGAATTATCGTGGAAATACTCGTCAGAAAACAAGAAAACCGTCGCCTTGAACGGAATACGAGTGGGAGGCGTGTTCACACTGTCTACACCACCCACGCAGGATGAGGAGTTTGATTCGGACGACGAGAATTACAACCAAATGATGACTTCGTCCTATCTACCACAGGAGTCGTCCTCGATGTTTCAAAGCGCAAACTCACACATTTCACCCACCATGCTTCTTACTTTGCTGCGAATCAAACAGCCAGCCAACACAGAACGTCTGAAATTGATTGAATCAATCTGCGACGCCGCTACTGGAACTGGTACCTTACCACTCAGCCACGTGACCTCGCATGAGGTCGAGCCGATGGTTTTGAGCAATGGCAAGGAGGTTTTGCTTGCTGGTATTGATTGGATTGAGGTGAATTTTCAAGGGGTGTTGAAGTTTGAAGATCTCAACATCCAGATTGGCACCATCAGCTTGTCTCTAAGAAACCATCCAACCTGCTCGATTTTCGACCTCGTCTTGACGTTTTTAAAACAACTTGAAAAGGTAAAGAGCCTGGCTGCAAGTAACCGCAGAAGAACTAAAACTGGCATCCTTAAATTGTCACGTGCATCAGGTAACCACGTGACATTGGGCGGGGTGGAGGAGCGTGAATCTGACAATGTGACCTTCAAGTGGTTTTCTGAGATTTCAGTGGAAAATGTTTTAATCAGTACGAGTCTGTTTCTTGATCGGACTGGTAAGTTTGACAACGAGTCTCTGTTGTTGCAGTTTAGCTGCATAAAAGTCAACAAAAAGCACCAGGGTATGATTTTTGGTGGAGTGAAATCCATCAAATCAGATGGGTTTTTCTCATTTACAAATGAAAAGTCTCTGTCGAATGACGATTTGCAGTTTCAGTATTCTCTAGAGGAAAACGGACTTACAATCTTGTGTTCAAAAGTCGCAGAAATTAACGTCTCGATTGACTTCATACAGACAATCTCCGGGCTATTCGACACTAAGGTCCGGCCTATTATTGAGATCATGCAAAAAATCGATAGCTCAAGCCATGTTGAGCCAGGGTCCTTGGCTTCTTCGTTGGTTTTTCTGGGAAGAGGAACGCGCAGTAGCTTTCATCACAAGACAAGGGGATCAATTATTACCCAAACCAACACAATCCGTGTTTGTGTGCCTGAAATCGGCCTTTTTCTTCTGATTTCGCCAATCTCCTATTCTGAAAACTGTCTAGATTGCCCCAAGGTGGATATATACTTCCAAGCCGATAACGAGAAACTGCTAATTTGCAGTCTTGTGGAGTTGCAATTTGTCCAGTACCAAAAAGCTCTTCCTATCAAGACTTTTGATCTTAATAGCAAGGAGGTTGTGTACTCCAGTAGTCTGAAAGCTCTGGTGAAAAGTATAAACTTTCACGCAAATTACCTCGATATATTACTGCTTGTTGACAAAGTGCAGCAAATTTTACCGGATTCAGCGGGCAAAACTGTAAAGGAACGTCGTGTAAGAATTGCCAATGATATCATATTGTTTATTGATATTGGCGAAGTCAATGCCTCAATAGACGCATTCATCAACCCGGAGTTTGGTATTCTCAAAGGTCAATTAGCAGGAGTCACATTGTGTTTGTTTGACTCTGAATTTCAAATTGTGGTTTCAAAATTATGGCTCTTTCGCTTGGAAGATCAGTCCGTGACTCACTTGATTGACGAGTGTCTAAATGACGGAAGGAATGTATCTGGAATTGAGCAAGTGCTTGGAATTTCCAATCCTCAAGATAACTTACTACCTTTGGCTGCAATTAAATTGGGCTCTTCTGGTGGAAGAGGTTTTTTGAGAAACGTCAAGGTAGAATATTATGGTGAATGGCTAGCAAAGTTACAAGTTGATAGCACTTCTTCTCCTCTTTCCCCCCCTTCCATCTCTTCCCCGTCACATACTTCCCCATCAGACTCCATCTTGTCAATTAAATTTCGGTTGGTGGATTGTGTCATTGGCTTGAATCCCAGCAGATTACACTGTAAATCTTTGCTTCTTATTGACAAGGGCGACACTGAACTTCTAAAGACCCAGAATGAACTTGTTGCCAAGTTCCAACTTCGAAATGTGAGTCTATTCTTGGTTGACGATGTAAAGAATATTTTAGGGTACCAGGAGATCAAAAAGAAGCGACAATGGACAAATTTGAACAAGGTTATTCCTTCATGGCTGCAAGTCTCATGGTATTTGAGCAGCGGATTCATCAATGTGGTGAATATCAACTGTTTGAACCTGCAGATTGTCAAGAATGACGAAGTGAAGTTGCAGGAAAATATAAGATTGCTGAATAGCGTACTAGACATAAAGAGTGACGTCGACTTATTAAAGGTTGAATTATGTGCTGATAGTTGCCAGACGTTGACCCAGTTGTTTAATGATTTGAAACGGCCTATTGTGCTAAGCAACAAGGAGAAGTACAAGGTGGAAAATCAACAGGATTTGGATGTATTTGGCGATGTTGATATTGACATGTTCCATAGTGGGAAGTCTCCTGATACAGATGGAAGTACCAAAGAACTACTGGATACCAACGGAGGGAGGCATTTTGCAAATGGTGGTTCCACTGTGACTGTTAATCATGGGAAGGAAAATGCCATTGAAAGCAATTTGGGCCATGACTCTGTTGAGAATGATTCTCTGCAGTTTGGCTCCATGCAAATTGGTTCCGTTGATATTGGCTCTATGGAGATTGGTTCTATAGTAATTGGTTCAATGGAAATTGATTCCTTTGGCAAGAATTCTGTCAAGGACAATTCTCTTGAAAAGTCAATTGAAAACAGTGCTATTGAAAAACCAATTGAAAGCAGTACTATTGAAAAATCAATTGAAAGCAATTCTATTCAACAAGACTCTGTTGACAGCCCCATTGAAAATTCCAACGGTAATATTCCTTCCACGTCAAATTTGCCTCTTGGAGAATCGATCAATATTGTCGATGACTACTATAACTCAAATATCGAGTCAGATTCTGGAAGTGGTATTGGAAGCAGTATCAGCAAGCACGAAGAGGAACATGCATCTGTTTTGACGTTTGAAGAAAGCCACTTTAACCAGGACTTGAATGACGACAAGACTATTCTTCCTGTTAAGGTTTATACGTCAATCAGTCGGTGTCAGATTTATTTGCACGACGGGTTTGATTGGAAAGACACGCGAGTTGCGATCCGAAGAGCGGTTCAGGAAGTAGAAGAAACTGGATATGCGTGGCAGAAGGAAGAGCAGAAAAAGGAGCAGAAAAAGGAGCCGCCGCAAGTAAAGAGACGAGACAGTTTGGGGGATTTTGGGTTCAAGAGCTTTGAAGAAGAAGAGGAAGTTCAGGTGATAAACCAGGAGATCTTTGATTCGATATACATCAACCTACCGTATGGAAGCGATCCGCAGAATCTCATTACAGGGATCAACAAGATGATAAACGATGACGATGACGAGGAAAGAGAGCCTTCTATATTGAAAGACAAGAAGATCAACTACAAGAAGCTAAAGTTGCGAAGATCAAAAAAGCACAAGGTGCTTGTGAACTTGAAGGAAGTAGAGTTGGATGTCAGTGTTTTCAACACCGACGAGCCTGAATATGACGCGTTGGTGGATGAAAATGAGGATAGTGATGACTCCAGCACGTTGATGAAACTATTGGTGAAGGTCCAGGACTTTGAGATCATTGACAACGTTCCGACATCGACATGGAACAAGTTTGTCACGTACCTTCGGGAGTCTGGAGAGAGAGAAGTTGGGGTTGATATGCTTAATTTCAGCGCAACGATTGTCCGTCCAAATAAGCGGCTAGCATCACAGGATGTGATGCTCAAGGTGAAGGTGCTTCCATTGAAGTTACACGTGGACCAGGATACGTTGGAGTTTCTTGTGCGATTTGGCGGGTTCAAGGATCTGCGTTTTTTGTTTGACAAGATTTACGACGAGATCTTGTACATTAGTCGATTTGAAGTGAACAGTGTGCGGCTCAAGCTCGACTACAAGCCAAAGAAAGTGGATTATGTGGGGATCAAGAGCGGAAACAGCTCGGAGTTGATGAATTTTTTCATTCTAGACGGCGCTGAAATTGTGTTAAAGCTGGTTATCTTGTACGGTGTCAGTGGCTTGGATAGGTTGAATTATCTCTTGAACTCCTTATGGATGCCTGACATTCGCACCACGCAGTTGAAGGGAATAATCAGCGGGCTTGCTCCAAGTGTGAGCAAGTTGAGTGGAGGAATCAAGGACTTGGTCATTATCCCCGTGAACGAATACAAGAAAGATGGACGGTTGATCAACAGTATCCAGAAAGGAGCATATGCGTTTGTGCGGACCACGACCAACGAGTTGTTGAAGTTTGGAGTGAAATTGGCGGCAGGCACACAAGCGATTTTGGAAAACACCGAGGAGGCTCTTGGAGGAGAAGGTAGCATGGGGAGAGAGCCGAGAGTGGAGAAGAAAAAGGAGCCGAAACGGGGGTTGGATGTGGGCGAAAGTATGATTATTGGTGGATATGAGGTGGAGAACATTGGGGAGGAGCGGAGTATTTATGGAAGAAGAAAAGCCCGGAGTGGTGGAGGGAGGTATTATAGTGAGGCATACAGTGATTCAGATGAGGATGAGTTGGAGATTATTTCAGATACCGAGGAGGAAGACGTTGACCGGCGAGTGGTGAGTTTGTACTCAAGACAGCCGGAGAACGCTGCACAAGGCATCAGTTTGGCATACAGCAGTTTTGGAAGGAATCTTGGATTGGCGAAAAACGTCTTGGTCAAGGCAGGAAACAATGTGGCGGAAAGTGGCAGTGCGCGAAAAGCAGGATACGTTATTGCAAAAGCGACGCCAATTGCGATTATTCGGCCGATGATAGGAGCCACAGAGGCGATTTCCAAGACGTTGTTGGGAGTTACTAACCAGATTGATCCGAAGCAGATGCAAGATGCCAAGGAGAAGTATAAGAATTAGTGGATGGAGGAAGTTGGTATGGAGGAAGTTGGTGGATGAGTAATGGTGAATGAAAAATGGTGAATGAGAAATATGCTGTGGAAAGTAAAGTGTTGATAAAGGAATTGATAAACGGCAGAGTTGGGTGGCTTATGGCAGGAATGGTTAGGAATATGTTAGGCTTTAGAAAATTTATGAAGACCATATGGCAGTGATATTTCACATAATTTTAATGTTAATGCAAATAATAGTTTGGCCAAGTGTAGACTATTTTCATGATTCAAATTTCCCTTGGAAAATATTTATTCGCCTTGGACTGACTGTATCATCAAACAGATGAGTTCAATGGCATCACATGTTTACAACTTTGCTGGTTTCTTCTACATTGTAGCTCATTTTCCGTAGCTTTCTCTCTCTGATGGATGTAATTGAGTCGAAGCGTATATAGTCAAACAGGCATTTAATATGATTTGATTGGTAATTTCTAGTTTATGGTAATTTCTATTTATTGGCTATTCTATTTATTAGCTATTCTATTTATTGGCTATTCTATTTATTGGCTATTCTATTTATTGGCTATTCTATTTATTGGCTATTCTATTTATTGGCTATTCTATTTATTGGCTATTCTATTTATTGGCTATTCTATTTATTGGCTATTCTATTTATTGGCTATTCTATTTATTGGCTATTTTTGCTTAATTGGTTATTTCTATTAATTGATTACTTTCTTGATTTTTGCCTTGGTTTCTGCCATGTTGGTAAGCATAATTGTCCTGCAGAAAAAATCTTTTAGTCCATGTCGGAACAAATCCAAGAGACCATTTCCTTTGTCAAAAAGCACACCACAAGACCAATTGAATCATTTTCAATCACCAACCATAGTAATGTTGGCCAGATTACGTTTCAGAGCATAAAATATCTAAACCAAGATAAGGCGATTGTGTTCTCTAGTATTGGCTTGGACACCCAGAAGTTGATTAGTGTGATTGAGATTCTTAAACAAAAAGTGGCTAAAAAAGAAACGGTAGCTGACAAATCTGGCGAGAAACAGGTGGCATTGGACTACTCGATTATTCAGTATAATAAATTGAGTTATAGAAAGAAGGAATTGGAGGTTGAGTCGATGTTTGACGTGAAGAAAGTCCAATTGGAGCCAATTATGTATGTATTGATTCAGCAAACGGAAGAGGATAATTTAAAGTTGATTAACGAGGGTTGGACTATTCAGAAAATGTGAATTAGGAGATGATTATCAGAAATGACCATCAGACGAAATATGTATTGGCCATCAGATATGTACTTGCACAAATGAATATCCATTTGGAAATTCAAACAGATCTACGTCACTAAAGGTCAATGGCATGACTTAACCTGAGTCAATGCCAACAAGGTTAACCAGAACTTATCTGAACATGTATTGAACATTTTACAGCCATTTACAGAAATATCAGAATGCTGGCTAATTCACAAGTTAAGTTTAAAAGACAAGTGCTTCTACAAGCAAACCAGTTGCTGACATTGATTCCAGTACACAGGCCCATTTCTAAAAAGCATTGAGTCAATTTTGATGATAATAGTTTCTAAAAGCCTTGAGAGATGAAAACAGCCACTATGAGGCTGTGCATTATATGGACAAAGATCTAGTCTAGCTTCTATATCTATTAAACTGTTTCCAGGCAAATAAAGTGTTACCGAGCCCACTTTATTCATTTGCTGATGACACAGCGTATATAGGCAATTACATTGCCAATGGTATGAGTTGTATTTCAAGGAATTTGGCGTACATTGGTGAAATGTACTTATCCTATCAGAGCTGTCGGTCTTATAGCCACGATTGATGTTGTGGTTATACCCGGATGGAGATGTATTACCCTGCCCATGATGCTATATAGATAGGATTCACAGCCTCCTGACTATCTAGTTTAGAATTTTATATACAAAATGTATATTATGGTATCGATTAGAACCTTGTACTATGGTTATAGTAGCTACTGATGGTTCTGTGCTCCGCACCTATTGTTTATTTAATATTGGAGGCCGTGTTTAAGTATGAACATTTTCCTTATGATTGGTCACAGGTTCTTTGTTAGTACATCATGGCGTGACAACTTCTCATAATACAGGTTCAAGTTTGGGATTACAAATAAGTACTCAAAACATCCATTTTAGATGTACTCTTCTTATTATATATTCTTAACCTCTTTAGACCAGCTAATTTGATTATTCTTATTGACATCCATTCGGTCCTGGCAAACAGAACATCATGTCCTCAGACTTTAGAGAGTTTGAAGCACATGCGTTACCAGTTGGTTGACCCTCAGTAATTGCACGTGGCTTGAGAGTAAGGTCATCATTCAGAATGATTCCTGTGCCACACACCGAATAGAAAGTCTTGACTCTATCAATGATACAAACTGACTTTCCGTTTTTGTCAATGACTTTTCCAGTGAGAAGAGCGTTTGGAAATTTCTGCAACTCTTGATTGAATTCCGCATTAGTATACGATTTTCCAGCTTCAAATATATTCATAAGCCTGGTAGAATCGATAAAAATACCATTTAGATCGGTTGTCAAGTTTTCAACGGCCACAAGATAATTTCTGATGACGCTTCTCAGAGTGGACCTCAGCTTCGTCTCCTCCTTCAACTTTTCGAATAGCTCCAGTTGATGTCTATCAAGCCTATTCTGATCTCTTAATAATTCCAACTTCTTATAAGTATTACTATTCGTCCAACGGGCCATTGGAAATGTGTAACAGTCTCTTCCCAATGATGAAAATTCACCAACATGGTTTGAAATCTCATTCTGTACTAAGGACATATCCTTCACCCAATATTCTTTCATCCATTTCGATGTCAAAATACTAACAGGTTCTGGACGTTTGAATATAGCTTTGACGTCCAGAGAATATTCGTAACTGTCAGTCTTCCATGAGCTTCCTCGTATGTTAGGATCTTTCAAAAGCGCACGAATTAAGAGCTTTTTGTCACTTTTCAGGTAGTCGTAGTCGAGAATCACGTTTCTGACGACTTCATTATCACAGCCTTCTGCCGCATCATTGTCTCTATCCAGAAAGTTTATACTGCTATTCAGCTCTTTAAAGTATTTAAGCAATTTATTGGCATCAATATTCTGACTGTTGTCGGATGAGACCGGCTTTGCAAGACCAAACTCCAAGTAGAGTAAGGCAATGAGAACGTTAAAAATGGATAAAGTGTTCATTGATAATTGATAATTGATAATTCAGAGAGGGAACAGGATGATTTAAATAGGCGACTTTTAACCTAATCCATACGGCTATACAGTTGTGCCTCATTTTTTGTATCCGTTTGACAAGTCGCAACTTGTATTTTGCAGTCAATCTCGTCACTTTATATCAAGCTATTTTGAATCATCAAGCTATTTTGAATCATCAAGCTATTTTGAATCATCAAGCTATTTTGAATCATCAAGCTATTTTGAATCATCAAGCTATTTTGAATCATCAAGCCCATATTAATCTTCTTATGTTTACTACGTTTCTATTTTTGTATTTCATTATTTTCGAGGCATCGAGGGAGATTCCGCATAGTAACGAATTTCTCAACGGCGCATTTTGATTCACGCGGCAAATATCCTTGGATGCAGAAAATAATAAATTGACACCCTTGAAAGACATTTTACATTCCCACACGCCTAAACATGCTGCTAAGCCAGCCATACTCAGAGTGAAACATGTACTATACTTTACTATTGGTGCATTTTTCAAAGGCCACAGTCGCCTTAACAAACCTGTCACTTGAATCACGACAATTGATTTATATTCCAAATTATTTATTACTCATCACCTGGAATTTCAAAGGTGACATACTGAGTGTAGTTTCTTGTTTGTTAGGTACTTTGCACTGGTACAAATAAATAATGAGTAGTAGAGCAGTGAGCTCAATAAGATAGGCGGGAAATAGTGGTAGTACGAGGCTATCTTACAGACAGAAGCCATATATATTTTGAACTAAAGATCAACATATTCAGATTACTATCTTTTTTTAATCCGTATCTTTCACATGTACGTGACCATAAGGTAGAGGCGGAGCTATGCTATGCGTAGACATGGATCGACATTCATGCTTCTTGTGTTGCCTGGTCCGCAAAACACGTGACCAACTTTTTATATTATACCGTATATGATGTCAAAAGACATAATAGAGAGATGTAATATATTCATTTGCTCTTTGGCATTGCTCTCGTGTCTGGTTAATGTTTGTTGTGTTATTCTTTTATCGCTACACTGATGAAGCTAGAATGTGGGCGCAAAGTTTAAGATTCTACCGCTTTGCCCCATCACAAGTACTGAGAATTGACAAAACTGCTCAAAGTTGGATACTTATGGCTACTCGAGAGGTTATTCGGGTTTTCTTTGTCAATGCTGCCTCAAGATGTTCCTGGTGAGAAACAATAATAATCATGTAGTATAGTAACTAGTAATTCTGTTCTTCTAATAAATAATAAAAGTCTCACATATTCTAGGAATTCTGCTCTTTTTTCATGAATACGAAAGTCTTACATTCTCTAGAAAGTCTACACCTAAAATCAACACAAGGACTCCTTCCAGGGCGCCGGAGGACCCCAATATCCAGTCAAACCGACCAAGTACATTGATTACCACATTCGCTAGTGTGCTGCAAAAGCCAATTGACAGCCCCAAAGTCTTGTATAATGCGGTTTATGGTGAACCGCAGGCGCCCAATATTACCAGGATGGTACCACCGCAAGAGCTCAGCCACATATCTTCGCTATGATCACTCTACGCTGCGCCAGAAAATATTTTACTACAAAGGCGCTCATCCGGCATTTAAAACTCAAAAAACCCAAGAATGACTCCATTATTAGGTAGACGTGCTTCGGTGTTACAGACTCATGGCCGAACGCATGCCAAACACATTCAAGGATTGCCCATCAAAGGAGCCAACCCCCTTTCTGATTATGGTAAAAAGTACAAGCTACTTATCTTTCGGAAGAGAAGCGAGACAGATTCCTTGTCAAAACCAGCGTACGAGTCCCGTGAGCAGCTTTACCGTCAGATGAGCATCATCATGCGCCAGCCGTCCATCCAGCAGGATATTTTGCCTCCCTCGGTTTTGAAGTTTGGGTATACCGGTAAGCAGGATTCCTTGCGTCAATACTACGGGCTTGCTCCAGTACATGGCAGCGCCTGTGCCAAGAGCCGCAAGGTAAAGAGCAAAACGAGAGCCCGGTCCAGGTTTTGGCGGCTTAGAAGTTCCAAGAACAAGGCAAAATGGCACCTCGAACGAAAACAGGTATTCAAGGACAAAATCCGCAAGCTGAGTGCCGGTTATGTCTCCATAGATAGCCGATACAAGAACTTTATCGATTTGAAGCCAAAGACATCTCAAAAGAAAGACACCGCATTATCTCATAAAAAGACCCAATTTGCAGAGCTCCGACAGTCTCAAGGTCTCGATGACGCTGCGAGTAACTATTCCGTGCAGTTGGTGACAAACTCCAAGGTGGCCAGAATGTTGAAACGCTCTCGCGATCGGAGAGAGTTCTTCCAGATATTGAAGCCTAGACCGCAGCTCAGGTCTCAAGTATGTGCTACGAGTCTTAGTCGTAGTAACAAATTGACTTTGAGGTCCCCAGACAGGGAGTACCATGGTAAAAACGGCTTGGATTACGAGTACAATGTGGAACAAGCCTCTCAACCTGGATCTACGCGAAATCTGCTTCATGGCTCTCCAACAGCCAGCACCACTCAAGTCCATGAAGAAGTGGTTGAGCTCCCAGAAATACGGCTTGAACCACCAATGGCAACATCTACTGTGCTACGGCTGCTTCCTAAACAGGGAGCTATTGACTCCCCAATAACGTACAATTTCCCACGAAACATTGCAGGAGGTTCGGTGGTGAGAATTGAAAATGACCAAGATAATGCTTCCTTTATAAAGGATTTTGTGCGGCACTCAGTTATTTCCATTGCTACCAGCGTTGACGAAATATTTGAAGCTTCGCCAGAGCAGCCATTTTCCCCATTGAGCAAAGTGTCGGACAAGTCTGGTGATTTGATTTCCCAAGGATTATAATATTAGGATGGGTAAACGACAAGGATGAGGTAAAATGACAAAGAGACCAGTGGATTAAACGGCCAAGACTCGATGTATTTGTTGGAGCAACTGCACTTACGGAGGAGTGAGAGCCAGGAAATGGTAAACAGCAAAGTCCTGATCCGAGTTTCAAATTAAGAGTGACCTTCTTTATTACAAATTGTTTTTCTTTAGCCATATAATAATAATGTTTGTTTTTGCTTTTAGCTATATATTGTCTCCGGCATTGCGTTTATTTACTAATATATTTTTACACAGGAACGTCTTGGGCAGCGTTCGGCTGAAACCCTTTGACAGCCCTCATTCGGCTGCTTGGATTAAAAAAATTAATATGAGTAGTCGATGCATTGAAATAAATATAAATATTATATATTGTTGGTCTTGTCATTGGTTGATGTACTTGATTAAGGTGTATTTTCGAGTCCAGGGAGGTGAGAACGAGGTTGAGGATATGTGGAATATAGTGAAGTATGGCAAAATAGAGAAATAGTATGTTTATTTACTTCTATAGCTATACTAGGTTCCCCCGGAGGGTGGGATTGATATTTCACCGTCTAAAAAACTAAAAACGGTGCCGTTAATCTGAGTCGAGAGAAAACCCTTGTAATGGATAAACTTTGGACTTGATTTTTAACTTTAAAGAGATGGCTCAGAAGGAGCTATGGAGTGTCGCCCTTCTTGTGGTGCTGTAAAGAGAGACGAATCTACTCATTCATCACTAATGTGTAGAATTTTGCAAGGGAATGAGATGATTTTGGGTTGGTAAAGAGGCGGCGAAATTGCGTTCTGGTATGATGTCTTTGCCTATTGTTTTCTTCAACAGCAATGCTGCCTCAGGATGTTCCTGAGTGAAAATATATCTGTCGAATAACCGTAATGCCGGAGACAATGTATAGCTAAATACAAAAATAAATATTATTATTATTATTATCAGATTAAACTGCTTATTAGCGTTTGATACCAGCCTTGCGCTTGGAAGTTGACTGAGGCTACAATTTTCATTGGGCCTCGGCTGGAAGAGTAATCTTGCCAGTGTCCACTAAAAAATAGGGATAGACAATCAAATGTATATTGTAATGTAGTAGATGAACATGAACATGAACATATGAACATGAACATATGAACATGAACATATGAACATGAACATATGAACATATGAATTTATAATTATATATACACATCTAAACATAAACATCCAATACATACATCCAATACATCCACAGAGATGCCACTATTCACACTACACACCTAATCCAACCAGTCCATGAAATCCGGACTGAAATAACTAATCACCAACCGCGCCCCCGCCCGCAAAAACCCCTGGTGGCTCTCAAACGCAATCGCCTTCAAATCCACAATCCCCTTTTCCGCAGCAGCATGGAGCATCGCATACTCTCCGCTAACATGGTACGCGACCACAGGAACCGAGTCACACAACTCGGCTGCGGTCTTCATCACGTCCAAGTAAAATGTCGACGGCTTCACAATCACTGCGTCTGCACCCTCGCCCAAGTCGCGGAGAAGCGCCCGCTTGGCCAAGCCGCCAGCTGTAGGCGGCAACTGGTACTGTTTCCGGTCGCCAAACAGCATGCACAGGCCGGCCGCCGCCCGGAACGGCCCGTACAACCCGCCCGCAAACTTGGCGCTGTAGCTCATGACCATGCACTTGTGCGCGCGCTGCCCGTCAATGAGCGCCCGCTTGATCTCGGCGACCCGCCCGTCCATCATGTCCGAAGGCGCCACGCAGTCCGCCCCGGCCTCGGCGTACCGGGCGGCGACCTTGGCGAGACGCGTCACCGACTTGACCCGGTCCAAAGTGCCGTCGGGAAGAAGCACGCCACAGTGCCCATGGTCGGTGTACTCGCACAAACACACGTCGGCGACAACAAAGAGCCCCGGGAGCGCCTTTTTGAGCGCCTGGATCGCGAGAATCACCGGCCCGTTGGGATCGTCGGCCAAGGTGCCTTCGCCGTCTTTCTTTCCTCCAGGCACGCCAAACAAGATCACAGACCGGAGCCCTTTGGCATACAACTGCTCTACGTACGGCACCACCGCCTCGACGCCCCACCGCTTCTGATTCGCCAATTCCGGGATCGGGGTCGCCTCGTGCGGATCGTCGGTGATGAAGAGCGGATAAATGAAGATATTCTTGGTCAATTGTCGCTCAGCCTGCCATTCCCGCGATACGGGGTGGTGGAAAGACCCTTGGAGCACACTGCTGATTTCAGTCTCTCGTGGGTTGGTGTATTCAGCTCGATGGCTCATGTTTATCCTGGTCCAAATTACTCCACGAATGACTAGACAATGTCACGTGAAAGGCGTGCCATGTAGTATTCAGCCGATAGTAGACTGACGTGACTGTAGTATTAATAATAATAATATTTATTTTTGTATTTAGCTATATATTGTCTCCGGCATTATGGTTATTCGACAGATATATTTTCACTCAGCAACATCCTGTGGCAGCATTGCTGTTGAAGAAAACCCTTTGTCAACCCTCACTTGGTTGCTTGGGATTAAAAGCTTTAATGGGGGCAGTCATATTGTTGGTACTTAGTGCTTGTATTGGTTGTGTAAAAAGCCTGGTCACTCTTGTTGTCGAATGTGACCGCTGAATCTCATCATGTGTTGGAGGAATCATATTCCAACGCGTTTCGGTAGACTGTAGTATTAGACTGACGTGACTGTAGTATTAGACTGAAAAGAATGTAGTATTAGAGTGACATGAATGTAGTATTAGACCAACAAGAAATGACAATCCATCAGTCTTGGTATCGTAACCAAACTGTTTTCTATGGCTACTCCCGATGCACCAGTATTATCCCGCCTAGAATGTCCTACAATGGATTCATCCTCTAGACTTTACACAGGATTTATATACAATTGCACTTCCCATATATGAACATGTCAGTTGTATATTCAGTTCCCTAATAAAATAATGTACTCGGTTTTGCTCCAGAAAGTGCACTGGAAACTGTCATTTATCCTCGACGTATTGACTTGCCACAACTTCCTGATCCACACTCCTGGCACATTGGAAATCGCTTATCCATTCCCTTTCACAACACCATGGTCTTTCCGTGACCTTTTTTCATCCTTTAAAGCTCTTCTTTCTTTTAGAACTTGCCATAAAACAATAGCTTACCACTTCCACGTGTAGATTCATAAAAGCGACCAACTGCTTCTACATCTACAACAGGTGACTTGCACTCAGGTTGTAAACCTTTTGTCGTAGTAAATCTCCTTCGTCAGACATAGTATCACTGTAAACTACAAAATACCCAATATTTCACTGATGCCGTTGCATAAACAAACTATTTTGCAGTGATTTTCAAACCACAATTCCTTTGCATATTATTTCTCAAATTACCCCAAAGTGTGGCTATAGAACGTGGAGATTATTGGAAATGAATCCGCGCAAAAGGCACCTGGAATCGCAATATGAGTTCATCTGTTACAGTGCTTGGTACCAAGAGCTTTCTACCAAGTAGTTGACTAATCAGACTTGAAATGTCTTTGGCCAGTCAAGGCCTTGTGATTGATTACAGGCGCGGGTTTTTGTTGGTACATCCAACTCTAGTATGTACCTACTTATATGTCAATGTGACGTACCTAGTGTAGTCTCGTCTCTGTTGGGGACTTTATACTAGTTCAAGAAAATAAGTAGTAGTGAGCTCAATTATATACATATATAATAGTAGCAATACCAGGCGGTATGCAAACGCAATGAAATAAAGAAGAAGGTTTAACCTAATATTCTGTACCTTGATTTATCCTTCTAATCCTTTTAGAGAACCAGGGCTGTACTTTTTCATTGTTATTTCCTGTCTGGATCATAGGAAATGGCCTAGCCAAGTCTATCTCCTTCCCACAACAGCATAGTCTTTTCCTAACTTGTTTTCTGATCCAATCTCTTGTACAAATATATGGTCTAGCCAATTCCATTCCCTTGCTACAAAGAGAAAAAGTCTCCGTTTCCCAAGTATAAATAGTCACACTTTTCTTTGAATAGTCAAGCGAGTATATTTTACTCACTCATATCCTTGCTTCCTGTGTTGCCTAGTCCAATATCACGTGACCTTTCATACCGTGTATGTCAATGCCTAGTCCAATGCTCAATCTAGTTTACATCACCATATCTTTGAGTTGGTTTCTACAGGTCCAAGGGCTTTTTACAATCCAACCGAGGCTCAAGCACCGCTTTTGGATGTTGTTTGTCCATGTCAGTTTTAGCTTTTTCCAAATCATAAACACACTTGAGCACGTGACTTTCTAAACCAATCTCTTTTTCCAATACATGGGCACTATTTCAGTCACGTGTCTTTTCAAATAATCTCGGTGTCAAATAAACGACATTCAAGCTGTTCAAATGGCAAAAAAACATTGCCGGCCCCAGGAATCGAACCTGGGTCTAGTCGGCCACAACGACTCGTACTGACCACTATACTAGGCCGGCGGATATTACGTTTGTAATAATCAATATCCCAAATCGTCAGGATATTCAGTATTACCTCAATAAAAGTACTATTCCGAGGGGATAGAAGAAGCTTACAATAATGTTTGTTGTAATAAGCTAAGATGGAATTTCTCCCAGAGTGAGTTAGCTTCATAGCAGGTTTCCCAGCGATTTATATTATTCTATATGGTGGCGGTGTGCCATTGACTTGCGTCTGGTAAAGGCGTCAGAATCCCTTTTAGGACGGCCTAGACCTTCTTTATCCTTAATAGGAAAGAGTATACCGGTATCTTGATGTACGTGACCTAAAGGCGTATCTTCACAAGGGTTATACCTTGTTCACCCACAAGCCCGGTCCTCTTCCTGTTGTTCATTGCATGTTGTATGCATTCACGTGCCATTCACGTGTAACTTCTATACTCCAGAGGAGAGGTACCGAGGATTGCCCGTTACAACGTTGGAAAGTGTGTGGCCTAGATTAGCAAAGGTGCGAAATTACTTTGTGCTCACTGGAGTTGAATGCAGTATTGACGTGATATATGGTATTATAGAAATAGTAGATGATATTGTCACTGTTTTATTTAGTCAGAGAGCCGTATGGGACAATCTATACCCTCGTAAACATGGACAATTTTCGGTAACTGACATGAGACTGCTGACTGGATAGACCCAAATTAGTATGTTTTGTTAGCAAATTTCCCTGGCATACGATCTTAGTTTGTATATTACTTATGATCGCAACAAATTTCGAAAATATCATGAGTACATCTACTTTTAAGGTCACATTAGCTGACGAAACCAATCCTACTTTGATAGGAAATGCTCGAGGTCCACCATTAATCGGCCAATGTGATCCGTTTTACAGCAATTTCGCTCATTTGCGATCCAGACGTCACAGAAATTGGTGGTTCAAAACACTCGTGGTATATAAATCCTGTCCTAAAACCCGCTAGTCGGTGCACCATAGTTTGATTTCGTCTAGCCACATGGTTGAGTATGTATAAATTATACTTTGTCGATTCCATTAACTGACATTGAGGGCTGGAACATGATGTGAACTTTTGTAAAACTGGGTTTCAAGTGTATGGTCTTGCCATGGAATATCATTTATTTTGTTCCGTCACTCTTGAAGAGCATATTGTGGTACTAAAGATATTGTAATTATCCAATGATATTGTAATTATCCAATTATACTGTAGTCTATCCAATTATACTGTAATATGCTCAATAGTACTGTAGTCTATCCAATTATACTGTTGGCTGAACTTGCCCGTTATCTTGACTCGTCGCATTTACACAAGTAACTTGCACATGGCACTTTTCTAGAGATTGACCCATGGCCATTTTAGAAATCTCTTGGCATTTTGGAGTGACTGATTCTGGCCAAACGAAATTAATAAAGTTTGAGAGGATAAAACTTGAAAGATAAACCTAGTAGACAAAGCTTGATTGATAAAACCTAGTAGATACAAATTGGTTGATTACTTGGTAAAGCTATGGAGCCGACCAATCTGAAACAGTACAATTCCAGAACAAATGTCTACAACACAAACGTATAGTCTATTCATTGTCATCATAGCCACTGGCACAGCCCGTTGGCAGGGTATATAACCAGGCACTAATGTTGAAATTGAACTACCAAAATGGCCCTGATCGACCCTAGTAATTTGCGGTATTCAATAACAAATTGTGCCAATCAGCGGAATAAATTGGCAGCTGGTCAGCGCCTTTGTCGGCTGAGGTTCTGGTTCTGATTTCCCTAATATGGTCCCGCCTGAAATGAATATCTGGTGATCCATGTTATTCCACTGGTAATTCATGTATTCCACTGGTAATCCACATGGCAATCGCCTATAATCCACACCCACTCGTCATTTCACTAACCCCCCGAGTCCTTGTTCCAGTCCGAAAACTGAAAGTCAGGCAAGTTATCCACCGGACTCGCTCCAGGAGTGTATATATCAGACCCGCTCATCATGCCACTGGAAACCACTGGGGAACTGCCCTTAATGGGCGGCGATACCGACAACTTGGGCACGTTGTTCAACTGCTGCTGCTGCTGCTGGAGCAACTTGTGGTAAAAGTCGCCTTGCTGCTTCTCGGCCTCGGCCTCCTCAAACAAGAGCCGAATACATTCCTTGCCTGCCTCGGTGCGGAAATGACGTCCCAAGGCGTCGATCCGCGCGAATTTCTTGCCGCACCCCCACGGCGTGGTTCCGTCGCTCAAAAGTCCACGGCACTGGAACCGCTTTTCGCCCGTGTGCAAGTCCTCATGCCGCTTCTTGTCATGCTGCCGAGCAAACGCCTTGCCACAGGTGGCACATACAAACGGCCGCTCGTCGGTATGTGTGCGCTTGTGTGACTTCAAGTTGTAAGGACGGGTGAACTTCTTATCGCACAAGTCACATGCGAAGATCGACGGATGCTTCTGCTGGCGCTTGTTCAGATGATTTGGCGACGCCAACTCAAGGATCTTCTCACGGTCCTCCGCAATGGACGTGTCACGTGACCGCGAGCGGCTGGGGGATTTCAGACTGAGAGATTTCAGGCCAATGGACTTGCCGCGTGGCCGGCCGACTCGTCCCCGGGGCTCATAATGCGGCTGGAGGTGAGTTTCGTTGGAGAACTGGGGCGAGTTTGAGCGGCCGGGGCTGTTGAGCGGCGACGATTTGTTGCTGCTTCCAAAGAGCGACGGGGTCTTAGCCGCCTGTTGTTCCACCGAGTCGTATGTGATCACCGGCGTCGGCGCTAATGTGTCGTGGAGCTGCTGGAGGTTTTCGATCGTGAGCTTGTCATGCTCCAAGAAGTTGGAGTACATGTCGAGGCTCTGGTCCAAGTCCGAGTGGTCGAATGTCTCGTTGTTCTGGGAGAAGGGCGACGCAGGAGACAAGAACGGCGACGCGATGCCGTTGGAGCTGACGTCGGAAAAGTTGGACGGGCTCGACTGTCGCTGGGCAAAAGGGATGCTGAGCAAGTTCTCCTGTTGCGGCTCATCGTCCTGGAACGGGTTCACGAAGTTGACCTGCGGGTTCATTTGGTAGGTGTGGAAGGACGGAATAGGCGCCGGCTCGTAGAACGGCTGATGGCGGTACTCGTTTTTGGAGTCGTCAAAGTCGAACATGGCGTTGCTGGTGAGAGATTCGTCCATTTCTGGTTTATCAGAAAAGTCCATGGTCCCTGGTGATATATATATATATTTAGGGATGCTGCAATTTTCAAGAAAAGTACAAAGTTTAATTTATAGAGGCAGTGCAGGATTCTTAACCCTTGTGGATGCCCCATTACCCCCAGACCAGGGCTCGCATGCCAGCTTGGCAGCCTGACCATTATAACTGGCTGGATTATATTATATTCCCATGATATCTATTGTACAATTTCGTTGTATTTCCATTGATTCTTCTGTTTGGATTCCCCACTTTTTTTTTTTTTTTTTTTGGTCTGATGCTAGTCTATACACTCTGCACATGCATTCATCTCAGGATTGGACATGCTAAACCACACGAAAACAACTCAAGAAACTTTGGCATGCACTCGTAAATTGGGATTGTACGTATACCCATGGTATATTGTGATGGAGCTTACAATTGTGTTGCTATGGTAGTCCTATCCCTTTTCCTTTCCTCCTCTCTCCATCGTCTCTCCCTCCTCCATTCAATCTGCTTCTTCTCCTGATCGGCCTTCTCCTGCATGGTATTCTGTAAACGGTTTGGTGGTACCTGTCAGGTGGGTGTGTACACCCCCTGTATTGACTTGCCATTACTAACGTGCCAAGATCTAGCCGGACAATACCCCAAAAGGGGATGCATGTTTCCAAGGGATATGTCGTATAGACTAATGTCTACTGGAATGAGATAATGCATGATGGTAGACTAAGAAGCGAGGTGACAAACGAAATGGAACGAGATGGAATGATGAAATGAAGATGTGATACGAAATAAATGAATAAATAAATAATTGGCATAAATGCCAGGGTACAGTAATATTGATACGTGTAATGTGAAATACAATAATCGAAATGAGGCATTTGTAGTTTAATCCCCTATCCAACCACCCATCTTTGGTGACATGGACATTGTGTCTCGCTTAGTAACTAGCTTCCAGATGCCTGGCCCCAAATATACGAATCTCTGATAATCGCTCACGCAAAATCATGGGTCATCTGGTAATAGGTTTAAGTAACCTCATCCTGGGTGGAAAGTCTCATGATCCATGATCTCACCATGATCTCATTGTGATCTCACCAATGTGACAACTCACAATACGACATCACACAATACGACATCACACAATACACAGTCTCACCATACGACTGCCCATTGATACGACAACTCTATCTTTTTAAGGTTCTCCAGATTACTTCCCCGTATATTCCTTTAGTATATGCAAGTCTCACCTGGAGTCCAACCTATTGTTGATTTGCTGCAGATGAGATCGCCCAAAAACCGTTGGCTCTTGGCAAATGTGCTAAAGCAATTATATCCCATATTTAACAGTGGCCCTTTGGCCTTGCCTTGGTTTTCCCATCAGTTTATCTTGTCCAGTTATTTGCTTTCGCATGTCGGAAATCATCGCTCCTTCTCCGCTTTTGCCTGAAAATTGTCGCGCAAACTTTATAATGTACATCCAATGACGCAACAAATTTCACTAGATCAAGAAAAGTCGCCAAATTAGTCTAGACGATACAAACTTTATTTCAGTCTTACATGGCGATTTTCATACAGGTGTCTTCGTATTACTGAGTTACTTACTATATACACTACACTCTACACTCTTTCTATACTATACACTCTTTCTATACTATACACTCTTTCTACACTCTACTCTTTTTACTAATCCTACTACTCCTACTCTATACAGACTTCCACTTGACCATCTACAAATCTTTACAAAGCAAGTCGCTCTTCCGTCTCGTGGTCTATTTTTATAATCCCCATGCTCGTTTAGTCCCTATAAGCCGCATCAAATTAGTCTTGTCATATCGTTAGCTTACATATTAACGATTCGCCAAGTCGTTTCTGTAAACCCCATACTTGGCTTATTGTGTGTCTAATATTCAGCCAATTATATCGGTGGATTTCAAGTGTATCTAACATTCAGTCATACAAGCCTGTCTAATATTGGCCAGCCAATTTACATTAGTAATTTACATCACCTAATTCATTTCGGCCATTTACACCAGTAAATTTATAACTAATTCATACCAGCCATGTACACCAGTAAATTTACAACTAATTCATACCAGCCATTTCCACCAGTAAACTCACATCAACCAATCCATACTAACCAATTCATATCACTCCCCTATCTCTCACCCCTCATCTGTCAACAGAATTTCCAAGAAACCGTTGCTGCACTTTGCTCAGCCCTCCTGTTGGCGTGGCTTTGAGGTACCAGTTGAAATGCACCTTGATTGGCTAGAAAACATCACAGAAAACGTCCAGACAAACTCAATAGTCCCTCCAATATTCTGGAATCAGAACCCGGCCCAAGAATCCAAGTCTTGGCACTGCTCAACGTGCCTGGCATGGTATGCAATTACAAATAATATAAACACCTACATCTCGCATTGTGGCCAAACTTGACCCATTCGATTCTCTTATAAATAGATTAGCTTTATTCAAGGATCGGCTATTAATATATAAGCAAGTCTGAGACAAGCTGGTGTCAGAACACTCGTATGTTTTTCTAAAAGGAATTTCAAGTAGTCACATGTCAGTGACTCCGCCACACAAGATTAAATAATATGGAATGTCATTCGGAAACGGAGTCTGACAAAACGGGTATAATTATGAAACTTTGTATCGGTTCCTTTTGTTTTGAGACGAATCTCACTCGCCCCGAGGCCAGTGCATTATCCTTGTTTAGAAGGAACCGGTTGATCTGGTTTAATTTACGACTGCTTCATTTAGAATTGGCGTATTAAGATTTATCATTTGCAATTTACGTTTGCAAATGGCCCAGTTAGTTTTCCCATGTTTGGTAACCTCGTCAAGGTACTTGTGTTGAACATGTAATCTGCCAAATGATCCATTAATTTACTAATGCAATAGGCAAGGCTAATACAATGACTAGTATAGTGGCTAATTAAAATGAATAGTACAATGATTAGTAAAATGGCTAATACAATGACTAGTGATTTCCGGTGGTGCTAAAAGTGCTGAGAACATCTAGGCTGCTTAGTCATCCATATAGCATGGCCTACAAGTGTAGATCTATCTAAAAATGCTAAAGTACAATTCTAAAATACAATTCTAAAAATATCAGTTCTAAAAATATCAAATCTAAAAACCCAATTCCAAAATCCAATTCCAAAAATATCAACTCTAAAATACAATTGCAAATTAATGGCTAAAATATCAACGCCGAAAATGCAACTAGATAAATAGCAAGGCTATCTTCTCGTGACTCCTTAAAACTCTAATCATTTATACTTGAAAAAGACTCGTGCTCGTGGTAAAATGAAAGTGCATTTGGCTAGGTCATGTTCTTGCGAGAAGAGACATGCTGAAAGTAATGTCTGAAGAATAAAGTCAAGGAGAGTCAAGGTATCATTTTATTACATCTAGAATATTCGCCTAGACAATCTGTCAGAATAAATTCTGCATTGTCAATGCACATTGGTGTCGGCCATTTCCATCATCACCATTTCAACGTATAGTATTACAATCATTGGCCTATTTAGCTCTGCTGAAATTGCTTGGCCGCTTAGCTTCCATCTTGATTAAATTTACAGTCCCACTCCAGTTGCAACAGGATCCGACTCAAAAATGTCGCAAGAAAGAAACATCCAGAAAAATCAATTAGGTCCAGAATCACACTATTTGTTTAAACTCATGGGTACTCTAAAAAGGTCCAATGGTACAATTTCAAGCCATAGTTGGCAACTCTTTCAAAGCTGCATAGCACCGGCAGTTGACTTGTGAATGACCAAACCGAGTCTGGTTTACAGCGTTGTACCAAGGGACATTTCACTTGCTCGTAAATCTTTTTAATTAGTTTGACTTCTTTCTGTGTGTATACAATATATTACCAGGATAATCAAGGTTAGAAACCACAGGTACTTGATAGCAAGGAAGGTACTTGATAGCAAGGAAGGTACTTGATAACAAGGTTATAAGATATAATAATCCTTGGAAATGAAATAGAAATTCATCAAGTGGTATTATCTCTGAGGATTGGGTGTTTCTAGAGGTATATTGAGGGGAACAGGGTGTTGTATATGCTGGAAGACTATCGTGAGGGTTGATTATTTCTGGGTATAATCTTGGAAATGGGTAATCTTGGAAATGGGTAATCTAGGAAATTGGGTCATTTTGACAATCTTTTGACAATCTTGGCTATATTTTCTCGTTTCTCTGACTGTAGTGCTAAATAGCATCGTCCTAATCATTTCATTAAGCAACTCAATAGTACAGTTTATTATCCATTGACCATCTCAATATTAATAATATTTATACAAGGCTATAGTTGTACTAGGCACCAGAGAAGATTTATACTTTGCCGCCTATGTCTCAGAACGGCTAAGTGGTCGGAAGAAAACTCTGCAACATACATGAAACTTCCACTAATGATGGTGTAAATGTAGAGAATTTGGCACCGGAGGAGCATTGAGCTTTTGCTAGGCCATTGGTGACTTGAGACAATCCTCAGTTTGGCATCACAACTACTCAGTGGAAAAAGCCACACAGACGGCTCGTTGCTCAAACTATTTGGCAATGATCTGAATACATCTAAAGATCTAGGCAAAAGCCCATTGCTCTCCAATGTCCATTACTCTACTATTCACCAGCACTAGTCAAAAGTTTTTCCTTCTACAGAGCTTTTTCGACAACTACATAGCGACACCGTCCTTAGTCAAACGGCAAAGTATAAATCTTCTCTGGAGCCTAGTATAGCTATTGCCTTACATATTATTATATATTATACTATATCAACCATGGTTTACTGAAGAAGAAAGGGTTGCTTTGAAATTCTTTTACCGTCTGTTTGGCTCCCAGGAAATGGCCTAGCCAAGTCTATCATCTCCTCAAAATAACACGTTATGACCTGTGATTATTGTAAGGACCTTTATTGGTCTCCCTGAACTTTGTTTCTTTTAGACTTGACTAGGCATGTCCCTTGACCAAATGTGTTGTATCTTTTCCAGATGTAAATAGCCAGACTATTCAAATGGTCAAGGAATATATTTAGCTGTATTTACCAACTTGTATCCTGGTTACTATATCAATTAGGAATTGATTTACTCTACATAGAATAACAGCAACGAATTGTAAGCACAATTACATATTAATACTATATCATGGCATTGATTCAACCTCATTGAATTCACTAGTCAACAATCCAATACTATATCACGACACAACCTCCACTCTCCACACACTCAGATCATCCCCTCAGTATACATCTCCTCAATACTATCATGGTGAACCTTTTTGGCAATCTGCCGCTTCAACTTCATCGTAGGCGTAATACAGTCGTTCTCAAGCGTCAATGGGTCCACCAAAAAGTACACGTTCTTGATTCGCTCGTACCCCGCAAGGCCAAACGGCTTCACAAGCATGTTCGATTCGGCCAACAAAAATTGGCGCAACGCCAAATCCTTGTTGGCAAGCGCACGAGCAACTTCGTCCACAGATCCAAGTCGTAACGACGGCTCGTCCTTCAAATCGGCACGGCCTCGCGACCGCTCAATGTACTTGAAAACCGCATCTGGAGTCACGGCAGCAATTGCCACCAAAAAGTCCTTGAACGAGTTCCCGTACACAAACAACTGGTCCATGAACTCACTGGTGCTAAGATAGTCGTTCTCGATCTTCTCTGCGGCAATATACTCGCCCTGGGAAAGCTTGAAGATGTTTTTCACTCGGTCGACGATCATGAGCTTGAAATCGCAGTCAAACTGGCCAATGTCGCCGGTATTAAACCAGCCGTCTTCAAATGCCTCCTGAGTCTTTTCTGGGCTCTTGTAGTACCCTTTGAAGATCTGCGGACCGCGAAACTGGATCTCGCCAGATCGGTTCTCAAACCACGAATATCCCAACTCAGGAACGTCACGAAGTCGGACCTCGGTGGAAACACACACAGGGCCCACTGACTTGACGTTTGTCTCGTACTTGTTGCTCAAAAACACCGTGGCAAACGTCTCGGTGAGTCCGTAGCCGACATAGAAACTGCACCCAAACGCGCTCCGAAGAAATTTCACTGACGACGCATTCAATGGCGCACCCCCGCTGATGAAAAAGTCCAAGCTACCAAACCCCACTTGCTCTCTGACCTTCTGGAGCACGACTTGCTTGAGAATCCCGTTGACGGCTCCCTTGCCATTAAATCCCAACGAAAAGTCCCAGAACTCCTTGAACGCCACCACACTTCGCACAAGCACTCCCTTCAACCCGGGAAGTGCCTTGAACTTGCCCCGAAGCCCTTGTTCGATCTTCGAGTACACTCTTGGGACTCCACAAAGATGTGACGAGTCACCCAACGCCTTGATATCATCAAGATACGTGCGGGTATCTGTTGGGTCGTGAGCCAACGCCACCCGGGCGCCAAACGCGTACTCAAACGCAAACTTGTGCCGCTCAAGCACATGTGCCAACGGAAGGAAGCAGAACGACGTGGGATTATCAACTCCAGCCAAATCAACATGGCTAAAACACACAGTAATGCCACACACAAACATTCGATGCGTCAACTCAACTCCCTTGGGCGTACCAACTGTTCCCGACGTGAACGAGATCGTGACCAAGTCGTCCGGCTTGGGCGGCACGTGAGCCGCCGGATGCGCCCGGCCCCGGGCGGCAAGGTCGCCGAAACTAATCATTTCGACCCCAAGCTCAGGCGGGGGTTGTGAGCCCGGGCCGTCCATGACCACGATGACCTTCAAGTGGGGAAGCTGGGGTTTCACTTGGAGGATTTTCGGGATGTTTGCGGCCGACAACACGATAATCGGGCTCTGTGTGAGTCCAAGAATGTACTGCGATGACTCAGGGCCGAGTGAGTCGTATAATGTTGTGTCGACAATCGAGTATGCGTGGCATGCCAAATCAGTGACAATCCACTCAAACGTGTTTCCCAGATAAAGCGTGAGAATGAGATTCTTGGTATCAATACCATGCTGCTGGGCTGTCGCCAAGATCCCCGATCCAATCTGGTCCCGAAGCTCGGCCACCTCGTCATATGTCTTCCACTTGTACTCGCCCCATCCGCTCACAAGCTTCTCTCTCTGGCCAAGAAACTCGTTGGACCCGTGGAACTTGCGCCCCTCTTCAAACACCTCATACACTGTGTTGATTCCCGGGAAAGGACTGGTAATGAGTCCGTCTCTTGCCGCGTGGTTGCGGATCACGGGCGAATGGCCTGGTTCCTTGGATCCAGGCATCTCGTATCCCTTGCTAATTTCCTCCTGGTCCAACGGGAAGCTGGCCATGGCTTCTTGGAAGTTTTGGGCGTTTTTTGCCGCCTTGGGGACGTTTTCAGGGAAGAGCATGGAGGCAAAAACGCGGACTGCGGTTTTAACTTGGGGTCACGTGGATACAGGGATCGAGGTGGGGTGTAAGGGGGTGGAAGGGGGTGTAGATCCATGAGTTGATCAGGGAATAAAATAGAGGAGGAGGAAACAGGAGAAGGAGAAGACAGAATAAGCAAGAAGTAGCATGTAAAAGTTTTAGAAATGCCTAGAAATTAGACCTAAAAGTTGTAGAAATGTCTAGAAGTTAGACCTAAAAGTTCTAGTTGTCCTAGAATTGTACCCTGAAGTTGTGCCTAGAAACCCTAAAGTGCGCTAAATTGTCAAGGTCAAATGGCTGCAGTTTAAATTTATAAACCTGGCTAGTCTCTTTTAGCACATTTCCAGCTTCCAGAGTAAATTATATTTCCAGTGGAATCTCCATCGTTGCAACTCCAGTGTAAACTATTGCAACTCCAGTGTAAACTATTGCAACTATCAGTATAAAATATTGCAACTCTCAGTATAAACTATTGCAACTATCAGTATAAACTATTGCAACTCTCAGTATAAACTATTCTTGCAACTCCAGTACAATCTCCATTCTTGCCAATTATCCTTGCCAACTATTCTTTGGTACTGGAAATCAAATCCTAGCCACTTGATTTACACCTCCTTTGCTGGATTCACATTCCATTACTTGTATTCATCCACCAACACTTTTCATCCCATTACTTGTTCTCATATCACACCTATTTCATTACTCGCTCGCCTATCACTTTCCAATCCATTAATCCCTCTCCTATCACTTTCCAATCCATTAATCCCTCTCCTATCACTTTCCAATCAATTAATCCCTCTCCTATCACTGTCCAATCAATTACTTGTTCGCCCATCTCTTGTTCTCATATCTCTTGGTTCAACCTCAGCTAAATATCATGAACCCACCGCATTGATTAGACTGAGATATTTCTCCAATGCTGTT
Organism: Saccharomycopsis phalli; assembly: GCA_020342235.1. Lineage (NCBI taxonomy): Eukaryota > Fungi > Ascomycota > Saccharomycetes > Ascoideales > Saccharomycopsidaceae > Saccharomycopsis > Saccharomycopsis phalli. The sequence goes on from CP073216.1 coordinate 1,421,596, forward strand.
GGAGAATCTCGTGTCATCTGTGGCCGTGGGATATGATACAAACGGCTCCTCACCGTAAACCATCCCAGTGGATCATGACAAAGCATCTAGACGGCAAATGCAATGACTATAAATAGGGTTCACTCTACCGTATAGAAACAACAACTTTCCTAAACAATTCAGCTAGACATTTATCTAGAGCCCAATCCGGTTATTCAGATCCCAAAGGAACAAGACAAATAATTGTGTAATTTAGCTTATTATAATCCCATGTCTAATCAAGACTGAAATATAAACTACGTCAGTTTTCTCATCACTTTTTAGTCCCATTACTTCTCACATCACTTTCCAATCCACACTTGTTCTCACATCACTTTTCAATCCATTACTTCTCGTAACACTTGTTGCAACTCCCATTACTTGTTTTCTCATCTCTTGTTTTCTCATCTCTTGCTTTCTCATTTCTTGTTTTCTCATCTCTTGTTTTCTCATCTCTTGCTTTCCCATCTCTTGCTTTCCCATCTCTTGCTTTCTCATCTCTTGTTTCAATTCCGTTACGTCTCACCACTTTCCAATCCCATCACTCCTTCTCACACCACTTCCACAGTCTCATCACTTCTCACCAGTCACTCAGCACACAAAACCAAAACATCTGAAATACTGCCGTCCTCTCATTACACCCATATTACCTAATCTCAGTCCTAAATGTCTCACCGTAATCCCACCTGAACAATGCCACTTGGTCCCAATTGGTATCTCAAATTAAAAAATGTCTACAAACCCTTGCAATTACATACACTGTGTGTACAGTGTGTTTTACCTCGATTGCCAATGGTATTTTCTCGTCACCAATGACATTTTCATTACATTTTGTTGCATTGTTGACTTTTCCCTCAAATAGCCTCCCAATTACTCCTCACTCCTTCACCCACTCCTTCACCTAGTCCCAACCTCCATCCAGTTTTACTCACCCTCACTCAAATATGCATTGGCACAAATTGCTGTCAAAACCCAGAAAACTTTATCAAGTCACCAATGAGGCTTTGCCGTTACAGATAACCGAGCATTCCTTGGAATGCACCTAAACACAGACATCTAACGAGCCAATGTCACATTCAATGACCTGATACCACATTTGATGACCTTACGCTACATTGCTTACCAATCCTTAGTCACTCATTGTTCCTTAAAACCCCTTTGAATTTGTAACACTACTTTGGTTCTTTTGCTAAGACGTTTTGTATCAGTATCTTCAGGCACCGTCCGGCACCAGTACTGTCAGGTACACTCCAGCAAGTGTTCACTTGACATCCCAGCACTCTCCAGTACTTATCAGCAACAATCAGCCTTTCCTCACAATCCTGCCTGATTTGTTTGGCGAGTTTCCTAAAGAAAAATCGCAAACCTAAATCACCAATGCATGTGCGAAACAGACTAATTCTAAACATACCTTCTAACGTATCACCAAATGTAAATTTAGACTTCTGCTCAAATGTGCGGTGATTGAATATTCCTGATTATTATCCCAACTAGATATTCATTCCTCTTGGCCAATGTGTATCTTCTGCTTCTTGTCCCCTCAATCAAAGCCTCATTGTCAAGCTGTGCAATGCAACTCTAGTTGGGTCTTTTGATTTGTCACAATGTTGTTGCTTTGCTGGCATTGATCTTTAGGGCTTGTTGGAAGAATGACGGTAGGTGGATTCTAGTCTTTTGTGATGTTAGTCTCGCCATATGGTTATGACAGTTTCCAAGGTGCAAATTATAAACTACACTGTGGAGTTGTCTAGTCTTTCTATAGACGTATTGGCCGTTGGTTGAGTGATTTCAAATTGATTTGGGAGGTGGATTTGACTGATGTAGGATACGATGTGTGGAGGTTAAGGTGTAATGATAGAGAGAGATATATGGGGAGATATATGGGGAGATCGGTGGAGATGAAAATGATACAGTGGAAGATTTAGAGTGAAAGTGAAAAACCACACCAATTTATCATGGTTGGCCAATTCATCATGGTTGGCCAATTCATCATGGTTGGCCAATTCATCATGGTTGACCAACTACAAAACTTACCAAGCTTCTTGCCATGACCTTGTCAATTTCCAGATGTGCAATTTGACTCTATTTTGCCATTTGCCTTGACGGCGTATTCAACCTGTTCAAGCGAGGTATACAATAGGAGGGAGATATGAATCAGTACAATTGTCCATGGCCATGGAAAAAGCACATTTCAAACTTGTACATCAGTTTTAAAAATGCCAAATCCTCAATGGTAATTTATGCTTCTGTACTATTAGTCCGACATTGCTGAGGTATATAATCATGTACTAGTGGCCACCACAAGACTGATGGAATTCCACCAGCTTAGGACAACGATTGATGACAACTGATCATTGAGTTATTGAGATTGAGTTATTGAGATTGAGTTATTGAGATTAAGTTATTGAGATTAAGTTATTGAGACAAGCTATTGAGACAAGCTATTGAGAGCAAACTATCGAGAGCAAACTATTGAGACAAACTATTGAGACCAAACAATTATTGACCAAGAGACTATTCAAGGCAGAACAGTTGTTCAGACCAAACTATTCAGACCAAAACAATTATTCAGACCAAAACAATTATTGAGACCACTGGCTGACCAATCGACCAAGTACATCCATCAGAATCAATAGCAGTCAAGTATATCAAAACCAACCACCAACCAGTATATACAACAAACCAGTATATACAACCAACTACCAACCAGTATATACAACCACCCACAACCACCTCACATAAACTCCAACCCAATACCCCACTGGAACCCCTTTCTAACACTATCCGAATATCCGCACACCAACGGGACCCCAAAGTTTGCCTCAAACCGCGCAGCATCATGATTATACATTAACCCAAGCCCCGTGGTTATCGTAGGAAGGCCCCGTAAGTCACTACAACTGTTGGCCAATTTCCCAGCATTGATATAGTGATGCACTCGGAGGTTTGTGTCGAGCCGAGGCAACTTGAAAAAACTGCTGAGCCCCAAACTGTAGTATAAAACCCCGCCCAACCGGTCGCCGCCCGTCTGGAAGTTGGAATTGTCTCTAGAAGTGACGGCCCGAGGTCCAAGGCCGTTGAAATTCATGCCCCGAACACTCGTCGGACCTCCAAGGTAAAACTTGTCGGCCAACGCGACATATCCCGAGCCAAAACTGTGCAAAATCCCGGCTCCTCCGGATAGAGACACGGAAAAACGTGGCAACTGGGCAGCAAACATGGTCTTCAAGTCGGCCTTGAGGTAATGCGACGTCCCGGGAAGACAGTACTCCAAATCGAGCTTGGCAAAACGCCCCGACGTTGGGAATTTCGTGTCGTCACGAGAGTCATACAGCCCCGAGTAGCCGACGGTGTTTTTCAAGCGGTCTCCCGCGTGGAGAAGCACGACATCAGAGGCACCGTCCGTCACTTGAAGAGTGGACCACACGGTTTGGAGGTGGAACGACTGCAAATACCGGAGATTGCCGGCCAATCCGCGCTTCTCGACCCGCAGAACCGCCCCTCGGAGCGTCTCTGTGTTTGAGTTCCACAGATTTGCCCTGCTGTTGTAGTAAACCATGTTTTCGCTCCGGAGGTACGCCTGGTTGAACAACGGGAAGTTCACGTTCACTAGGTAGCTTGAGCGGGTCCGGGTGCCCATTGTCGCGTCAAAGACGACGTTCTCGCCGCCTCCAAGCAAATTCCGCACCTGGGCCGTGACATATCCGCTTCCTTCGCCGTTGCCGACATTGGTGCCAGTCTTGGCGAAAAACCGTTTTCGCGGCAACAAATGCACCACTGGCACGACACCACGACCCGATTGTTCCACCGAGACCGCCACATTCTCCACCGCAGTTGTGTGGGCAAAGTTACGGCTCACACAGTCAATTCGGTCCACGAGCTGGGCAACCGTGCAACAAACGTCGGTTAGCGGGCGGATCTGCGCGGAAATAAACGCGTCGCGGAAGCTCGCGGTGTTGCTGACCCAGACCTGGTCGATATACACTGGTTTGGAGCGGCTCGACGACAAGATTCCCGAGATGTTGGCGACCTTTTGGTCCTGGAGAATCTCAAGCTGTCGGGTCTCCAACGCTTCCACGCTGGACATACGCACTGGAGGTGCAATTTTCTCGTGGATCTGTATTAGTAGGCCCCGAAATCGCGTGGATTACTCACTGAGTCGCCTTCTTCCAAGGACATGATGCTACTGGGGGAGATTTTTCACTTGGTGAATATCGCGCATGACGGTGCAGGACGAGCCACTACAGAATGATATCAAGGAAGGAATAAATATTGGAGTGTGTTGATGGAGTGGATTTGGAGATTGAAACTGTTTATGGGACTGTTTATGGATGAGACTGTTTATATATGGGACTGTGTATGTTGTAAAGTGTATGAGTCCATCAGTTGAATGTCGTGGGTTGTGCTGTTTGATATATTTGAGTGATTTATTGATAAAGTGTTCTGACTGTTGACTAGAAAGTCGTGGTAAGCTGAAGTCACAGTTTGATTCAAGTCAGTTGGGTATCTCGTCAGAGGTTAGTAGATATCTAGTTAGAAGTTGGTAGATATCAAATCAGACATCCTGTCAGATATCTAGTTAGAAGTCAGTTTGATATCTAGTTAGAAGTCAGTTTGATATCTAGTTAGAAGTCAGTTTGATATTTAGTTAGAAGTCAGTTTGATATCTAGTCAGACTTCCTGTCAGGTATCTAGTCAGATATCCAGTCAGACATCCAATCAGAAGTCAGTTAGATATCTAATCAGATATCCAATCAGAAGCCAGTCAGAAGACAGTTAGATATCCAATTAGTTATCAAATCAAAAGACAGTTAGATATCCAATCAGATATTAAATCAGACATCAATCAGAAGTAAATCAGATCTCCAGTCAGACTCAGTCAGAAGTAAATCAGATATTCAATCAGAAATCATCAGAAATCATCAGAAATCAATCAGATATCCAGTCAGATTCAGTCAGAAGTCAATCAGATATCCAATCAAAGTCACTCAGATATCCAATCAAAGTCACCAGGAATCATCAGAAATCATCAGAAATCACTAGAAATCATATCCAATCTCACACATCGAACCACATGTCCAACACATGTCCAACACACCCAAATACCCATCCATCACAATTCCACCAGTCAATACAACTTCACATTCTCATCTGGTCGCCTATAGTCCGACCATAATGATTCAAATGTGTAGCAGTTAATCCGCAAATTGTGTATTTGTGTAGTACAAAACAATGAAATTCACAAGCCATGCCATAATAATATCATGGCCAATATTCAGACAAATCTCATTCTGCCCAGTCCATTTGTTAATCGATACGCAAATTTCACGAGAAATGTCAGTGCACAAGAGAAATTTCAGTGTGCAAGAGAAATTTCAGTCACAATCTTCGATCCTAATCCACAACCTCTGCAGCCTCACGTACTTTATCTTCCCACGGGTTAGCAGTATTATGTTTGGATTAAATGTTTACTTCTAGCTGCATTACTTGACTCCTGGTAAATTCAATATTGGTAAACCAGGGACACATGGGAAGTGCAAATGCCCAGTGTCTATCTTGTATGTCAGCAAAGGAACTGAAATTTCCTGGTTATGACATTTGGGTTGGTGAGTGTTGTGCTTGTGTTGATTACTGTTGAAGAATATCAGAGAGTTTACCTGGAGTCTAGATATTAATTAGAGTATTGCGTATTATTCAACGTGTTCTAGGTGTTATTTAGAATGTTCTAGGTGTTATTTAGAGTGTTTTAGGTGTTATTTAGAGTGTTTTAGGTGTTATTTAGAGTGTTTTAGGTGTTATTTAGAGTGTTCTAGGTGTTATTTAGAGTATTCTAGGTATTATTTCAAGCTGTTCTGGTACTATTTCTGGTACTGTTTTGATACTGTTTTGGTACAGTCTCCGACACTATTTTCCGGAAAATTCATCGTCCATTTTCACTTCCTTGACATCCCCAGCGTCTTGATCTTGATAAACTCCAGACAGACTTTTGGATTGGATAAATCCAGTTGCTACAAGTCGTGAGCCCATCACGTAACGCGCATCAGGTGAAATGTCACAACTATCCTTTTCTAGAAGTATGCAACTGAAATTATTCTTCCAGTATGGTTTCATCATAGTGGGGACGAAACTTTATGTTGCTGCATTGTGATAAGAAGTTGTGCTGAAAGTGATAAGAAGTCGTGCAGACAGCTGATAAGAAGTCGTGCAGAAAAGTGTCATTAGAAATGTGGTTCAAAGTTTAATCAATGAGCACTTGACGAGCACTTGACGAGCACTTGACGAGCACTTGACGAGCACTTCAAGAGTTTTCAAAGAGCCTCAAAGAGCCTCAAAGAGTCAAAACTGCTCAAAACTGCGATACCATGACGTGCAAACCCACTTCCAACCCCTTGGTGCTTATGTATTTTCAAAATGGCAGTTGCCATTTATTAGATCTTGGCACAACGTATGGCACTACCCTCATGACTTCTCCACATTCTTATCAGGCAAATAGATCATCAAGGTTCACGGCATATTGTAAAGGAGATACCGAGAAAATGCTCAAACTCTTAAATAAGCATCGAATATTCCAAGTTGCTCAAACAAATTGCAAGGGATTGCCAAGTTGCCCTAGCAATTTGCAAGGGACCGTCAAGTTGCCTGTACATATTTCCCGAGACTCGATTTCCACATGGCCAAGTCAAGAAAACTCTCGATGGAAAGGACTCGTGGCCCAGTAGAACTATTTGGAGTGTAATCATCCGTATAGAGCCTTATGGTTTCGGTTTCACCGTATGCATACCTCTGGACAGTGAGACAAAGACCCAAGTACTGGTGTTTGATCCCTGCCATTCCTGAAACAGAAATTAGAGTGCCCGTAGTCGCAGGCAGAGACATCAAATGCTCAACAAGTCTTGGTTGTCAAATCACAAAGACTCGTGGGGCTGCAAATTCACGACATTTGACATGCAAGCAACACGCCATACGGAACACCTGGATAGGACAGGTTTGCAAAAGGCATTTTAAACAATGAAGTGAACTGTGTGGTTTGGTGATGAATATGGTATAGAAGGAGTTGTTGGTATGAAATCGTTGCCAGAGACATACCAAGGACAGATATACCAAAGTGCATTACTAATGACATACCAATCACCACAGAACTGGGCCATGGCCAGAAATGAAACAGCATCAACGCAAAAACCAACTAGAGACCTAAACACCTGTCGGTACCTATTAATAGCTACTTAGACACTTGCTCTTGTCAGATACTTGTCAGAACTTGAATGTGAGACACTTGACAGACACTTTCCGGTAAGACATTGGCCATACGAACTACGATGGTACCCATGGTTGTTCAATACTGGGGCACTTTTGTTCAAAACGGGCTGAATACGACAATTTCTCGGTTGGCAGGACAGTGTGCTGGAAGCAAACAGCAGAATCCCAGAGGGTTGCCATTGCGTGTGGGTTTTAATCAATGTTTTTTAGATGAATGTTCTTACCAAGACTTTGTATTGTTGCAAATAATGGCAATTCACTTTTGTAACATGGTATTTTTCTGATGAGACTTGATATTTGCAGTGAGGAATTCTCTGAATATGGGCAGAGGTTGCTTTGGTGTAGAAACATGGCTGATTTAGCAGGTCTCTGCGTTGTCCAGAGTATTGTAGGAGTATTGTAGGAGTATTGTAGGAGTATTGTCTGTGTATTTTCCAAAGTATTGTCCAGAGTATTGTCTAAGTATTGTCCAGGGCATTGTCCAGAGTGTTGTACCCTTGTAAGTAATGATAGTGACTTTGCTATGGTGATACGACGTTCACAGTGCCAGTTAGTCGGACTGCTTTTGACAATGAGGTTGGATATTGTTCATTTCAGTCCTTGATTACAACCCAGTCTCTGTGAGGTAATGGATGGTGGAATACTTTATGGTTATCATTGGAATGTAAAATAATCCTGTTATGCGTGTTTCTCATTTCAGTGAGGAGCCAATCAGTGAAACGATTTATTATCGTGGAAAGCCTTTTTCTGTGAAAGCCTGTTCTATGGAAGTCTGTTCCATGAAAGCCTGTTCCATGAAAGCCTGTTCCATGAAAGCCTTGTGCTGTGTAAAACCAGTTCATCTATAATCTGTTAGTACTTGCTTGTCAACTCGTGTTGTAACTCGTAATGGAAGCGTAGAAATCACCCGAGTCATAGGCCAAACGACCATTCTAGTATATAAAGCCTTTGTAATATCTCGATATACAATATGACCGATTTACACACCATTGGAATAAGCAGAATGACAAGTCCTCAAGGCACATTTGTCGCGTAACTCGTATCAAACCGGTTTAAATCTCTTGTACTGGCCCTCAAATGACAAGTGCTTGGAATTATTCACCAACTTAAAGGGAAAGAAGGTCAAGCATTGAATACTAGACAGGAGAACGGCTTGGAGTTGGTTTTGGAGCTGCATAAGTGATGGATTAGGCACCAAGTCATGTGTCCAGGACCAGGCATTTCTCGACGGATTACCGCGTAATAATTTGCTGTCGATAGATTAACATGTAGTAATTTGCTGGTGATGAAATATTCAGGATATGAGCAACGTTGCGAGATACGGGGACGTGTACTCACTGTAGCGAAATGTACACACTGGGAAAATAGCCGCACCACATGTGGACACTGGAAGTACAATGTAAATGGAAAAGTGGATAATTTCACGAGACTATTTTGAGGACAAAGTCCGGACCAAGAAAATAGGGAGAACAAATCGGATAGGCAACGGTTAGTGAGTATGCTACAGGCAGATGTAGAGCGCATGGAATAAACTGTAGGAAAGAGGTGTCACAGGCCCGCGTTGGAGGTGAAATTTACAAAGTGGGGGCCCTTGAATTCGTGGTCGCACAACAAGTCTGCGAAACTCGACGAGCGGTCGTCGAGCGAGAAGTCGTTGAATTGAAGAAGAGTGTCTGGAGGAACGAGGGGGTCTAGGTGGAATGAGTTTGAGTCTAGCAGGGAGAAGAAGTCGTTGAAGAAAGCCTCACATGGGGTTGCGGGGATACTTCTGGAGATGTGCAGAGGGTGTTCGCTGGATATTGAGAGTCTGGCTTGGTCGGGGTGTGTAGTTGTGTTGTTTTCGCTTGGAGGTTTTTCTCTATTTTGCCTATTTTTTTTATTTTCTCTAGGCTCTCTCTCTCTATTTTCTCTATTTTTTCTTTCTCTATTCACACTATTTTGTCTCCCTCTGATTAGCTTCTTGTCTCCATTTGATATATTCTCTCTGTTTTGCATCTCTCTGTTTTGCTCAATCTTTATTGAAGGTCCCTGGTGGATTTGCGGTGCTGGAGGGGGGTCTGTTATGAGAACCTGGCCAGAGGGGGATATTTTCATGGATATTTGACGAGTTGTGGAATGCTGGTAGGGCGAGTGGATCATTTGGGCGGGGATTGGCACTTGGGGAGGGATTTGCATCATGGGCATGGGTGCTTGGACGGCAAAAGGGAATTGGTTGGGGAGGAATTGCGATTGGGTAGGGGAATGGATTTGATGGGGATGGATTTGTGGTTGGATTTGGGACTGTAGTTGATGGGACTGTAATTGGTGGGACTGTAATTGTATTTGGTTATGCATTTTGTGAATGTGTGGATCATGGTGTTGTCTAGTGTGAGATTGTTGTTGTCTAGTGTGAGATTGTTGTTGTCTAGTGTGAGATTGGTGTTGTTTAGTATGAGATTGGTGTTGTTTAGTATGATTTTGATGTTGTATAGTGTGGGATTGTACTTGATTCTGAGAAACCAGATTCATGCTCTGAGAAACTTGTCCTTGATTCTGAGGAACCAGATTCATGTTCTGAGAAACCAGGTTGATGTTCTGATTCCCCAGATTCAGATTCAGATTCAAATTCAAATTCAAATTCAGACTCAGACCCAGACCCAGAATCACACCCTTGAGGCCCTTACTCACCCGACCCCGGTCAGGAACCTTTTTAAACTGCCTGCTCTTGGAATATATCTTATTTGTATACTGGAACCGCCCTGGCTCCGGCGAAACCAACCGCAAGGACGAATAATCGACCCTGGAAAGATCACTGTGCTCGTACAAGTACAAATGGTACCACTCCAAATAATGGTACCAGTTGGACATAAACATCAACTTGACGCAGGACAACTTGCGGAAATTGCGCACAAGCACGGCACGATTGGGGCCCCTGCCCTTGAAGAAGTCAGTCAAGTTGTCCTCGTCATTGTAAAACTCAAAGTGGCCGTCCTCAGAACTCCATCGGATGCCCGTGGAGTTGTCACGGATGTCCAACCAGGTTTTGTGGTCCTTCATAAAGACGTCGCGGAAATGGGACACCAACTTGTTGCGGTCGAATTTGCTTGCCTTGTCGGGGAACTCAGCTGTCAATTTTGTGCCAATGGAGGCCCATTGGGAGCTGGAAAAGGTCTTGGTCAAGACGTAGTGGCTGTCGACCTCTTGTATGGCGAAACGGGCCAAGGCACAGTTCATTTCCGGCCCCCAGCGGGAGAAGTTGCGCTCGGACATGCTGCTGAAGATAAAACTGGCAAGAAGGCGGTAAATCACCATTGACGTTTGAGCAAAGAAACAGCCATGATGGAGGCCCGCCTGGTGTGGGGCCCTGGCCTGCTGCACCGGGCTGCATTTGCAAAAGGCAATCATGGCCTGCGTGTGCGTGCAGGCGTCTACAGTTGCAGTTTTCAAACATGTATATTCGGGCCTCCCGAAGCTGTGCCGGCCGCGTTGTCCCGGCTTCGCTGTTTGTGCGCCGGTGCTCGTACCCAGGAAACGCCGCCCACTCAAACCGGCCCGTCCGCACCGCCACAAGCCCGGCCCGCCGCGCAAGCCCCTTGATGTCCCACCGCTCGTACGGCTCTCCACAAAACAAACTCACACCCACCCGGAACCGCTTGCGCACAAACCGCTTGCACGACGCGAAAAAGTCCCCCATCAATTTCTGGTGGTTCGCGACATTCCGCTCAACATCCTTGGTTCCCCGCCCGTCGTGCGGGAAGTTGAACACAATCACGTCCACCCGGTCCCGGAGCGCCAGCTGCGGCCCAAGACCGCCTTCCAAATCCCGGCCGTCCACCTCAAACCGGCACTCGACGCCCATCTGCCGGAGCCGCTCGTGGTTCGCGGCAAAGGACAGCGGATACTTCCGGGCCAACACCTCTGGCAGATCGTACGACGTGGCGACCAAATTGCGCGGCTCGACTTTGTGGTGCTCGACGATGGACACTGCGTAGGAAAAGTCGCCGTCACCGACCAACAAGACGACGTCGGAGGCGGCGAACGGCACGAGGATCTGGCTTTGCTGCCGGGGCTTCTGCTTTTTGCGCGGCGGCTGCTTCTCGCGCTGCCGCTGGAGCCGCGCCACCTCCTGCTGGCGCCTCAAGGCGCTCTTCAATCCCTTGTTGTGGCCCATGGAGAAGATGTTTTTTGAAAATTCACATGACGCATACACCTGCCGTGGCATGCATGGGCGCCAGGAGTCAGATTCTCTTGGGACGCGTCTCCGTGCAGCGCCGCCCCTCTGCACCCACAACTTTCATTTCCAATCCGGCGGCTTCCCCCCACACACCCCCGAATTTCCTTGGCGGTGGTTCAGAGCCGGTCCCAATATGGGCGACATGTCGATGCGCTCTGGCTTGGTGTTTCTCGCCTTTGCTTCTGCGCCAGACACGCGGGAATCGCACGCCAAGTGGGAAAGTTTATTAAGGTTACACTTGAAGTATTCAGCTGTCAAACTAGGATTGACGATTGGCATGGATAAGGGAGGGGGAAAGGAGGGGGAAGCGAAGGAAAGCAAATGGAAGAGAAGATAGAAGCAAAGAGAAAAGAGAAGGAAAGAATGGATGAAAAAGGAACAAAGAACAAAGGAACAAAGGCAGTAGAGGGAGGAATGAGGGTGGGAAAAAAAAAGAGAAAACACACATACACCTGCACACGCCGACACACGGCCACACCCAGCCACACCCAGCCAAACGGGAAATACTGCAACTACACATGAGACAGCGGCAAATGAAACCTACAGTTGAAGATTTGCACATAATGGCAGCTCCAAAATAATAGCATTGTGGAATTTTGGTTCGATCTAACCAGATGACTCAATTAATCCCATTGTGGTGATCTTTCCTGGTTAATTCCGGGTGTATAAAACATTCATGCCGCTTGGCCCATCGCCAAATAATCGCGTACCACTTGAGCTCGTGCAGGTTTCCCTCGCTTGGGTATGCATAGGCGGAACCAGACTTTCATCCCGGCTACTCCATATACTCTTTTTAGCCTTTTCAGCAACCTCGTTTCTTGATCAGCAACTTGTAGTGTGGCAGGCCAATGGATTGGTTACAAGTATATTAGATATTTCTTGCTATTCCTTGTTATTCCTCGGCTATTTCTTGCTATTTCTTGGCTATTACTTTGATTATTTCTTGCTATTTCTTGGCTATTACTTTGATTATTCCTTGATCATTTCTTGCCATTTCTTGCTATTCCTTACCATTCCTTACCATTCCTTCCCATTTCTTGCCATTCCTTCCCATTCCTTCCCATTTCTTGCCATTTCTTGCCATTCCTTGCCATTCCATTTCTCATGCCCAATATGAGGGGAACAAGCTCAAACTGCCCAAATCATGCTGTGGACATCTAGATTTCCTCACTCTTGTGCAATGCTTTCAACTTGTCTGGCATTTAATAGCCTCTTTATGCGTGCTTCCTCCAGCTGGGTAATGTGAAATGGGCTACTTCTCCAGACCTGGCACTTTTGCGTCGAGTCAGTTTGGATGTGGTTTACTAGGCTTGTTGGTGATTGTATGTTCCCTATCAAGTACACTGGTTGCCTCTTTTGAATTGTATATTGTGTGGTGTAAGAGTATCGTTTGATTTGTCCGTATCATGTGTATGAGTGTCAGGTTGTTATGGGTTATCCGGGGCCTATTCGAGGTGAGTTATGTATTCTGGGTCTATTACCTTCAGTCTACTGGGTCTGTTACCTCCAGTCTACTGAGTCTCCTACTTCCAGTCTACTCCCAGCCTGTTTTCTACCAATCTACTCTTCTCAGCCCAACCACTCCCAGTCGGTTTAATCTGGATCTGCTCACTCCTAGTTTGTTTATTCCAAGTCTGCTTACTCCTAATATACTCTTCTGAGTCTATTTACTCCCAGTTTGCTTATTCTGAGTCTGCTTACTCCCAATCTACTCTCTGAGTCTGCTTACCCCTTGTCTGCTTATTTTGGATCATTTTCTCCGAGTCTGCTTATTCTGGGTCCATTTATCCCCAATCTACTCTCCGAGTCTACTTAGTCCCAGTTTGCTTATTCTAGGTCCGTTATCCCCAATCTACTCACCAAGTCTACTTACTCCTGGTCTGTTTATTCTGTATCGTTTTCTCCCAGTTTGCCTATTCCAAGTCCATTTACACCACTCTATTCTCCTAATTCTAATTCATTTCATAATAATTACAATATCCTCAGGGGCAGGAGGTTTGGCCGAATGGAGGGGCAGGAGGTTTGGCCGAATGGAAAACACCTCATGCCTTATGGAGGGCGCATCATGAGGTAGTTACCGGGTTCGAGCCCCACCAAACCGCCCCAATACTCAAGAAAGTCTCCAGAAAGAGCACACTACGCCTCAGAAGGGCAATACAAGGAAGTCTCGCAAACGAGCAATGAACGACCCCGACGAGTCGTGCGCCCATCGTCACGAGATTCAGCGGCCGGATAGCGCCGGCATTTAGCCGAAGGATGGCCAGGCTTCTCGCATAACCAATAGCCAGTCACGTTAAACCACTAACAACACTGCTCCCATTGAAGTTTTTCAGCCCATATAACCGTTTAGGGTTATAAAGGGTTTTCTTCAATAGAATGCTGCCTCAGGATGTTCCTGAGTGAAAATATATCTGTCGAATCACCGTGTTTCCGGAGACAATATATAGCTAAATACAGAACTAAATATACTTAACAATATCCTCATCATCTGCCTGCTACCAAAGTATCATCAACCCTTGTCCAATGGAATAGCCCTACAACTCACTTCTTGGACAATCTACAACTCACTCGGCCAATGCTCTCTAAATTGGTTCAAACTAAAGTCGTTTTGTCATCCATCAGGTCCACTGTGAATTCATTCCAATTGATTCTCTGCTCCGACAATAGTAACCCATTAAATCATTGCCCAATACAACAGTCTCGTTATTTCAATTTGCAGGCGTAGTCTATAAGCGATACACGACAATGTCTCATCATACACAACCACAAGGCGCAATTTCTTTCATACCACCTTTGGATAGCGCAAATGATCAAGGGTGATTTAGTATCCAATGATTGGCTCACTTTTGCTCCTTCAGAACGAGGTATTCATTCTTGCTTCAAAAGAAAAACTCCAAATCTCCGTTTTGCCTCAAACAACGGAGCGCAATAGCTTGAAAGTATAACCTCTAGTGGACACCATTTCTTTTCTTGGGAGGAAATTTAAACCAAAATGACATTTCCAAGGTCTACAATTGGATGATTCCAGAGATGGTACAACTCGGAATTGGTGATTGAGCTTGGGTTGGCTGAGGTGATTGAACTTGGATTGGCTAGGTGTTGGTGATTGAACTTGGATTAACTGGAATAGGCAATTGCAGCTTGGATTGGATGGGGTGATTATACTTGGAAATGTCAATTGGTTTGGGGGCGTGACTATGTAAACTGCAAGTTGTTTTATATTCTTGTCTGATGAATGAAGATGAAAATTAGAAGTTGGCGAGGAGATTAACAAGTTGATTGATTGATTGATAAGGATCCACAAAGAACTAGGCATTGGTTTTAGAGCTGGATACCTTGTCGAGTGGTTGATGATGACTGATGACCATGTATATCAAAGATGAGTAACAAGTATGGGTGAGTCAAGAATGAGTATCGAGAATGAGTATCGAGAATGAGTAACAAGAATGGGTGAATCAAGAATGAGTATCAAGAAGAAGTATCAAGAAGAAGCATCAAGAAGAAGTATCAAGGCAAGAATATCAAGACAAAAATATCAAATCACCCATCAAAACAAGAATATCAAATCACTCATCAAGACAGCTTCAAAACAAAATTGAAAACAATTGCCAACTCACCTAACCTATAATTCATTTCCAAACCTTTCCGGCCCCACAACTATTCCATCCACCTCATTATACAACCACTCAATACGATTCTCAGCCAAAACCAATCATCTCATTCTCCCAACATAAAAAAATACCAGCCCAAAGACACTGGATCATTCAAGCCTAGGACCTGACTGTGGCACATGACCTTCCCCCAGAATCTTCTGCAACACATTTTAGCTTTGGACGATTCTCCATGCACTAGCTGATTTTACAATCATGCTCTCCTGACGGTCTTTTTTCGTCACATCTTACCACCATTACAGACCAAGCAGAATGTGCTGGCGGTGCGATTAGACATGCACAAGATCCCAAATAAAGGTGACACAGATGTACCAGTTGATAAACCTACATATTGCCAAACCGAATAATCTAGCAAACACACTTCTCCATTACCACTATAAACATAATGATACTCTGTTGCTATGATACGAGTGATGCATGTAAGAGTCAAGCCAGTTTATGCAGCATCTACAATACGGGTATCTACAATTGTTTAGCAAGGTAAGGGTGGTGGACGGTACCTTAATCGAAAACGGGCTCATACCAGGACGCTGCCTATACACAAATACCCCAGTGAGACTAGAGCTTTTTTTCAGGGGCCAATTCACGGTCCACAATTGTGCTCAACCAACTGGGTTTTTGTGACTCGCTTGTACGATGCACTGCTGCTAAGCGGTGCAGCAACCAGATAAAAATAGAATCATGTCTGAGATTTTTATGTCCCAAAACCTTATCATGCCGGTTTGAGACACCAAGACAGGAGATAATTCCGGGTTCGACTTATTACCTTTGTTGCAAACTACAAACAACAGCGTACAGCTAAACAATGGATGTCCCAACTTTAACCGCCTGCATACTGCCTGGCGTTCGAGAAATTTTTTTTGCGCCTTCCATGTATGTCACATCAAAACGCATAATTCGCCGTCCACTACTTGTGACAGCCCTTTGGCACCATATGCAAACCGTGCGGTGCCATACCCACTATTTTTTGTTGCTTCTCTACACCGTAATCTCCGTCACAGACAATCCCATGTTCATTCATTTACACATCCCTCCATCCCAGAAACCCCGCCACTCCTACTCTAGTCATTGCCCTTGTTCTGTTTTAACCTCCTCTGCAACTTTTCCCGCGGATTTAGCTTCAATCCGTGCTACCACAACCGTTCCTTTTGTATGCCCCATATCTCACCTCCAATACCTTCCTCAGTCCTTGTATTCGCTAGTACTCGTCGGTTCGTGCGGTATTTGTCGTTGCTGGTGCTTTTGGCGTGCAGTGGACGTCTTTAGCCCGCTTTACAACTCGCAATTCATCTGTTATCTCATAACAACAGCCAGAAATACACCCTACCATTTTCCATTACCATAATGGCTGTTTCCAATCTTGACCAGGTTCTAGTTCACTTAGGCCAGACCCCAATTATATACCAAAGGCCGCCGGAAAACCTGATTCAAAAAAGACCACCAACTTGTGATTGGCAGTTTCCGCAACCAACCACCATCAAAACCCCAGTCCGTTGCCTATATTTTGCTCTCCTAGTGGTTTTATTCACCTTCACCCAGTTTCAAGCGTATTTTGCTCCACTTGTGTCGCCAATTTTGCTTCTCTTTGACCATGCCAATTTTGGAAATCCAGGTACTGCCATTAAACCAGACCCATTTCCAACTTCAGTGCCTACTGAATTCCTGAAATGACTCCAATATTCTATTTATCCATTAATATCCGTTTTTCAACGGGTTATTCCATCCTGGAAACTCGCCTTGGTTTCTTCCTACAACAACCCAGAAAATTGAACTATAGAGGAATACCAAGCAAGTCCCAAGACTAGAAACAAATACATATTGCGCCTTCAAGACTGCCAGGCTTCTAGAAATCTTCCTGGGTGGGTTCTTGCGCAGTTTGCTAGCTCAAAGTTGACACCACCAATCTTCAACTTAGAATAGTCTCTAAATCATCCAAGAGCAGTAAAATCATTCAACAAGTAAGAAACTGTCATTTTAAAATGCTCTGATTCCCACGTAAGAGGAGTGTGGCCAAATGGAATTGCTTGAACGTTATGCCAGCCTATGTTTTGATACACGCGAACATACTAAAGAATCTGTCTCAAGACACATCTTTGCCGCTTCTATTTCCAATAACAGCCCGGAAATCATCTTTCATGAGCATTCTGAGTAGTTTTCTTGCTTAATCGTCGAGTAAATGTCCCTGGTGTAGCATGAGATTCCACAGGTACCCTACGCCAAGTAGGTACCGCAAACTATGAAATTTGAAGCTCCAAAGACTCATCTACCCGTGATACCATTTTCTATTGGATTTGAATCAAGGGAAATACTATTATATTGTACCCCGGCCCCTGTTTCAGTCTTCTCGTCGCTTCGATTGTCACGCCATAATTGTGTGTCACTAATAAATATTAGAGCAATATTGTTAGACAATGCACATTTCTTCTTAGACTAGTGGCAACTTTGGGAACATGTCAACTTATTTCATGTTAGATCGAGCTAATTTGGTCATTTTGGCGTTAGTAATTGCAAGCTAAAGCAACCTTTGGCATTCATGCTTGCATAGTGGTCTCGGCTAAGTGAAGGTCAAAGCAATATTTGAAAAGCGGTAGAAAAAACAATAAATACAACTGCCCAAAGGCTTTTGGAGGCTTTGGAATTGGTGTTTGGATCGTAGTTTTCAATGTAGCATGGTATGCAGTGTTGTGAATATTTTTTGTCGCGACAGGCACAACCACCGGAAGAGGAATCACTTGGTGACAAAGGAAGTCCAAGCTTATGGCGGAGAAGCAAAAATAGCGACAATAGTAAACGACACTATTTGCATTGTTGTCTCTATCCGAGCTGTGTACATTTATTTTCCTATGTATACACTTTAATACCTAGACTTGTCTCGAGATGTTTGTTACTGCTCTACAATCCAAAGGTTTGTGCTGCTGGTTTTATGGCTTTGTAAACTTTTATGATGAGAATATCATCTGCTTGGTTAATGTGGAGTATGTGACCCAGTCCATTTTGCCAATTCCCCGCTCCAAGTGAATTTTGAAGCGTCCAGAATTCCAATTGGCGTGGAATTCATTTGAAATTGGGTTTGGGCTGTATTGCGTACAGTTGATGGTGGCATGTTTTGATGGCTCACTCTTTGGTTATATTTGAGTGTCATCTGAGTGTCATCTGAGTATCCTTTGAGCGTCATTTGAGCGTCATTTGAGCGTCATTTGAGTATCACTCAAGTGTCATTGGATTGTCACCTTCTAAATTCCTTACTTTCTACATCTCTGAATTCACTGTTTCCTACATCTTTGAATTCACTGTTTTCTCTGAATTCATTGTTTTCTCTGAATTCACTGCTCCCTTCTTATTTATTACTTCTCTGATTCCTATTCTTTCTTATCTTCTCATAATTACTGAAACATCAACAAGCAATAGAAATAGTCCTAAGTCAATTTCCTACGCCAGGTAGTTGATACTTGACTGCTGATTCTCAAAACAGACTGCTATATCATCAAGAAATGCCCTTTGACACAACATTCACTTCACCAGAACTAGCAGTTTTTGGTTAATTTAATCGACAAATGCTTGTCTAGCTCACAACACAACTTGTTGGCTTGTGCTCTTGATCAAACATCACAGCTAATTAGAACCAAAGACAGAATAAGATTCCAAAAAGCTCTCCTGTTTGTTTGTAAAAGGCCCTGGGCTTTGATGGCTAGTGAATTAACGTCCAATATGCTGCAAGACTACCAGCTAAAGTTCAAAACCATCTTGGGATTTGTTCATTTGCACCGACAAGACTACACAAACATCAATCCAGGTCCTTGGAGGATTTTTAGCGAGTTTGGAGCTACTGCTGAAGTATTAAAACGAAAACTCACCTTGTATATGCTGTGCTGACCAAGATATATACTTGACAATGTTTAAAGTTTGATAAACTTCCCTCTGGACATGGAAATCAGTAAGTCGTTTGATTCAGAAACAAATAATAAAAGAGCCAATCCCACTATTTGTAAAATGTCCACGTATGCCTGAATTCACTTTCCGCTACTCCGATATCAGAATGCTTATCATCAATTTGGCTCAGCACAGACATGAGCATATCCAACTGCATCCATTTCCAATTTTCAACGTGCTGCTGGATAAAATCAAAGCTAAATAAATTAATTTCAAGGAAAAGCCACACCTTTTTGTCCTGGATTATTCCGGAAACCCCGCAGAAACATCCAATTCTGATCACAACCAAATCCACAGTCTACAATCATAACCATTCAAAATTTGCCTAATCATGTGATTCCAAACTACACGAAAATCACACCGTTGAATACATCAAGAAAACAAACTCCCTTCTACAAGACTCAAGTATAAACATGGGCTGTACTACGCGAGTGGTTTTTGTATACACTAATTAGACTTCCCCAACTTACCTGCTATGCAGAAATGTCTCACATCCACACGTGATCTTGCTGCCCTGTGACAAGCGTGGGTATGGAATATATTCAATGTTATTTGTGTTATTTTGCAACCGGAATATTTTCCGTTCCGACTGGTTTGTGTGACTTGGCTTATTTTGCAGCTTGGCGTGGTCCAGCTGTTGTGAAACGCCGTGTAAAATCGCGGTAAAGTTTTGCAAAAGCCCAATGGTAAACAACTGTTTGCAAATGTTCCTTATGGCGAAACTCCTCCTATTGGACGATTAAAGGTTATCGGGATGCGAAACTGAAGCCAGGATTATTTTTTCAGGTATTTTCCTCCGGATTATGACATTCAAGGCCAGTGTGGATTATGTCGCTCAGATTTTAGCTTGACGGAATGCAGAATGTAAAATTGAGGTAAAGAGAGGAGAAGAGAAGCAAAACGGCTTAAATAATAATTTAACGGAACGGTAGAAGTTAATAGATAGCTGAATAGTTTGAGTTTCTATTTTGTTGGGCAGTTGAAATCTAGTTTGCAAAGTGGGACAGTGCTCGTCAAAATTCAAAATGGAAATTGGCCAAGAGAGATGGAATTGGCGGAGAAATGCGGATTATAGAGGAATAGTGATTGCGAATAAATGAAGAATGTGGGGAATGACGTAATGGAAGGTTGTTTTGCAGCTAGTAAAGGTCGTTGCCAAGATTACCTGACCAGTCACTCCAATGAGTTATCATGAGATATATCATAGCAATGTCTTATCAGATGGTTGTACAAAGCTATCAATAGCAATTATACAGTCGGTTTGAAACTCTGGAGGGAAACTGTGCACATTTGGCTGGTACAAGCCTCTAGTTTTGGCCGAATTATCCTGGCCTTGTATCATGATTCAAACAAAATGAAACAAGGTAAGTGAGGTAGAGGTGAAGGTGAAGGAGGTAGAGGTAAAGAAGAGATAAAGACAGGTAAACAAAGGTAAACAAAGATAAAGGTAAAGAAATGAAAGGAAAAGGTATGGAGTAAGGGGAAGGTCAGGACCAAGACAAAGAAGTAAAGAAATAAACTAAACAACTTAAGGTCAAAGAAATATACTGAATCGCATTTGCTTGTACTTTTACAATCAATCATATTCTGTCATTCTTCCGTGTTGTGATTCTGTTTACGTTCAGCAGACTTGAGCAAGGAAAAGAGCTCTTAAACGGTTCAAATATTTGGTGGATTATGTTGATTAAGCAATTATATATTGTCATCCAAAACCTATCTCAAGAAAATTCCAAGTTGTCATTTAAAAACAGCAACTTGGCCTATTTTCAAATTGGCAAACCACGGTAGTGCCGCTCCTATACAGAATGTACATCATTGGCCTCCATTTGAAACTGGAAAATGGCCTTGTATGGTTTAAAAGATACTCCTTGTATTGCTTTCCCTGATCATGAGAACCTCTTTGAGAACTCCAGACTCATGCCTCACAGAATTTGATAGTTGTTGATGGAAACTCGCCTCCGGATGTTTGAAATTTGCCTTGTAAAATATGGATTATAGACCAATAAAAGGGACTATTATAATTACTGAGACAATTGGCAACAGGTGATGCACAAATATATGGGCAAACAACACTGACGTGTCCACAAGGTCATATCAAAGGTCCACTGTGGATATTTTTTGCAAAGCAAGTCGGAACATCTTTTGCTTCTCAAATAACAACGGGATACTTCAACTGAACAAAGAATACAACTCGAAAAGTGATGCTTGGAAGAGCCTAAATGGTAGGTTTGAGTAGTGAACCAAGCATTACACCACAATGACTCAAGTATCATAATACTGATTCAAGCAAACCTCTGGTGTTTAACAGGTGCAAAAAATAATTAATAACCAAGGAACTTTCTTGCTTTCCATTTCCTTGTATGAAATGATAGAGGCCCAAGTATGACGCGTGGATTGGAATTTCCATCGCCAGTGATTAACACACACATCATTATACTCGGCTCAATTTTGTCTCTACCATATTGTAAGGTTATGTAGTTATTCCAGAGAGTCATTGGTGTTTGAATAGCTGTGCAAAAACCAATGGGCAGGCATATTGTACCTCAAGGGCACAAATTGAAAAGCAAATGACGCCGGTTCCAGCTGGTTCCCTGGTGAAATTTTATGCTCATGAAAGCTATAATAGCTCTGATTTGCATATTGGATAATTAGAAATGGAAAATCTTTTCATTAAGCACAAGACAATGGCGTGTTTATTTTTTGGGACAGCACTTGATTTATTTGCAGGCAAAACTGGCCACAGGGCACTGGGTTTGATTAAATACAGTCCTTATCATTAGCAGTCAAGTAAGTTAAATGAGCCATGTATTTGGAAAGTGTTTCTCGTAGTGAGTGGCCAGGTGCATTGGTAGTTGCTACCCACATACACTAATGGAAGTTGTTTCTCGGTTAAATTGATGGGAATAATGGTAATGTGTAATCCCTGTTTCATTAATAATGACGAAATTGATTCGGTAGCCGCAAATCGTAAATCCTTTACGAACTAGCTGCGTATCTTAATGTAGCCGCATGCTATTGAACTAACCAGTTTCATGTTCTGTTTGATTGTGTTTCGTCGAGGAATAGTCTGAGGTATGAAAGGTTTGTGTTGAGTGATGGTGTAATTGGATTTAACAAGGAGGATGTGATTTCCAAGGAAGAATGGGATAATGTTAAATTATAAGTATGGAATGTCGCAAAGATAATTGGGAGGAAGGTATTTTTGGGATATCTGTAATGACCGAAAAACTGGATTTTTGCAAGTAATTTGTCCCACGGGATTTACATGACCTTGTATTTATGTCGGCTAATTCTTGGCCAATTTGATTGTGGGACGTTGTAATTATGAATTGGGAGGTGGGAATGTATATAGAGGTATTTTTAGCTGATTACAGTGACTGGGGATTGTACTGAGGGTGGGATGAAAGGATGAGAAGAAAAGAAGCAAGAAAAAAAGCAATACAAGAAGAAAGAAAAGAAGCAAGAAAAGAAACAAGAAAAGAAACAAGAAAAGAAGCAAGAAACAAAAACGACAAACAAGTTGATAAGAGAATAAGAAGATAAGACAAAATGACAAAAGGACAAGGAGTGGACAAAATGACAAAGAGTGGACAAAATGAAAACAAATGACATGAAACAAAGGGCAAAATGGCAAGACAAAATGGCAAGACAAATGGCAAAAGGGTGGACAAAAAATTCAAAAGTGATTAACAAATCAAAAGTGGTGACAAATCAAAGGTGGTGAGAAGCCAAAATGATCAAGACTAATACAATTACATTAAACGAAATCCAATTCCACCTACTTCTTGGTTCAAAGAAACCAAGCCAGAGTGCCTCACCATCTTGGTTCAATTTCCATTTGGTTCAATTCGTCAAATGGCTCAATTTGCCAAATTGGTCATTTGAAATGCAAATGTCATGTTTCTTTGACGATGCATCGCACGTGGAATCGTCTCATGAAGTATAGATGCTATTAGCTAATTTGATTTGAATCGCCGTTTTCCAACAAGTTGTATACTGGTTGGCCAAACAAATTGGTAATTCTCAGATGAAACTAGGCAAAGTGAGCTAGAAGTCGGTGAATTGATCTTGTGAAGTTTGATGAGTTACCAGTGTTTATTCAGTCATTTGTTAGAAATTAATAATGAGCTACGAATATTATTCAGTCATTCATATATTCATAAACAAAACTGCAATTATGTCATTGACAATAATGAATGGCAGTCTGTTTGAGATGATAGAAACTAGTGTTTTTCCAAAGTTTTCATGAGCCATTTGATCATGTATGACAATTTAATTTCCATGTGGATTAATTAATTTGCATTGGTCAAAAGATGATTTGTCTATTTTGACGGGATTAGTGTGGCATTTGTCTACATTGTCATTTTGTTTGGTGACTATTGTTACTTGTCACTTGTCATCTACTTTGTCCTACAGTGTCATAATGTCACATTGTCACATTGTCATACTTGTCATCTGCTTTGCCATACTTTCACATTGTCACTTTCACATTGTCACTTTCACATTGTCACTTTCACATTGTCATCTGTTCTCACTTGCCCCTGTTGATCCATGATATTGGTCCGCCGTGGCATGCATAGCCACACAAAAACTAATGCTGAATCACTACCTTGTTCACCAAGTGCTTGTCAAAAATATCATACCCCTTGGCCACGTCCTCCAAGCCCATTCTGCTGTCGAAAAACCCCTTGAACTTGTCCTGGTGCTTCTCCAAGATCTTCACGCTCTGGGGAAACAAGCTCCAGGCCGGACACCGCCCAAACTGGATCGTCACGTTCTTCAAGTAGCAGTCCAACCCGCTAAATGGGAGCCCGCCGTGGTGGTACCCAATCAGGGAAATGTACCCAAACGGCCGCACCACGTCAAACGCCATTCCCAACGCCTCCTTGTTGCCGACAATCTCAAACACTACGTCTGCGCCACGGTTGTCGGTCGCGTCCAACAAAATCTGCTTGATGTTATCCTTGCCGAGCGTCAACGGAATCGCGCCCAACTTCTCTGCGACCTCGAGCCGCGCGGGAACCGAGTCCACCGCATAAATCTTCTTGATGCCCAACTCCTTGGCGCTTATCAACGCACACTGGCCCACCGGCCCGACACCAAACTGGATCGCCACGCTTTCGTCCACCCGCTCCTTGGGGAACTTGTCGGTGAAGTTCGACACACAAAAGTACCCCGTCGGGAAGATGTCCGCCATGAGAAGCGCCACGTCGTCGCTAAGCCCCTCCGGTTTGTGGTACAACGTCCCGTCGGCCTGCGGCACCCTCAAATACTCGGCCTGCCCGCCATTGAGTGCAGTGGTGCCAAAAACCGCAGTGTGGTAGCACTTGCTCGAGTACCCACGGACACAGTACCAGCACTTGCCACACTGGGTAGTGAAGCACGAAATTACCTTGTCGCCCTTTTTGAACTTGGTCACGTTGTCGCCCACATCCACCACCACCCCCAGGTTCTCGTGCCCCATGATGTGCCCGTTGGAGGTCGCAAGATCCCCGCGGTAGAAATGGAGCTCGGTGCCACATATCGCCGACTGGGTGCACTTGATAATCGCATCGTCAGGATGCTCAATCTTTGCAATTGGAACTTGTTTGCACACAATGTTGCGGGCCCCCTCATACACTGCCGCTCGCATGGTGTCTGGCAACACCACCCCGTGGGGAGTGGTGTAGTGTCTGGAACTCCTTAGAAGAAATCGATTGAATCGAAGCATGTTGTGGAACGAAATTAGGATCGCGCGCTACTTTATATAGTGATGATTCCTGATTGTGGAGAACCCATGCCTGCGTCTACCTGCATGCAAATGGCCGCTACCCCTCGTCCATGCGTCCAAACGGGTCTCGTGACGGCCGACGGACTCCGGGCGGCTCCGCGGACCGCCATCCTAGGCGGCATTCTGTTGGCTCGGCGGCTCATCCGGGCGACCGGTTTTACCCCAGTGAAGTTGGCTGAGTGATTATATTGTGTGGCTTTCTGGAGAGTAGCAAGCGTTCCATACATTAGCAAGCATTCCATGGGCATAATATTTGCACTAAACTAGCCACTCGGCTAGAATAATACCTTGTCACGCCGCATCGGAGTACCAACCGGAATATATACAATCGCCTCATGACACGGTCACGTGTTATAGTTGCTCCTGAGCAATTCTGATACATTTACTGGTGATTCAATTGTGATGGTAATTATAATGATAGTTGTGATTTAATGGTGATGACAATTGTTATATCCATTGTGTAGTGATATTGGTCACTATTTATAGGTGCTGGTCCATGCTTAGCATTTTACCAAAATGGAATAGAAACCGATTTCTACGGAACCCTGGGTATATTTTTAGTCTAAAAACATTACCGAAGTGTACATGTACCGGGATTATATGCTGAATGACTGGGTTGTATGCGGATTTCGGTACATGGAAATTATTACATCAAGGAAATGCTTGCTTAGGGAAATGACATATGTTAAGAGTCATGTGACTATGAAGGCGTGACCAGAAATGATATGACTAAGAAATTATGTAATGAAAAAGTCATGTGAGTAATGTGTCATGTGATAACCTTGTGATAACTCATGTCATTATCGTATATGATCAATCCTCGCCTCGCTTGGACTTTGCAAAAATGCAATTTTCATTACTTCTCAGCTGACATTTCCTATTCAAGGCATGCATTTGGGCAACTTCTTACCAAGAATACAACGAATCAATGACTCTATACATCTTCCCAATTGCCCACCTGTGTTTCGGTTTATTACAAATTTCATCAACTTACGTGACGAAATTATTTCTTGTATTTGCTTATAGTCTATGGAGACACCAACTAAGATACGAATTGGTAATTGGAAAACATATTCACTCAACCATTCCAATGTAATGCAAAGAAACGTAAATGTTGACATGTCAAAGCACCTACTATTACATGGGAATTGTCAGTTATACTTTAGAAGACCCACAAAGCAACTTTCTTCAAAGATATCCATTCAGATCTCAAACAATCTGGCACTAAAAACTCTAGTTTGAGTCGTTTTCTTATTGACTCGTAGTACTTGGGCTGACTACAACACGCCTGGTTGCCCTTATCAAAGTTTGGCTGCTGAGTCTCATAATGTTTTGGGGGATTTCATCATCCGTAATAGAATTTGGGCAAACAGGTCTGGACAATGGCATTCATGTATACTGCGGAATTCGTCCCACATATTCGCCATTTCCGGCCTTTGCCAAAGTGCTGTAGCAACTTACCATCTGTGACGCTTGTCTCACCAAGTAATTGGCATGTTAAACTGAAAATTGTCTCGGGTCCTGCAAACATCTCCGTGAGAAAATGCTTGGCTTTGACTCTGTACTCTTTAAAGGACTTGATGTTGAATTTTTGTATTCACAAGAGGTGTCTTGGGAGGTTTGGGTCGTAATATCTGATGTGGGTACTCGAGGAGCCAAGTATTTCTTCAATTTTTCAGTCTTCTTACCGAGGTTTCCTGGTCACCAAAGCCATGTATGGTGGAAGAGGTAATTCCACTTCTTGTACATTTCGAGTCTTGTTGTGTATTTCGGATTTTCTTGCACATTTCAGGTCTTGTTGCACATTTCGCGTCTTGTAATTTCGGGTTTTTTTGCAAAAAACCTTCAACAACTTGCCATCCATGAGGCTGGTTCTACAAAGCAAGTGTGTTGAGAATTGTCATAGGATTGCGAATATCTTTATTACGAGCAGTTTGGCCTTGTCACGGTGTATTGTGAGGCCCCAATGACAAACCTTCCTCTTTGACAGTGTCTTAGAAGCTGGTCGCTTCAAGACATGTCAATTGCTTTCTTGTCAATTTGCACTGTTGAAATAAACCGGTGTCGACTTGCTTTTGATTTAAATTATTAAACAATTGAATAATATGTTTTATGGTTAATTAATTGACTAGAATCTGGGACATTGGTATGCCCCTGTCAATATAGATAATGGAAGTTGGCATAAACAACCACATTGCCAATTGTAAAATCGAGTAGAAAATCACATTGATTTGGTCCCATTGGGCTTTGTTGTGTTTTAAAACTCCTTTACACGACTTTACCACGACTTGACACGTTTTAATTAATCCTGTTTTTGTGCGATCTGTTGAACCTCTAGTCACCCACCTGAAGTATCACATCTGATTTGCGGTTTGTGCTTTCGGACAAATGTTGGGTTGAAACAACTCAAGGTACAAAATATTTGATCCATTGAAACTTTGAGAGTTTTGTTGTCTCCAATGATGGCCCAAAGACTCACACAATTGCCTCGGAATACCCAAGAAAACTACACGGGCTTCGGCCATACGGAAAACCTCAGTACACTCAACTTCTGGCAAAGCCGACGGCTCATTCCTTCTTCCAAATAGTCAAGAACAAAACCCCAAGGTAAACCTCTATGAATCCTAGACTCCAATCTAAGCTTTAAAACACTCCTGGTCATGAAAACTCGAACCACTGCTAGGCCGTGGCCCTTGGCCGCACCACCCTTATAATAATAATAATATTTATTTTTGTATTTAGCTATATATTGTCTCCGGCAATACGGTTATTCGACAGATATATTTTCACTCAGGAACATCCTGAGGCAGCATTGCTGTTGAAGAAAACCCTTTGTCAACCCTCATACGGTTGTTTGGGATTAAAAACTTCAATGGAGGCAGTTATATTGTTGGTGCTTGGTGCTTGTATGGACTGTGTAAGAAGCCTGGTCACTCTTGTTGTCGAATGTGACCGCTAAATCTCATCATGTGTTGGAGGAATCATATTCCAACACGTTCTGGTAGAACTCAAGGAGTTTGTGGACTGATTTTTGGTCGGCAAACACTTTGCCAAGCGTATTGCGTATGCCATGAGTGGAATCTAGTGTGTCATCGATGCGCGATAGAATTCGAGCTTCTAGGAGCTCTGGACATCGTAGGTCATGTATGATGGAGGGGCAGGAGGTTTGGCCGAATGGAAAACACCTCATGCCTTATGGAGGGCGCATCATGAGGTAGTTACCGGGTTCGAGCCCCACCAAACCGCCCCAATACTCAAGAAAGTCTCCAGAAAGAGCACACTACGCCTCAGAAGGGCAATACAAGGAAGTCTCGCAAACGAGCAATGAA
Organism: Saccharomycopsis phalli; assembly: GCA_020342235.1. Taxonomy (NCBI): domain Eukaryota; kingdom Fungi; phylum Ascomycota; class Saccharomycetes; order Ascoideales; family Saccharomycopsidaceae; genus Saccharomycopsis; species Saccharomycopsis phalli. The sequence continues at coordinate 1,449,784 of CP073216.1, forward strand.
CGACCCCGACGAGTCGTGCGCCCATCGTCACGAGATTCAGCGGCCGGATAGCGCCGGCATTTAGCCGAAGGATGGCCAGGCTTCTCGCATAACCAATAGCCAGTCACGTTAAACCACTAACAACACTGCTCCCATTGAAGTTTTTCAGCCCATATAACCGTTTAGGGTTATAAAGGGTTTTCTTCAATAGAATGCTGCCTCAGGATGTTCCTGAGTGAAAATATATCTGTCGAATCACCGTGTTTCCGGAGACAATATATAGCTAAATACAGAACTAAATATACTTATCTTATCTTATGTATGATGGAGGGGGAGTGAATCCCACATCGTTTGCACTTTGGGTCATCATTGCCAAATAATTTGAGCAACGATCCGTCTGTGAGGCTCTTTCCGCTGAGTAGTTGTGATGCCAAACTGAGGATTGCCTTGGGGCCTGCAAGCGCTTCTGTGAGGAGGAGCTTGGTTTTCGCACCACGCTTAAAACACAACTTAAGCTATCCGATTAAACCACGCCTCTTTACGTACTTGGCATGTTGAAGCCGATTCTAACATAAATTCTCAGCATCGCAGCAAAATTCTTTTGATTCAACTACTTTTAATGTGATGATATGGAATGTTCAATGGTTAATCAACCCGGGAAACCCATTCAAAGAGCACATATCCAAGACCATCACCAGATAGTGTTTGGAGTGGCGACAAAAGACCCCACTAGCACACATTTGAGACTTTTATCATTTTCTACATTGGCACATTGTACAGTGATTAATGCCACTTTATTAATATCATAATCTTGAAACAACACGAGCAAGCTCCCAATGGCTGGCCATTTTGCACCATCTAAGTCCTTGGAAACCAGATGAGAAACTAACTGACAAACTTCAATCCCGGGTACTCCTTTTTTGGGCATTTTTTACATAATTCACCATGGATGGCATCATGCTCAAATTTAAAGAAATTCTGGACCCAGGATAAGTCACCTACCATGGCAATACGCATGGCTATAGTTCATGAATAGTTATTTTGTTGTTGTTTTCCAGTATTTTTCCTCCTAGGAGTTGGGCCCATTTGGGAGAATATTGGATGGGGAATAATAGGGTCGCTACGGGCACCTGTTTTAGCAAATGAGCCATGTATTATTGACGAATTATCACCAGAAAGATGATACACCAGGCCAACCACTAGCAATATCAGGTTACTGTATATCTTCTACTGTCAAACATCTACAATGCTTCACTTTTATATTGACATATCTCGTTGCTATAATCCCAATGATGCAAATCAACTACTGCAACATGGTGCTTGCCTACCCTTTTTGCTTGTTCGTTTGGACAAGATAAAAAACCTACTATCCATCTCGTCATAATGCTCACAATAGTCTTAGGCAGTATTCTTTGGTATGCAATATTTTAATCAGTGGGCACATAGGCATAGCCTCTTGCAACAAAATCTGGTGGATTTGTATCTTTTTATTATGGATTTGTACCTTTGTCTTGTGTATTTGAACCTTTGTCTTGTGTATTTGAACCTTTGTCTTGTGTATTTGTACCTTTGTCTTGTGTATTTGTATCTTTTTCTTTTGTATTTGGACCATCTCCATTGACAGCTCCCTCGGTGTCTGACGAAAGTTCCTCTGAGTCCAGAGATAACTCACCCTCATCCAGGCTATCGCTAGACCAAACCAGAACTTCGTTTGGATTCTCTGGCCCAGAATAATATCCTTCATCAAACCACTGATAGTCGTCTAGTTGCGAACGGTCTTCTCTCTTTGCAAGGTCATCTGCATCAGGCAAGTCATTTGAATCGGAAAGGTCGTTTGAATCGGAAAGGTCGTTTGAATCGGAAAGGTTTTCTGAATCGGAAAAGTCATCTGAATTGAACGACTCACCATTTAATTGAGGCCCTGGGATGTATGCTGGAGCGTATCCCCAGTTGGCAGCGTCAAAAGTGGAGTCTTCGGCAATTGGAGCTGCGGAAGTGGCAGAGTCTTTAGCAACTAGAGCAGTAGAAGTGGCAGAACCTTCAGTAGTTGAAGCTGCGGAAGTGGTGGAGCTTTCGGCAATTGGAGCTGCGTTTGCAGTCAAGGCAGCAATGGAAGCAAGAATAATAGCAGAGGTGAATTTCATAATGAGACTAGGCTTTGTTGATTAAACTGGTTTGATTGTTTGTTGATGGGTATATTTTGAGATTTTTCGTTGTTTATATAGTGAATATTGTAGGGCACTTTATGCACGGCAACTCACTGGCTATGCTGATGACATGCCGTAAGTGTCTAAAAATATTTTTGAAAGAATGAATAATGGAATGATTGAATGTGATGTAGAATGAATAATGGATTTAATTAGAGAATAAACTAGAGAATGGTATTACTAGAACGGAAAATCAATAGAGGATCAAAAACAAATGAGCACAAGAGAGAGATTGGTACAACTCACTCGTTATGTATAGGAATTCTTACAGTTGTTGCCATTGAGTAATCTTCTGCATACGGATTCCAGTGCCAGACCTCGGATTTGCCGTTATTATGTGATATAGTCGATCCAATATGGCCAAGTTATCGACCACGCTCTAATCTTAAGTAATGGAACAATTCCTAGATAAGCAAAGCTCACAAAGAAGATAGAGAAACGTGTTTTTGATCTAGCTGCTATTGTGTCTATTTATATTCCTTCTAAAGTAGGGGTCCAATTCCCCAGTCCCTTCAGAGCAGGGCTCACTTGTATCTATCTTCCGTCTGAAAGGTAGAACTTATGTTCCAAGCTCCTAGAGACTGATTCCTTTTGAGAATAGACAAATAATAGATACAATAATAGACTCTGCAAATATAATCGTCAAATCATCGTGGTTTCTGAGACAATATGGCTAAATACAAAAATAAACATTATGATAAAGTAAATCTCATCATCCTTGGGGCTTTCTCTCGACTTGAATTTACCGCTGCCTTTTATTATTTAAACGGCGAAATATCAATTTCCTTTTTTCGAGCCTAGTATACTCTAAGGGGGCAGGAGCATGGTCGAATTGGAGCACGTTCCATCCACGACAGAAACGGGGAACGTCCGAGGTTCGACTCCCTCTGCTGCCCCCCTTTGGTTAGCCAGCCGGGCAGGTACTTCTGTAATGGAGGGAGACCCCATAGGCGACCAGAGTCAAACCATGAAAGACCACACTTAAGACCTCGTTGGAAGTTTTTCTGCCCATTTGAAGGGTTTTCTTTCAACACTCAACGTAGCGGCGCTGCTCATAGTTCAAGCAGTGAAATATCAATCTCTTCGGAGCCTAGTATAGCTATAGACCACAAATAAATAATAATAATAATGATGAAAAAAAAAAAAAAGTATACTCTAAAAATAAATATTGCATGCTTGCCTTTGAGGATATGGCTGCAGTTCATTTAGTCACGTGCAACACACGTGTATTTTAGGGTGCCAGAGGGAAGGTGCCATTGATTGTTGTTGCTATTTACTAGCCACATTTACTAGCCACATATACTAGCCAATCCTGATGAACTTGCAATTGGATATTTTTACTCTTATCCACGATGAAACAATGGAATCAGTCGTTACGTCATCTCTGGGAACTGGAAATTTCAACGAGATAGTGATACTATCCTCAGACTTGCCGTAATTTTTTGGTGGTCCGTCACCTTATGTGTCATACATTCTTGCTAACATGCATCACCTCTATAATATAAAAGTACCTTCATAATTCATCGGCAACAATACTCTCAACGTTTAGAAATACCTTTAATGCTTAGAAATACCTTTAATGTTTAGAAATACCTTTAATGTTCAAAAATCTCATTTAAAATCGGATATTTCTTTTGATTGCATATCCACTCTTGTCTACTAACCCAAAGTCTAGTAGATATACAAATACATGTGTCTTACAGATCCAACGGCAGGCATCATAATGTCTTTACACTGTTAATATCACTCTAATTACTACCCAAAAGAATAAAACCAACCACAACTATTTGCATCCAATGTGTAGTTTGTCAACATCACCTCTTCATGGCCCTCGTATGTATCAAAATGTCATCTTGGACCTATAAAACCGCTTGCTCGACAATCAACTTCTCGCGTAGTTCAATAATCTCCTTCCCACTAAACCCCAATTGCTTCATGTACTCCTCAATACCCCCCAACTCCCGGTTGAACCTGTCCACAGTCACCAACATCGTCTCATAATTGCTGCTCACCATGTTGTTCATCCCGTCAATCTCCACATCGTAGCCTGGCTTACCCTTGCCAAGGTATTCATTCACCAATTGCCGTGCCTTTTCGGGAGAAACGTCGCCGAGTCCAGAATGTTGTACAAACTTTTGCGAGAATTTGTCCACCTGGTTAGAAAATCCCGCCCGGAGACGTGGAAGCTCGGGAATAAGTCCGATTGTCGTCAACGAGTACTCTCTTGCAACGGTGTGGGCATCCACTCCACACAAGAGAAGAATCAACATGGCAATGACACCAGTCCGATCCTTTCCTGCGGCACAATGGAACACAAACACGTCGTCTGTCTCAAGAATCACTCGGAAGATCCGTGTGAAACACGGTTGGCCGTTCTGGAGAAAGTCAATGTACACGTCAGGGATCCGCGAAACGTCACTGAGAAGATTTTCGTACCGCAAGAAAATCGCTTCTGGCAGAAGATCGGTCTTGGCAAACATTGGATTGTGTTCATATACCACGCCAAAACGCAGTCCTGACTCTGGGAAGCTACTGGCCTTGGTTTCCGACTCCGACCGAATGTCAAACACTCGGGAGATTCCTAAATGGCGCATCTGGTGTAATCCCTTGACGGTGATGCCGCCCAAGTTTGCGCTTCGAAAGATTTGCCCTGGTTTCACGATCCCGTACAAGCCTCTGTACCCTCCAATATCACGGAAATTGTTAACTCCCTCGACTTTTTTCCACCGTAAAACCCGGCTCACGGTCTCGCTGCGCGCCTCAAAGTGCTCCAATCCACGGAGAAGCCATTCGGAAATCGTCAGGGTCACTTCGTGATTGTAATTCACCAACCCACGACTATTTAGCGGATGGCCCTTTAGGTTCTCACCCTGGCCGTAGAAGTTGTGATCCGCATCGGCAATAAGCACAAGCTTGTGGCAATCTCCTAGAGCATTGGCGAATTTGGCACTATCTTCGACCTCCACTTTTGTATCTAGTAGCCCAAACACCGTCAACACGCTGTAAAACTGCAGATCTCGTAGTAGCTGAAGATCCCATTCGCCCTCATAGATTTGTGCCGCAGTATCCTCAGTCTCTTTAACCGGCACAAACAACTTCTCGCCGTACTTTCCGTCCCGGTATACATCCAACTCGAACCCGCCATCCAGACGCCAAGAAGGAATAAATCTATTGGCCCAGTGCACAACACCCGGCCCAAAAAACCGCCCAGAGACGTTGACGATATTTGGTACAAGAATCGCCAGAGGATCGTGGTTCAAATGCTTCTTCCACTGGGTGATCAGCCACTTGAATAGCGGCACAACCCCTCGAGAATGGCCAATGAGCGTGTTTATAAACACACGGTGGCCAATTGCCGCCTCACTGTTTGCATTCCAGTACTGAAGCACGAGATCTAAGTCCTCGGTATCTCGAGCAATTAGTCTCCCAGAAGCCGCAGAATCGTCTCCAGAAGCGGTGGAATCATCTCCCGAATCACCACAGCCACGGAAATCAAATCTAAACGAGTACGAGCCATTGTTCTTTGCCAATTGCTGCGCGGTTAGCTTCAAAAAGGTGTAGTTTTTGTGTCCCCCAATCCCATGGACAAGCACCGCCAAATTCTGGCTAGGAGTCTCGGGCTCAGTGAGAATTCCCACAAGACCTTTTCCAGTGCCAAATGGAATCTCAAAGACCCGTTCGTTTTTCTCCAACTTTAAATTCCCGTAGTCCTCAGTAACCTCCATGTCAGATCTCCTTTGAAGAACTGCCTTTTATGTATATAGTCACGTGATAATCCGATGGGGCAGCTCAAGCCTATTACCCGGGTTACTGCAGATGGGCCATTGGCATGTGCATTACCCTGTCATGTCCAACAGATGTTACTCCAGAGGTTACCAATTGTTGTTATTCCTTTGTATTTAGCCATGAACTTTGAAGCACAGTGATTAGATGTATGCATTTTTTTTTTGGAAATCCCAAGGTGCTTTACTATTGAAAACAGTATTATCTGCTTCTGGTTTCTGACAGTAGCTGGCAGTAACTGACAGTAAATGGCAATAAATGACAGTAAATGGCTGCCCTTTGTTCCTGAGTAATTTGCTGTATTCACTGTACCATCATTCATTTAAAACTTCATGAGTCTGTGGACTGAGGGATATGAATCCTGAACCCAGACTCATCAAAGTACCAGGGCAATCTTGGGCATGAAATTACATATTTACCAATGCTATTCAAACCAGAGTGTCAATCAACTACTTTGGACTTTTGGAATTCCTTGTTTAGAAACTGTCTTGTTTTACGTAGACCAATATGTAATGTCTACAGCTTAGTTGAATATGCAATGCCCAAAGCTTAGTAGATCACTAGTTTGTCCTTTTCCAATGCTAGTGACAATCAGTCATTACACTTTTCTACAACTAAATATTAAAAGGTTGTAGCGGGTTCTTTACCTTAGTCCACTTGGACGTTATGACATTATTTTGGACATTAGCTATGATTCCAGAAAAATGTTACATAATGTAACCAATGTAATACTAATGGTGATGCTACTTAAGTACTGTATATTGCAGCAAAAGATCGCATGTGTGCCAAACATTTATCATCAAGGTTTCCAAGAGAAGAATATGTGAATAGAAATCTAAATGGTGATGATAAAGCAAAGAGTAAAGTGTGATGTAAACAATAAGACATGGTGTAAACAAGTCGTGTGTAAACAAGTCGCGTGTAAACAAGTCGCATAAAAATCTCCAACATTACCAGCTAAAAGCCTCACCAACATCATTCCACATTACAATTCCGAAAACACAGCATCCTTCAAATCAGCCAAAGCCTCTTTATAGCTCTCCCTCTCATTGTCACTTACATCCACCTTCACCTGCCCCACAGCACCACTTCTGCTGATCTCATTGACAATTTTATTAAACCATTTTCGCTCATTATTGCCGCAAATAAAACTGAGCGCCTCTCCATGCTGATTTGCACGTCCCGTTCTGCCCACTCTATGGGTGTATTCGGCAGAAGCGTTTGGCAAGTCGTAGTTGATTACTTGCTGGATATTGGCAATATCAATACCACGAGAAACCAAATCTGTGGCCACAAGAACGTCAATGTGACCAGCAGAGAATTTATTAATGATTTTCTTCTTGTCATTAGTCGAAAGCGTACTGTTCAAGTACTGTACTGCCAATTGGCCGCTGAGTTTTTGCGCAAGAATCTTCAACAACTTGGCGAGTCGAAGCGACGACTCGTTAGACCGGGTGAACACTAGCGCGTTTTTACCGTGTGTGAGCAACAATTTGGCCAAGAAAAGCGGCTTGTAGGACTCCTGGTCCTTTGGCAAAAATACTTCGTGCTCCTTCAAGTTCAGTGGGATCTTGAATATCTTGCCGGACTTTTCGTCGTCTATAATCAAAAGCCGCGGCTGGTGGAAGTTCAAGAGCGTCAACTTATCCACATCGTTTTGTAGCGTGGCAGAGAATAAAAGCTTTTGTACTTGCACACCGTACCACTGCAGACGATCGGTGTACCTGTTTTGCTGGGCTTCAATCTGCTCATTGAGCACCGAAACCCAGTCCTGGAACGACTGGTTCAACAACCGGTCCACCTCGTCAATCACCAAATACTTCAAGTACCGAAGATCAAGCGTCCCTGACAGAAAGTAGTCCACAAGTCTTCCTGGAGTGGTAATGAGTATATCTGGCTGCACAGTGGCGATTTTCTCCATCTCCCTTTGAAGTGAGACGTTGCTGTTTGAAGCAACCACGTGCAAATTAATGTTTCGAAGTAACTGCAGCACGGTTTGCAGCACTTGGGACACCAATGGACGCGTAGGAACGAGAATAATACACGATAGTTTCGGGACGACTCTTCCAGCCAAATCAAGCAATACAGGGAGTAAGTACGCCAACGTTTTACCCGACCCTGTGGCGGCATTCACAAGTAAATCGCCATTACGGAACGGCACTTTCTTGCCAAAACGTGGATTGGAGGTGACCAAAGCGTCATAAACAGCAACCTGAACAGAAAATGCCTCCGAAAACTGCTTCTCCACGTTTTCAACTATCTGTGAGTGGCCGATTTTCATTGACAGAAATGGTCTTGTGGTGGTGGAAGAGTAGTAAACTGGTGACGCAAGCCAGTCAAGCAGATTTGACTTGGTCGAGCGAAGAAGTTTATCATGTGGAAGTTCAGGCTGTGGAATTGGCGCAATATTTCGAGATTCGACAACGTCCTGTTGAGGTTCCTGTTCTTCGGTGGGGCTTTGGTCTTTTTGGTTCCTTACTTCATCCAATCGCTTGAATATTGATGCAAACTTGGCGGGATGTGAAATGTCCTTCATTTCCACATCCTGAGGCTCTGTTATTTTCTTTTGTGACTCGTTTTCAGAGTCGCTTTCAGAATCTGATTCAGACGCTTCCGACGCCGATTCCTTGTCTGACTCGCGCTCTGACGCTGATTCCAGCTCAGATTTTTCCTGCTGCTTCACACTCTCTTGCTCATTTTCACTCTCACTTTCACTCTCACTATACAGGCGTTTTTTCAGCCCTGGATCGTACCTAGTTGCAAACATTGGGATGATTATGCAATGCTGTAAAAAAATTTATATACGCATTACCCGTGCGTTACTATTTCCTGGATCAATAAAACTGTCGGACACGCGAAGCTTGCCGTCAGTAACGCTGATTTTAATGATATTTATTTCAGTATTTAGCTATCATCTGTGGAAGTACGGGGGTTTGGCAATTTTATTTTACTGAGGAAAATTCTGGGGCAGCTATTGACGAAAACCCTGATTGGAAATTATACAACTGTGTGGGGATAAACTTTCATGGAACTTGTTTGTTGGTGGTGCTAGTATGTGCTAGTTATTGATATAAGAAGCCTGGCCACTCTTGCTTAGGATAGAACGAGAACCTCATGATGAAGTCACTGTATTAGTTGCATGTCAGATTGTATTATATACTACTTGTACAAGATATTTTCAGCCCAATGGTATACTTGCAAAACTAGTTATTGGAATTGTAGTTTGCGAAATTGCCAGGATTTGTTGATGGGTTGTATTGATGCTTAAATTGGGTATATAATAGATGCCAGTATCACACGTGACCAAAGAGCAGGGAAGTTGGAGATACTTGGCTAATTAAAACTGAAGCATTTTGAGGATAAATTATGAATATATAACAGTATAAAAGATATATAAATGAAGGTATAAAAGGAATGAAAAGCCGAATCGAGACTAGAATACAATTGAGTGCTACCAAACGACATCACGTGCTGCATACAGAAGACAAATTTTCAACTACACTTTATCCAATGAGACCGACACTTTGTACTCTAGCGCGATCTGCGTGGAAGGGACCACATATAGTTCCGTTGCCGATTTCCAAGGCGCTCAAGGACAAGACGCCGATTCGTACGAATGCGCGGTCTTGTACGATTTTGCCGCAGTTTGTTGGGATCAAGTTTCAGGTGCACAATGGCAAGGAGTATGTGAGTTTTGTGGTGACTGAGAATATGGTGGGGAGTAAGTTGGGTGAGTTTGCGCCTACGCGGAAGAGATTTAAGTATTCGTTGACCAAGAACTAGAGTGGGTGGATGTAGATGGTAGTACGTGTAAATATATGGATAAGAAGTGTGTAAGGTGAGGCTGGAATGAGTGAATAAGTGGAGTGAAGATGGAAGTGAAGATGGAATGGAAATGGAATGGAAATGGAATGGAAATGGAATGGAAATGGAATGGAAATGGAATGGAAATGGAATGGAAATGGAATGGAAATGGAATGGAAATGGAATGGAAATGGAATGGAAATGGAATGGAAATGGAAATGGAATGGAAATGGAATGGTGGTATAATGATATGTGGATATGGTAGTATATACCAAATTCTAGAATATGGTATAGTTTAATCATGAAACTGGCATGCTGCATGGCCATTGTGATTAATTATTAGTGGATATAATTAGTGATGGATGGATGGATTAAATGGAGACAATGGAATGGACAGTTGGTCTGCAACCAACTGTTGATCTGGTGGTAGACTTGACTATGGAATTGAACGGGTTGCGAGTTTATAATTACTGATTAAATTGTTGCATCCTTGGATTGTTTAAAGTGTTGTGGTATACTTGAGCCGAGGAAAGTGTATGAGGGTTGTAGTTGACATGGTTGATTCAATATCCAAACAGTAATGAGAAAGGTAATTGAATGAATGATGTGTTATGGTTGGTGTATTAATTGTAATTTGATATAAATTTATGACTGTATCAATTTATGACTGTATCAATTTATGACTGTATCAATTTATGACTGTATCAATTCATGACTGTATCAATTTATGACTGTATCAATTCATGACTGTATCAATATATGACTGTATCAATTTATGACTGTATCAATTCATGACTGTATCGATCATGTGCTTGTATGGATCTGTTATCGGATTGGCAGTAACACGTGCCCAACACCCTGGCTAAACGTCTACTGAATAAACCAGCAGGAATTAATACCAAATGACAAATTCTCTGCACAGGCTACTGAGATGTAAATTAATTTCATTTCCTTGACTCACTTCCATACATTCCATGTACATGTGGATCAAAGGTGGGGTTAATGTATGGAAAGATGAGAAAATCAGCCAATCCATCCAGCTGTCCTGCCACATGACAACGGTCCGTCATATTTACTCAGGTGTTTATTATACATTGTCATATTATCATACATTGACATGTTATCATACTCTGTCAACATTATACTCCATAATATTGTCATACCCCATTGTATTGTCATACCATTACATTGTCATACCATTACATTGTCATGGTACATTACATTGTCATACTAAATGTGTAGCCGTTGTGTAATGCACATTGCTACGCCAAGATTTTTTCCGACCACCTGAAACTCTCTTTTTTTTTTTTTCTTTTCCAAAACTCCCACCATGGTTTGGGATCATTTAAATGTGAGTATTAAACAAGTCCGGCTGTCGGGCAGCCCACGGGATTTTTGAGAAACACAGTTGGTGGCCGAGGGACCATATCGGAGGATATCCGGTGGCTGATACAGCCACATTTTACAATACAAGCATTGAATATATTCCCTGCTCTTTTCCGTCTCACCTCTTTCATCTCACCTTCCGTCTCACCTTCCGTCTTACCTCTTCCATCTCACCCCTCCCATTCTCCTCTCCCTCCCATCTCCTCTCCCTCCCATCTCCTCTCCCTCCCATCTTCTCTTACTAACAAAGATCGACAAAGCACACATTGCATATGCCATTGTCGCCGTCTTCACCGCCAGTTTCTCCCTTGTATCCCTCTTTGTCAAGGAAAAACTCTACATTGGCGAATCCACCGTTGCCTCGATCTACGGTCTTATTGTCGGCCCACACTGCCTCAACTGGTTCGCACCAACAACATGGGGAAACTCAGACTACATCACCCTCGAGCTCTCGCGGATCGCACTTGTGATCCAAATATTCGCGGTCGCCGTCGAGTTGCCCAAGAAATACATGCTCCGCCACTGGGTCTCGGTGTTCATGCTCCTTGTGCCGGTGATGACCGCAGGGTTTTTGACCATCGGCGCCTTTGTCTACCTTCTTTTCCCGTTCAACTTCTCCGAGTCGCTTATCATCAGCGCATGCATCACGGCTACAGACCCTGTTCTTGCTGCTGCAGTGGTAGGCAAAGGCAAGTTCGCCCAGCGGGTCCCCGGCCACTTGAGAAATATCTTGTCCGCGGAATCGGGCTGCAACGACGGCATGGCGTTCCCGTTCATTTACCTAGGCATCAACCTCGTGGTGCACCACGGTCATGCGGGCGAAATCGTCAAGGACTGGATCTGCATCAGCATCTTGTACGAGTGTGGTCTAGGGTGTCTTATTGGAGTGGCCATTGGCTATGTCGGACGGCACGCGATTAAATTCGCAGAAAAGAAAAACCTCATTGACCGCGAGTCGCTTCTAGCGTTTTACTTCTTTCTTGCCCTCATGTCCGCGGGATTCGGCTCAATGTTGGGCGTCGACGACTTGCTTGTATCTTTTGCGGCTGGCGCAGCATTCTCGTGGGACGGATGGTTCGCCAGAAAAACAGAGGAGGCTCACGTCTCCACCGTGATTGATCTTCTTCTCAACATGTCGTATTTCGTCTACTTTGGCGCAATCATCCCCTGGAGCCAGTTCAACAACCATGCCATTGGCACCGACGTATGGAGACTCATTGTTCTTGCGATTGTCGTGCTCTTTTTGCGCCGGATCCCCGCGGTTCTTGCCTTGAAGCCGTTCATTCCCGACATCAAAACCTGGCGTGAGGCGCTCTTCTGCGGCCATTTCGGCCCCATTGGCGTTGGAGCAGTTTTCGCCGCGATTTTGGCCCGTGGAGAGTTGGAAAAAACCGTCACCGACGAACCAACCCCGTTGAAACACCTCCCGGAACCAGGATCGCCCCACTACCGCTTGATCGCGTGCATCTGGCCCATTGTCACGTTTCTCGTCATTTCCTCCATCATCGTCCACGGTTCCTCCGTCGCAGTGCTTACTTTGGGCCGCCATTTGAACAGCATGGCGCTCTCCATGTCGTTCACTGCGACAAACACCACTTCCAACGGCACAAACTGGCTCAACAGACTCCCTAAGCTTGAGACAAACGGCCGCACGTTTTCGCTCCACCGTGTCGACACCATGGCCCCAAAGAAGAAGAACGGCCAGGTCGATGTCCCTATGGAAAAGGTCGAGACCAGCGGCATCAAGTACCGGCCTGCTGGCGGAATGGACCGCAAAAAGAGAAAAAACCGCCGCCGGAACCGGATCAACAACCTCAAGGCCAGACCGCAACCAGAACAGTTTGATCTCAAGGCCAGACCGCAGCCCGAGCAGTTTGACCTCACCAAGCTCCATGAAAAACGTCAGGACGACCTCAAGGAGTCTCCTGAATCCACACAGGGCTCGTCCGATACAAAAGAGCCGGAGTTTTCTTCGCATGCTTCTCAGGAATTGGTCGCCCCCGAAAATTTGGAGGCTCCTAGTTTAGTGGATTCTGACGATGTGCCTCATCAAATGCCCATCAAGGCGTTTGCCGAAGGTAACAAGCTCATCATGGAAGATCACCAGGGCGAAATCATCGACACTATCCATTACTCCGACGGCTCCAATCGAGCCACACCAGTCGCCTCCAACGTGCTTTCTCCGTCAGATTCCCGCAAATCCACCAGCTCAGATCGCAAAAAGGTCTTTGCTTACAAGGTTGACAACTACTTGGTCATTGAAAACGAGCATGGCGAAATCATTCGCCGGTATGAGATCCATAGTCACGGCCACAATGGCCAGGATCGACTGAATAAAGTGGCCCTCACCAGCGTCAAGCCGCGCTCCAATTCCATCGTCGGAAAGACCTTGTTTGCCGTTGGCTTGGGTAAGCTGACTGACCAGACTACCGAGAATCCAGACGCAAGTGACATTCCAGAGGACGAGGAGAGTGACGTGGATGAAAGTGATGCTGATGAAAGTGACATTGACGAGGAGACGGAGGTCGAGAAACGCAGACGGTTGGCTGCATTGAGCAAGTCGCCCTTGCCAAGAGACGATTCTGACGAAGAGGCCCCAGTAACGTGATAAGGTAAGGGTGATAAGGTGAAGATGATAAGGTAAAGGTTACCAAAGGTGAATGTGTCAATTGTCAAGTGGTATTAGCGTGACAGGTATATATTGTACTTGATCATAGGACAGTTGCAAATGATGAATGGAGACTTGATCAACTATTTTCTGAGCAATGCTTTAATTGAGGCCAAGCGATGACATTCTATTGCAAATGCGTGCAACTCCACTCTACTATCATCAGATTCATGTCTAGTCAATGGTTGGGTACAAGAACTATCATGAAGATTGGCGCTTCTATTACTATAAGGTGGCCCTCTTGTCAATATCACCTATGGCCCTCTTGTCAATATAACATATGACCCTCTTGTCAATATAACATATGACCTACTTATCAATATAAGATAAATGCCATTGCTACTAAAATCTCAGATTTTATCATTTACAAACCAATAGATTTGAGATATCTGACAATTCATTATAGAACGATATATAGAATGGAGGTAATGTTTAACCCTACAGATGTCCAGTATGATTCAATGTATCATCCTCCATAATAAATCACCATACTAATCTTCTACCAAGCTTTTACAAATTTCCAATGGCATTATTATCCTGCGTTGTTCCTCTCATGAACATACCCAACAACATTATATCATCTACCGAATATGGAAAAGACTATAAATCACAAAGCCCAGACCAATCTTTGGTAAATATTGTCAACTATTGCTGATCTTGATTGTCAGCATGAAACAATGAGCTATGGAAAATCATTCCCTGACGAGTCCTTGCACATAGTATACATTCTATATGCAACAGTCTTGTCAATAGCATATAATCTACATGCACAAGTCTATAAAGTCTGTCTTCAAAATATTCACCTACTCCATCCTATCATTAGTCGTGCATTTGCAAGTTGGCACAAGAGGACATGGGATCCATCAAAAAGTCATAGACATGTCTCAGCACCAAGTATCACTTAAATTAACTTAAATTCATAGCATCCATTCAGCATCAAAATACTCCTTGCCAATCTTCATTGTTTTCTCTTGCTGGACTAAATGTTATAAATTCATCAACGACAATACAGACAGTTCTTCATTATTAAACTTGCAGTCATAATGAAACATTTCCAACCATATCACTGTTGGGTGTGCGACTCTGGGCCATGAAACCATATCCATAAACCTATTTAAATACCAGCAAATTGCCTTCATATATTCAAGCAATGTCTGAACCAGAATTATCAACGGTATTTGATACCATTACAGAATCAGTCGAGACTTTACTCGAAAAATTCAAGGAGCTCCAACTCTTGGTATCAGATTCACCAAATGGTGACAGAAAGATCCCTGACTATGCCCTTGCCAAGAAAAGGCCGGAAGTTACTCCAGAGCTTGACCTTGAGCTTCAAGAAAAGTTGAGGGACATCCAGCACTACTCACCTACGATTATCATAGACCCACATAGTGCATATCCTTCTGGAGCTTCTCGCAAGTATCTGTACAATACTTCATATATAAAACCAAGATCTCCAACTCTGGCATTTCTCTCGCCATTGTCCTACTTTTGGAAACTCCAAGAGCAGATGATTGACAATTCTATTCATCCAGATATCTGGTTTATTACAGTATTTCAAGAATTTAGAAATTATTACCCAGATATGCCATTAGTCACGGGCAAACTCGCGTATGCTTTTTATGTTGCTTACATCTGCCAAAATGTTGGTTTTAAAGAAACCAGGGTATCGCGAGTGACAGAACTCCGATCCACCCTACCGACAAGCAGTGAAAAACTAGAAGAATATGTGAAAAGACTTTATGATTCATATATCTTGTCTTTAGGAAAAAAAGAGATTGATTCGCATGTTTGTGCGGTTATTAAGGATCGCATGTCTTCGGAATACGAAGTTGTTAAAACTGCCCTAGAAACAAATACATGGTTTGGTTCTAAATTTAGTTCTATGAAGTTTGATGAGTATTATCATAATGCGTATGATAATCAACGTAAAAACAAGAGCCCTTATCTGGATAAGGAAACTTTGGGTAAGGCTGCATTTGAGGTGGATGATATGGCGCCTTTTATAGCTACTGAATATCTTTGGATTGTACCTGACACTGAGGAAAATGATGAACTTGAGGATAAATCAAGTATAACTAGTCTTTCTGGCTAGTCTATAACTCTATACACTGGTAGAAAATGAAGGCACTCTATAGTCAGTATAGTAATTTGTTGACTTTTCAGCTGTAGTTGGCTTTGTTGATTTTCTGCTTATAGGCAGAAGACAAGGTTTAAATCTAGGTGAAGTACGGTTGATAATTGTCGATGTCTAATTCATCGTCCATTGAGTGTGACATCGTTACAAACTTATACTCAGATATTTAATAAGTTATAGATAAGTTTTGTTCCTTTTATAATTGAATAATCGGAACGGTAGTGATGATTGAATTGATATTCTTAGATGCCCTACTACTACGGAAATATCTTTCCTTTTATAGTAGAAATATCCACTCATAAATCTACTCAGCCATGATCTTCACATTCCTTTACAACTGCATTAACTGCATGTTGTGCAGGGATTGTGAGTTCATTCTAACGGAGACTAGATCTCCGTTATTGGTGACTTACTCGTGGTGTTCAACCTCAACAAAAGGGGTGATATTTCCGTAATTAAAAATATAGAAGAATGTCAATTCAATCATCACTACCATTCCGATTATTCAATTATGAAAGGAGCAAAACTCATCTATAATTAACTAAATATCTGAGCATAAGTTTGTAACGATGTCACACTCAATAGAAAAGGAATTAGGCATCGAAAAAAACTCATTTATAATTAGCAAACTGAGCAAATTTCTAACCAATGTCTAACACTACCGACACGAACATTGGCATATACAAATGCACCAGTAAGTAATAGAGTTGTTATGAGGTTAAACTACTGTCATAACATAATAGCATATACAAAATTTTGATTTAACGAAAATGTAACCTGTTTGTTTATATAGTTATTCGACTGAGGTCTTTTGTTAATATACTTTGTAACCATGCAAAGTCAGTAAATCCTGACTGGGCGGGGGAAAAATAGATTGGAGTTTTGAGAAAATCAATATAAATAAAACATCACTCCAGCAGATCTTTGAAAGATTCTGTAAATGCAAAAATAATGAACGCGAAGAGATTCGAACTCTTGCCTCTTACGAGGCCCGAATGCTCAGCTGTAACAGCCGAAGAGAGGACTCTTGAGTCGGGCGCCTTAGACCACTCGGCCACACGTCCTATTCGAAAAATTTGTAACGATAAAATATTGTTTACACTAGACACGTGGGATACACGTGTTGGTCACATGGGATGACACGTGAACATCACATGCCAGCGTGCGGATATGAGATGATGCCTATAGCGACGAGAAGGGAAGTCAAAACACTGCCGTGTACTGAGACGAGTCAGGAAGAATCCCGAAAGAGGATATAAGGCAAACCTTATTGAAGGAAGTAACCCTGTCTCTGGAATAATATAAATACAGAAGGAAATAGCTAATAAATCATCAAGTAACTTAGAGATATATTCTGAGATAACTTTACAACTTATATCTTGTAGTTAACAATACTTCATATTGTTAATTAGCCAATTTATAAGTGATTGTAACGATACCACCAGGATTTTATCGTTACACAGTAACTACTATAACAATTCTACATTGTTCCAATCGATACCGTAATATACATTGTGTGTATAAAATTCTGAACTAAATATTTTGGAGGCAGTAAATCCCTCTTATAAGGCATTATAGGTAGGGTGATACTGCTCCATCCAGTGTAACTACAACATACAATCGTGGTTACGACACCAGGAACTCTGATAGGATAAGTACATTTCACCGATCTACGACACAACCAACTTGTATTCTGACAGTTAAATACTGTCGTGATTATATATTACGGTCGTAAACAATACACATCCACGTACTGGCTTCACTCAAAGTACATCAACATAACAATGAAAGATTGATTCAATGAACGTTAAGTAGACACTAGAAGAGGCGCAAAGAGCATACTAATATATTTCATCTCTCTGGTATGTTTTTTAAATTCCAGGTAATAGGTAATAAATAATTTGGAGTATAAACCAGCTGCCATGATTCAAATGACAGCCTTCTTGAGGCGACTGTGGCCTTGGAAGAAGGCACCAACCGTTAAGTATAGTACATGTTTCACAGATTATGGCTAGCTTAGCAGCATGCTTAGGCGTTCGGAGATGTATAATGACTTTTATAGGTGTCAACTTATTATTTTCTGCATCCAAGGATATTTCGCGGCGCGGATCAAAATGCGCCGTTGAGAAATTCGTTACCATGTGGAATCTGCCTCGATGCCTCGAAAATACAATTTGTGAAATGTCAAACGGATATGAAAAATGAGGCACGATTGTGTAGCCGTATGGATCAGGCCAAAAATCGTGTATTTAAATCAGCCTCTTTTCTCTCTCAACTATCAATTATCAATTATCAATGAACACTTTGTCCATTTTTAACATTCTTATTGCCTTACTCTACTTGGAGTTTGGTCTTGCAACGCCAGTCCCAGCTGTTGACCTTCTGAAAGTTGATGTCACTAATTTGCTTCAACAATTTGCAGCCTCGAATAACCGAGTAAATTTTCTGGTTAGAAACAGAAATGCAAGATCAAGTTGTAATAATGAAATAGTCAAAGATGTGGTTCTCAACTACGACTACCTGAAAGATAGCAAAAAGTTCTTGGTCAGTGCGCTTTCGAAAGATGTTACCATCAAAGAAAACCAGCGGGTGTTTGAAAATTATCAATATTACGCAGACATTTCATCGTTATTAAAAAGTCAGACAGTTGCTGGTCCTCATACAATGGCATGGATGAATACTTTTTGGCTGAATACTGAGACCTCAAGACTGGAGGAGATTTCAAAGCATCTTGGTGATTTTTCATCATTGAGAAGAGAATGTTACACATTTCCAAGTGACTATTGGAAGGACAATGCGCCTTATGCTGAATTAGAATTATTAAGACAGCAGAATAAGATTTCTGGCAACCAACTCTCTATGTTCAGAGCGTTGCAGGAGAGTGTGCAGAAGAAGTCCATTCTGAAAAGCATCGTCAGAAATTATATTACGGCCGTCGAAAACTTTACAACCGATCTTGATCATATTACGGATCCTATCAAGCTTATGAATAGGTTCACAGCTGGAAAATCGTATACTTTCGCGGAATTCAATGAAATATTGCAGGAATTTCCAAACGCTCTTTTCACCGGAAAAGTCGTTGAGCAAAACGGACAGTCAATATGTGTTATTGATAAACTCAAGACTTTCTATTCGGTGCGTGGCACAGGAATCATTCTGAATGATGACCGTACCCTCAAGCCGTCTGCAATTACCGACGGAAAACCAACTGGTAGAGCATGTGCTTCAAACTTTCAAAAGCCTAATGACATAATGTTCTGTTTACCAGGATCGGAAGGATGTAAATAAGAATGATCAAATTAGCTGGTCTAATGAGATTAAGAATATATAGCAAGAAGAGTACAGCTGCAATAATAATAATAATAATAATATTTATTCAAGGATATAGCTACTCTGGGCTCTCAGAGAAGATTACACTTCACCGTCTACGACCAAGGACAGTGCTGTAGTCGTCGAAAGAAAACTGAGGCAGAAAAACTTCCAACTAGAACTAGGGAACATACAAGATAATGGCCTTTGGAGGGGCAATGTCCTTTTGCCTAGACCTTTGGAGGTTGGGCCACCCACTTCCCAAGATACTACCACGGTAGCCCTCCTAACGTGCTGTAGCAATAAGCGAAACTACCAGTCCAGCACAGACGAGTAGAATCCTACAAGATTTTTAAGCTTCGCTTTATCTGAAAGTACGCGGGCTTGATTGCAGGGGTGATTCCTTTGTACATCTGTTCTTGGGCTCGAAAGGCCAATGGTGCTGGGCAGGTAAAGTCGTGGAATGTTAATGGCGTAAGATCCCCCATCTATTTCATGGCGTACTAATCTCGTACTTGAATAAAGTCTTTGTTTTATGTGAAACTAATCTTTGGCCGCTGAGTAGCTGATCTTGCTGAGTGTTCGCTTAGGTCCAACTAGGGCTTCTGAGAGTAATTTTGACTGTTCAGTAGTCACTTAAATTGAGCTTTGGCGTAGCGTCTTGTAATGAGTCGGGAGCCGGATATCATTGGAGTCAATGAGCTCCCGCCATTCCTTGGTTACCTTTTTCTTTGTAGCTACGTTCAGAACAGAAATTTTCCGTTTTTTCAGCGGGGTCACTTGTATCGTGTCAGTATCCGGTTCAGTCTGGTCTCAAATTGATTGTTCCGCCTTCTGATTGATTCTTGAGGAGACGTCTTCAATGATCTTTAATAGGGGATGCTGGTGCTGAGAGCCACGAGGGTCTCTTTGATGAGGGGATACGAGTGGAGTTTATTGTTTGCGACTCCTGGTTGAATCTGGGTGTCTATGCTCTTTTGAATGGGATTGTTGGGATTTGTATTAGTGAACCATCTGGTGCACTTGTTAATAGCAATCAGTTTAAGTAGAAGTGGTAGTGGGATACTTGTTGATTAATTAGCTATTTCCCTCACTATTAATATTCTCTCAGATGCAGGGTTATACTTTTGATTAAAGGTTACCCCGCATCGCTTTACGGACTTTCTTTAGTCGCTCTGATCCTTATGGACAGCTGAGTTTCGTTGTAATCTACCGTTTCTCACAATGACTTCCATATCTTACTATTGTAAATATGCTGATTCTTGTTCATCTATATAACTATTTCACAACTATTTATATTAGTTCAAGCCCCAGGATATTCCCTTATTCTGGCTGCCTACCAATTTTATATTCCTCTCTGAGATGCGTGCAGTTATTCTTAATCCCTGACATCTTCAACACGTTTGAACTTCATTCCTAAACACCATGAGCGGCATCATCCATCCACACACTATCCACGTGTCTTGTGTAAACGGTATTTTATTGTTACAACTTACAAGTGAGTCATGGATGAAAGAATGGCACAACGAACGTTAAGCAGATGTGAGAAGATGTCGTGGTTAACAACCACTGCAGAACAAGTTCACTAGTGCAACATCGGTGTCGGTAAGGATATTACCGACTCCCGGTGTTGATAAGACTAAGTAATCCAACCAATGATATTGGAAACAATATTATTGGAGGATAAAGATCTACTAATAGATCCAAATAGTCTATATAATGAGGACTTCCTCTTTATAGAAAACACACAATTAAATTGAACAATTCAAGCTAGACATTATATCTAGCAGAGCCCAATCCGATTATCCAGATCCTAAAGGAACAAAACAAATAATTAAGTAGTTTATAGTTCATTATAATACTATGTCTAATCAGACCGAAATATAAACTACGACAGAAGAAATGCAAAGAGTATACGAATATATTTCATCTCTCTAGTATGTCTTTTAAATACAGGTAATAAGTAATAAATAATTTGGAATATAAACCAGCTGCCGTGATTCAAATGACAGCCTTCTTAAGGCGACTGTGGCCTTGGAAGAAGGCACCAACCGTTAAGTATTGTACATGTTTCACAGATTATGGCTAGCTTAGCAGCATGCTTAGGCGTTCGGAGATGTATAATGACTTTTAAAGGTGTCAACTTATTATTTTCTGCATCCAAAGATATTTCGTGGCAAAATTAATGTGACAAGATTGGCTGCAAAATACAAGTTGTAAAATGTCAAACGGATATGAAACATGAGGCATTATTGAATAGCCGTATGGATCAAGTCAGAAATCGCGTATTTAAATCAGCCTGCCAATTCTGTCAATTATCAATGAACACATTATCCATTTTTAATGTTCTCATTGCCTTACTCTACTTGGAGTTTGGTCTTGCAACGCCAGTCCCAACTGTCGACCCTCTGAAAGTTGACATCAGTTCATTTCTTAAAGCTTTTGAAAAAACAATTGAAAATGCAAAATTTATAGACAGAAAAGTAATTACGGAATATTATTGTTATAATGAAGCAGTCAAAGATGTGATTATCGACTACGACTACCTGAAATCTAGCCAAACGCTCTTGATCCGTGGGCTTTCGAAAGACCCTCAGAGCAGAAGAAACAAGATGGAGCCTGATGATTACAAATATCTGGATGACATTTCATTTTTATTCAAAACTCAATCACCTGCTAATGCTTATGAATGGATGAGCAAATTTTGGTTGAAGGATAGATCCACAACAGAGAATGAGATTTCGATGCATGTTGGTGATTTTTCATCATTGAGAAGAGAATGTTACGCATTTCCAAGTAACTATTGGCAGGATAATTTGCCTTATGATCAAATACAATCATTCATCAATCAGAGGTTTGTTTCTTCCAGCCAAATTGGTGAGTTCGAATTGTTGAAGGAGAAAATGCAGAAGATATCCATTCTGAAAAGCGTCCTTACGGATTATCTTATTGCTGTTAAAGACTTTACAATTGAGTCTGATCATATTTCGGATTCTAAAAAGCTTATGAATACTTTTACAGTCGGAAAATTGTATAATTTTGAGGAATTCAATTATAAATTGCAGGGGCTTCCAAGCACTCTTCTCACTGGAAAACTCATTATGCAAAACAAAAAGCCAACCTGTGTTATTGATCAAGTCAGGGTTTTCTATTCGATGTATGGCACAGGAACAATTACAAGCGATGACCGTGGCCTCATATGGGGTAAAATTACTGCGGGTCAACCAACTGGCAATGAATGTGCTTCAAACTTTAAATCGTCTAATGACATAATGTTCTGTTTGCCAGGACCGAGAGGATGTCAATAAGAATAGTCAAATAGGCTGGACTAGAGAGATTAAAAATATATAGCAAGAATATTACAGTTAAAATATCGTAAGTAGGATACGAGTTGGTAACATAGCTAAAATACATTTACTTGACCATTCAAAGAAAAGTCTGACTATTTATACTTGGAAAAATGAGATACTTTCTCTTTGTAGAAAGGGAATGGACTTGGCTAGTGCATTGCCATTGTACAGGAGATTGGGTCAAAAAACAAGTTAGAAGGAAAGACAAGAAAAAAAAAAAAACTAAGGACGGCGTTGC
Organism: Saccharomycopsis phalli; assembly: GCA_020342235.1. Classification (NCBI taxonomy): domain Eukaryota; kingdom Fungi; phylum Ascomycota; class Saccharomycetes; order Ascoideales; family Saccharomycopsidaceae; genus Saccharomycopsis; species Saccharomycopsis phalli. The sequence continues at coordinate 1,472,645 of CP073216.1, forward strand.
TAACTTTTGAGTCGAGAGAAAACCCTTTGAATGTGGATAAAAACTTTCGACTTGATCTTTGAGGAACTGTTGAAGATAGATGACTTAGAAGGAGCTGTGCTGTCTCGCCTCCTGAGGGACTACTTGCTCGGCCGCCCTTCTTGAGATACTCTTTTATTATTATTTACTTGTGATCTATAGCTATACTAGGCTCCAAAGAGATTGATATTTCACTGCTGAAACTATGAGCAGCGCGGCCATGTTGAGTGTTGAAATAAAACCGTTCGAATGGGCAGAAAAACTTCCAACGAGGTCTTGAGTGTGGCTATTGATGATTTTGACTCTGGACGCCTATGGGGTCTCCCTCCATTACAGAAGTACCTGCCCGGCTTGCTAATCAAAGGGGGGTAGCTGAGGGTGTTGAACCTCGGACATTCCCCGTTTCTGTCGTGGTTGAGATACTCTTTAACAATAATAAAAAGTTATGAGAAAGACTTGTGTTATTGTGGGAAAGAAATGGACTTGGCTGGACCATTTCCTTTGAGCCAAACCGACGTTATGGAATAACTGGATTGAATTACACTTTACAATGTACGCTTAAACTCAAATTTGTGGAGCCAAGAACGTCAATAATCTGTCAAATGCGATCACGTGATCCTCCGAGTGAAATTTGTCCAACTGCTTAACCGTGCATTTGCATACATATGAATTCTAAGTACCATAGAATCATATTCAAGAGGTAAGAGTGGCGGATTTATAACCAACGGAGTATTATAGTGGAAGCTATTTGGAATATGACAGTTTAAACTAAAGCACGGAAATGTTTAATATTAAACTGACGAGAGGATAGTAAAAAAAACCAAGAGGACGACGCTAGAAAAAGAAAGATGATGCCTAAAATAAAAAGAAATGTAAGCGGACCAAAAATGCCGAACCAAAAATGTTAATCCCCAGAAATTAAATTTGGAAACTGAACCGGGATAAACCAAAGCCAAAATACAAGGTCTATAAAGGAAGATAGTTAAAGCCTGGAAAATAAAGATAGTCAAAGGCTAGAATTGATATAATATCCTAAAAAGTATCCGCCACGACACCATTAAATTGGTACTAATGCCCAATGCTTTTTCACACACTAGGCTCATGCTAGTACTTGACTAGTTCCAAATGTACTAGTTGACAACTCGTGGGTTAATTAGTGTTACACAGATGAAATGGTTTTATCCTTTTTATTCGTGACGTTTCAAAATGGATCGGCATTAAGCTTAGGCCAATATAGTAAAAATACAGGGAATAATTAGGATACAAATGAATATAAATAAGCCGGGCACTTTAATTTAATTAAATATAATATATTCGGCGTATTTAATATAAATTTACCCATACTGCCCTGTAGTCCCCCTGTGCTAGTTCCGTGTCTTGATGTACGCCTCTGTGCTTTTTCATCCCTTTTTAACTGGTTTAAAAACTAACGAGTTGCTCCTACGCATTAAGATATTTTCACTCCTTGTATATCCTATCTTCTACGCTCCTTACGATTTATAACAGACGGAATAGATATCAAAACAAAAGGTATCAAAACAAAAGGTATCAAAACAAAAGGTATCAACGCGAAAGATATCATCACGAAAGACCGATATCAACTATTATAGTGCTTAAGACAGACATCAAGTATTATAGTACTGAAGACAGACATCAAGTATTATAGTACTGAAGACAGACATCAAGTATTATAGTACTGAAAACAGACATCAAGTATTATAGTACTGAAGACAGACATCACGTATTATCGTACTCAAACAGATATTATACACTTGCACGTTTTCAAAGCCATCCGCACAAGACATTACATCAGACCAATCTATCTAAATGTCCGAGATATTACTTGAAATAGAATCCTCATTGGCAGACCAGGACAATGGTGATGTGATTAAACTCCTCACCCTGAACCTCAAGGATGACATCCAAGATGACCAGTGCAGTTTTTCGGCAAAAATTTCCAAAGATGATATTGTTGCGCTCCTTAAAGTTCGCAGTGACGTTGATGTGGCACTAGTATGTCCCAAATGCAACAGTTACTTGTTTCTTAATGACGAGAATGCAACCCTAAAAAAATTCAATGAGTCATGTCAAGAATGCTGCGACGAACACTATCAGAAATCCCACTCTATTTCTCGCACAAATTTGGACTACTGGTACCACTTTCTCAACGATCCATTCAAGACCATAGACAAATTACCTAATTACACCAGATACTTATTCTACAGCATCGACGGAATCCCTCCACAGTTACGTTCCAGAGTATGGGGCTTGCTCTTGGGCACATGTAATAACATTGGGGAACTTAGCAATGACTGGTGCGAACAATTGTTTACAAACTTGAATACCGAAAGCTCGCCATACTCTCGAGTGATTGTCAACGACTTGAACCGTATTTTTCCACATTTGAAGTACTTTAGAGAAGACTCTGGCCAGCTGAACCTAAAGAATATCCTCAATGCATACTCTTTATACGATTCAGAGATTGGCTACTGCCAGGGATTACCGTTCCTTGTGGGTCTCTTATTGTTCCACTACAAGTCCAATCCAATGACGTTTTTATCGGCAATTAACATCTTTGAGAAACGCAAGAATCTTAACTTTAAGAAAATCTTTGACGAGAAGATGTCCGGACTCAAGCTCTGGTTCTTTCAGTTTAACCACGTGTTGAAGAAAGCTGACCCGGAGTTGCACAGCCATTTCGACAAGTTTAGTGTCGACATTAAACTCTTTACGTCAAAATGGTTTCTTTCTTTCTTTGCAGTCGGGTGCCCGATCCAAATACTCATTAAGCTCTTTGATATCATGTTCATTGAGGGTTTCCAGTCGTCAATATTCAAAATCAGCTTGATTATCTTGCAGAAAAATAAACAGTTTTTAATGAACTTGCAGGATACCGAGGAGATTCACCTGCACCTTCTCTCAAAAAACATCTGGGATGTTTACAGTGATAACTTGAACGATATTATCAGCGATTTATTGAACATAAGCTCCGATCTTGTCTCGCAGGATATCTTGGCGGACTTGGAAGAAAAATTCTCAAAGGATGATGAATACAAGTTCAATCCACTCAGAAACTTTGCACACAGACAGTCGCCGTCGGTTAATCTTTCCATCAATATCGAAGAACAAGAAGAGTCGTCATTTGTTAAGTTTTTCAAGTATGGCTTCTCCAACCCAGGAACCCAGGCTTCCACTCCTGTGATTTCTCAGAATCCCGTCAATGAGCCTCTCTCAAAAAGCGACCGTAGCAGTACGTGTTCGAGCGAAAGCACCATGTTTGACCAGCTTTCGGCGTCCACAAACTCGTCGTCACCACTCTCAGTTACGAAACCAGGGATCAAGAGTCTTCTTGTGACGTCGCCTGACATGTTTGAGAAGTCGCTGGTCGAGTATTTCGCCGAGATTCCACCTTCCAAGCAACACACAAGGTCATATTCACATAATATGCCGTCAAAAAAGAGTCATGTCAAGAATCAGTCGGTGTCAAGTATGTCATTTTTCTCTTCTTTACAGCCATCAGAGTCTCTAAGCAGTTCTCTGATCCAGGGACATCAAAGAGGAGTTAGTCGGTCAAAGTACGACATGAGGGAGATTGAAATGGAGTCCGAGATTGAGAGCTTGAAGTCGAAGTTGGAGATTTACGAGAAGATGGCTGCAGATGACAAAAAGTTGATCAAGAGCTTGTTTAAATTGTACTTGATGAAGGATGACTTGCTTGATGATAGTTTGGGGGATGTTGAGAGACGTACAATGATAGAGAAGATTGCAAAGAGGGAAGTGAAGGTTTTGACCGCTGTCGAAGAGACGTTGAAAAGCTAGTATGGAGTATGAAAGACTGGGAGGTAAAAAGACCAATGCTTGAGACTTTGGCAACGGACCTTGTTTATTTGTTTTATATTTGTTTTGGCTGCATGGCGTATGGAATATATTAGATGATGTGATTTGTAGGGATGTGATTTACATAGGTAATGTTAGGTATAACCTAGCATTTTGTTGAAAATTTCTTGTCTTGAGATTCAAATCATGTCTTGGGGTTCGATTCCATCTTAAACTTATCTTGGGCTTGTGCCTCATCAATTCAATCACGTGATCGAATATCTAACTTTTAGCCGGCTCTGTATTTTTACCATGACCTTGACCAATGAAGAAAGAGTAAGAAAGTTGATGAACAAGATTACGGGCCCAAAAAATGCCAGCAGTACTGAGTACCGGATCTTGAAAAGTATAAAAGGACCACGGACTCCTAGTGACAAGACCATTGAGTACTTTCAGTCGATCTCCAGAAAGAGACTTGGGACTAGAAGAGCAGCAGGAAATACGACTTATAGGCCATATAGCAAGGAGTTTCTAATTCAATTGTTGCATAGTTACAAAAGCCTTTCTCATTGGAGTGTTCCTATAAGTCCAATGGAAGGCGTCTTGACTGGGTGGAAGTGTCTTCCAAATAATAGGTTGCAATGTGTGACTTGCAAATGGAGTTTCCTAGTACGGTTTCCCTCTGATAGTGATGCAGAATTAGTTCTTGACTTGGTGCCAAAATACAAACAGCAAATGGTTGAGCGTCATGATCCAGAGTGCCCTTGGAAAAGGCATCCTGCAAAGAAACAGGTGTTTCTTTTTGGTGATCGGGACTATGAAATCAAGAGCTTGAAGCTGCGAATACGAAGCTATGAGCTGGAAGATCCATTTAAAAGTGTAATGTGCTTAGTTCCAAAATTGAGTGTTGGCCAGGTGGAAAGTGTCAGAGAATGGTGCAGCACTACCAAGATTGATCCGAAAAGTGCAGGGTTTAATTTTGCAGTCCGCGGATGGGATATCAAGAAAGTTGGTGGCAAGTTCTTGATAGAATGTAAGTGCTGTAATCAACAATATATTGGTCCAGAAGAGTTAAGGCACGAGAGTTGGTGTTGTTACAATGACTGGATGAAGCTTTTAGATATCCTAAGGCATGAAATAGCATAGAGTAGCACGTGCTTGAGAAAGATGTGCGGATAAGAAGCATATTTTAAATGGCATGTCAGATTATATCAATGAATCTCAAGCGAATAACCAAGGATAACGAACATTAATAATAGTAAAGAATGACAATGAGGAACACGATTCTCTAAAAGTGCGACTTGATACTGCGTTACCATATTCCTCACAAGAAGAGCTAAAATTTTCACTATAATACAAAACCCAACGAAGATATTAGGCAATGATATTGAAAAAATCATCATCTCAATGCCTCGTTTAACTATGCTGCTTTTATCTCAGATAGTGTGAATATTCGGGTGAACCCTATAATTCAATGGCCTGACAACATCTCATAATGCAGGTTCATTTTTGCTTGGGATTACAAATAAGTACTCAAAATATCCATTTTACACAACCCTACAGGAGGCTACCATGCTAGTACCCGAGGCGAAAACTCACAGCCTGCCCCACACACAAATTACCAGTACAACTACACAAAATCCCGCCTGGAGGTTTTCTACGCATTTCAAGAATTTTCTCTGAGTAACAAATATAGCAGCGCCGTCCCTAGTGTTGGGCGGTGAAGTACAAAATCTCCCCTGAGAGCCTAGTATAGCTATGGCCTTAAATAAACATGTTATTATTATTACAGCTGTACTCTTCTTGTTGTCTATTGTTAATCTCATTAGACCAACTAATTTGATTATTCTTTACACCCTGTCAACCCTGGCAAACAGAACATTATGTCATCAGACGTTTGAAAGTTTGAAGCACATTTATCACCAGTTGGTGGACCCGAAATAATTTTACGCGGCTCGAGTATACGGCTGTTCATAATGTATCCTGTACCATGCATCGAATAGAAAGTCTTGACTCTATCAATAACACACGTTGACTTGCCTTTTTTCGAGACGACTTTTCCAGTGAGAAGAGCGTTTGAAAAACTCCGCAACTCGTGATTGAATTCCGTAAAAGTATACAATTTTCCAACTGTAAGAATATCCATGAGCTTTAGAGAATCCGGAATTTCGTCATCTTTTATTTTTAATTCTTTAACAGCGATAAGATAATCCTAAAGGACGCTTTTCAGAATGGATATCTTCTGCATTTTCTCCTTCAACAATTTGAAGTCATTAATTTGGCTGAAAGAAACGACACCCTTCTTGATTAATGATTGTATTTGATCATAGGGCAAATTATCCTGCCAATAGTTTCTTGGAAATGCGAAACATTCTCTTCTCAATGATGAAAAATCACCAACATGCATCGAAAGCCCACGGATCAAGAGCGTTTGGCCAGATTTCAGGTAATCGTAGTCGATAATCACATCTTTGACTGCTTCATTATAACAATAATATTTCGCAATTACTTTTCTGTCTATAAATTTTGCATTTTCAATTGTTTTTTCAAAAGCTTTAAGCAATAAACTGATGTCAACTTTCAGAGGGTCGACAGTTGGGACTGGCGTTGCAAGACCAAACTCCAAGTAGGAGTAAGGCAATGAGAATATTAAAAATGGATGATGTGTTCATTGATAATTGACAGAATTGGCAGGCTGATTTAAATACGCGATTTCTGACTTGATCCATACGGCTATTCAATCATGCCTCATGTTTCGTATCCGTTTGACATTTGACATAAAACTATGACCTCCGATACCCAGAGCTCTTAGAAGCTCAGATTCTATCGCGCATTGATGAAATACTAGATTCCACTCATGGAATACACAACACCGTTGCAAAAGTGCTTGCCGACCAAAAATCAGTTCATAAACACATTGAGTTTTACCAGAAAGTGTTGGAACATGATTCCTCCGACACGATGTGATTCGGCAATCAAATTTGGTGACAAGGGAGACTGTCGTAGTTTATAGATGTACATTGAATAGACATAGAATTACAGCGAACTATAAACTACTTGTTTGTTCTGTTCCTTTAGGATTTGGATAACCGGATTGGGTTTTGCTAGATAAAGATATCCAGCTGAATTGGTCTTGTACTCGTTATGTTTGTAGCTAATTGTCAGCCTTCTTATAGAGGACACCGATCCTCCTAATAGGTTATTGTCCACTAATCAGACAGTGGTTATTACTGATCAGCGGACGCGCTACAGTATTCTGTGGCTGAGTCCCGTAAGCTACTCCGAACTCCTCCTGGAATACTGGAACTATTCTGCAGTGGTTAGTTAACCACGACAGAGACAATATATAGCTAAATACAAAAATAATTATTATTATTATTATTATTAGTATAATCATCTGCAGGAGATAGTATGACAGCATGTCTAGGATCTAACAATATAAGTTTGGATCTCCCTCCAATAGAATCTCGCTAATTGGATCCCATTCTGAATAGAACCTTTGTCTCAATGTGATCTAGCCACAACCATTCTCCATTACAACTACAGCCCTATGCAGCATCTATTAGCAAAAACAAGTTTCTCAAGACATTGTCTTGGAGTCTCTATTATCTTTAGGCATATGTACCAATTTACGTACGGACGTCTGGCTCATCTCTTCCCAAGAACTCCTTGAGTCTCAAAAACTCAGTAACCAATTGGATGTCCTTCTTCAAGTACTCCTGAGCACTCAACTTGTAACTCTCAGCATCACTTGAATGTTTCTCAAGGTACAATCTCACTGTGGCACCAGAGGAACCGGTTCCAGACAATCTGACAATAAACCGAGCTCCGTTGGCCAACTTCACATAGAGACCCTGGTTCTTGGAGACAGATCCGTCCAAGTCGGTGTAGCTAAAGTCTCCAGATTCCTTTACTGCAACCCCAGAGATTTCCTTGACCTTGCTGTCAATGCTTTCACGCAAGTTGTCGACAAGCTTTGCGGCTCCACTAGAAGACACGTTTTCGTAGTCATATCTGGTAAAAAAAGTACGTCCGTACTTGTTCCAGAAACTCTCCTGGACAACTTTAATGGTGGCGCCGCCCTCCAATTCAGGATGTTGTGCGTCATAAGCCGCCAAAACATTCAACCAGGCGACAATCGCCCAGAGTCCATCCTTCTCACGCACGTGGTCAGACCCAGTGCCAAAGGACTCTTCGCCACAGATGCTGAGTTTCTGGGCGTCAAAAAGCGCACAAAAGAATTTCCAGCCGGTTGGCACCTCGTACACGTTCAATCCCTTGGCCTTTGCAACCAAATCAATGGCTCCAGACGTAGGCATTGACCGTGCCAAGCCATGGACTCCGGTCTTTTTGAAGTATGGGATGTATTCAGCATACTCTGCAATGATGGCAACCGAGTCGCCTGGTGACACAAATGTGTTTGCCCCATAGATCATGTTTCTGTCACCATCACCGTCGGAAGCTGCACCAAAAGCAATGTTTTCTGCATCGACCTTGTCCACCAATGTCTTGGCGTAGGTCAAGTTAGGATCTGGGTGCAACCCACCAAAGTCTTGCTTTGGGTCGCAGTTTTGCACCGACGACGATGGAAGACCAAGCTCATCAATGAAGATGGCCTTGCCGTATGGTCCCGTGACTCCGTTGAGGGCATCAAACAACACTTGGAAGTTCTTGCGCCGGGTAATGAACTCGCGGATGAGGGGAAAGTCAAAAATGTCCTTGAGCATGGTTACGTAAGCAGCGGTGGAGTCGACAACCTCCACTTCCAAGGACCCGTACTTTTGGACCCCTATAGTGGAGAGGTCAAAGTCCGGGAGACTAGCCGCGATCTTGTACTCCTTCAAGTTTTTAGCGGCTTCAAACATCTTATTGGTGACAGATTCCGGCGCCGGTCCTCCGTTTGCCAAGTTGTACTTGATGCCCAAGTCATTTTCCGGTCCACCTGGGTTGTGAGAAGCGGTCAAAATAATACCCCCCGTGACTTTTTCGGGAAAAGTGCGGATAAGATGCGACGTAGCTGGCGTCAGGAGGATGCCATGTTGTCCAAGAATGAGCTTCTTGACGCCGTTTCCGTACGCAATCTTTCCAATGGTGTTGATGACATGGTCATTGTAGTAACGTCCGTCACCACCAACAAGCAAAACTGCGTCCTTAGAGCCTTCTGGAATCGAATCAAGAATGGCCTGGACAAAGTTCTCAGTGTAGTGAGGCTGCTGGAACACCTTCACCTTCTTTCTGAGCCCAGAAGTTCCTGGCTTCTGGTCGGAAAACGCAACGGTGGAGACTGTGGAGACTGGATAGGACATTGGGTAGCGTAGGAGGAATGCTAGAAATAGCAAGAGAAAGATGTTCATAGGGGATGTATTTATACACGTATAGTGATACATGTAGGTACTTACCAGTGCATGCACGTTGGGTAGCCACACACCAATAATATACCTTTATAAATTGCACAATTGTAAATGTTATCGAAATGCCAATGGCAACACCACAATATTTTACAAATAGGTAAAATGGTTGCAAGATTTGGCACAATCTCAACCAAAAAAAAAGACAATGGAAAATTACAATGGGAAATAATAGCCTAGGCAAATTCCCGCGCGTGCAAATGATAAATCATAGGCACTTCAACACCATAATTGGCAAGTGCTGTCAACCTACTAAAATTAATTGAATGTTTTCTTCTGAAATGGATTGTCCCGACCATATGGGTTGACACAATGAGTAATAAGAAATCAATCTTGTTTGCGACTAAAATAGGAACTGAGTACAGAAAAAACCCAGCACCAGAGTGTTAGCAAACTTGTTCTACACCACTGATTAATTTACATCTGTTATTATGCTCGTGCATCATTATTTCTCTGGAACCTCAACTTCTCCCTCGTTAATAGCATCAATAATATCGTGTGCTGGCTTTCCGTCAACACGTGCTCCAACAGACTGAGCAGTTCCCAAAATCTCCTTAACAACAGATTCCAAACTCTTACCAAAAGACTTGTGTTGCATCTTTCTGGCAATCTCAACAATCTCAGTGAATGGAATGTTACCAGTGTGCTTCACGTTCTTGACCTTCTTACGGTCTCTTGGGGCCTCCTTCAAGGCAGTGATCACCAACGACGAAGCGGCTGGCACAACAGAAGCCTGAGCCTGACGGTTTTGGATCTTCAATTGGATGGTAACTTTAATACCCTTGAACTCTTTCGAGGCCTTGGCGATATCTTCACCGACCTTCTTTGGGGAAAGACCTAATGGACCAATCTTAGGAGCCAAAGCGGCAGAGGCACCGACCTCACCACCAACGGCTCTCAAGTAAAGGTACTTAACTTCATTTGGGTCGAACTTTGGAGGCATTATTCACTGGTTCTTTTGGTATTTGAAAATTATCTCAGTTTTTTTGTTCTTACATAGGTCATGTGACTGTGACATGATATTTGCCCTGTATTTGTGCACGTGTGTCGTATTCGTGGTGCATGGTGCACAACATGTCCAGGGAAAATGCTACTGAGGTTATTGCGCCATTTGTCTGGTAATGAAGATAAAATCTACATTGCAGTATACTGTATGTCAATAATTTAAAATAACAATGCTAAAATCAGTACTTGCAATGGTGTAACTTAGCTATCATGACAAAGTGTAAAGACTACAAGTATCTCTCGTTGTGTTGCTAAATCGTATCATCAACTATTTGAATCAAGGATCTTCTTGTCAAGGTATTCCAGTGTGTGTATCAAATGCCTGGGTTATACATGCAATTCGATCATTAGATCAACCTCAAGCGTCCGTAATTTCATTATATATTGACAATCCATGTAAATTATTAGATCTAGTAGACTAGCTCTTGATCAAACAGGTTATATTAAATTGTACTATTTTGATATGATATTGCTGACGATAGAATTAAAGTACATGAGATATGCCTTGATCAATTGCTAGTATGGCTATAGCTCGCAAATACATATTCTATTAACCAACTGCTACTCAATTTATATTCCCCCACAAATGGATACAAGATTTTATAATCTACGTTGAATTTCTGAAAATTACTTGCCAAAGTGATGAAATTGTATTTTCCGTTGCTACTTGTTATTTAGCGGTATCGCAATTATGTTATTGATTCGATATTGTTCATTGCAGCATTATTGTGCTACCATAGAAAATCCAAAATCAAATTTAAACATAAAACATAAAACAAAGATTTAGATATGCCCAAGAAGTCAAGACATAGTATGAATTATAATTGTTTTGTATTAAACAAATTTGCAAGACAATGCGTGAGGCAAATGTCAAATTCAAAGTATAACAACAGTGAAAAATAGATGTATACACAGGATAATAATCCCAATGGTGGTCCTAATTTTTTAAAGAAAACTACTAAGCTTGATATTATCTAAATGACCGACTTTGGTAATTGGTGTGATATGGCTTAAGTAAAAAATCTAGTATCCAGAATTGTTGCAGGGACCCAAATATGTGGTGCATTCTTATCTATAAAATATTTATTTATGGATTACGCACAGTGTTACATTGTTGAATCATTCTACAGTGAATTTGGGTATATAGATAATTTGCCAATTTGCAGTAAACTAGCTGAGAGTTTTGAATAGTAATGAGTAATTCTAAATACTGGTTCATCAGAGTAGGAAGTGAAGATCAATTATATTTATGCCAGGTGTTTAAAAGAGGAATTATGCTGGTTATGCGATGATCGTCCATCCTAACATCTTCAAATTGGGATGTATAAATGTTGAATCAAAATTGATGATTCAAGATTTTTAATTGATGATTCAAGATTTTCAATTGATGATTCAGGATTTTCAATTGATGATTTTCAGTTTATAATTTTCAACCTACGATTTCAATTCATGATTGCTAATTCGTGATTCTTAATTCACATCTCTGTCAACCATTCATGGTAAGTACTTGGCATTAATTATGTGATGATAACTTCTCTTTACCAATTGAGTAATAGTTCATGTCAATCGTATTGATTGATATATTACCATGACGGTACTTTGTCATAGTTACACTGATGATTGAATTCCCAACTTACTAACATGCAGACCCAAGAAATGTCACTTGGGTATTAATTGGATACGCCTACATGTACCCATCCAATGATGTCAGCATAAATGGTTATATCTATATCGGAGTTGGGTTTAATTTGACAAGACCAACTGGTCCTTGAATAATTATTGACTATGCTATAACACATTGATAGTCGGCATGGTTTCCAGAGAGCCATGAGCATCACAAAGTACAATAAATAGTTATGTATGTTGATGAATAACGTATTTAATATACACTGCGCCAGAGATCCAAGTAATCACCAACATATATTCCAATGTCTGTAAATTGCACAGTGGTTTCTTGACAATTGCTCGCTACACATTCCAATGTCTATTAGATTAGCCGAATTAAAACTTCCCCAACATATGCTTTGGCTCAATAAACAAGGCCTCTGCCTCCACAAATGCATCCCGATGGTGATGCTTCTGGTCCTCCAAACTCTCAATTCTACCCAAGACGGTGTATTTCCGCCCGTCCTTGATTTTGTATATCCTGCTCTTTACAACAAAGTACTCCTCAATCGGGATCTTCTTGTGATATGTGATGTTCAAGTACCGTGTTACTGCAACCGACAAGTGAGACCGCGAGTAGATAAAAGGAAGAGTACATTTGTACAACGATTCGTCTAAAATGGTGGCAGTCATACCCCCGTGGAGAACCCCTGGATACCCCTGGGCCCCTTTTCCAAGATAGTATATGCTGATGCTCTCATTGTAATGTGGTTTGGCCTCATGGTCCATGCCCAGTAATTCCGACTTTCCGTACAGGTAGCTGATTTTGCTAAACACAAGTGGGTCTCTGAAGATGTTGTCGCCACCCAGCAACGTTCCAGCCGCAAAGCTTTCGCCCATTGTGTCCATGGGCTCTACGTTGTAGTCCACTTGTTTGAAGCCGTTACGTAAAAGATGTTTCACGTAGGACGAATTCTGCACTTTTTGCATCTCCGGTGATATTTCCAGGGTCATTTTGTACTGTTTGTCTTTTGGCGTCTTTTGTGATTTTTTTTGGAGTATTTTGGGCTTTATAATCTTCTTGCTTCGTGTTTTTCCCGTGCTTCTTGTCTGTTTTATGTGGTTTAATTGAGATGATGCGGGGTGGTAATTTATATATTCTTTGCGATCGATATGCATGTATAGGCTTGCATCAATGCCGGTAAATATTGGTGGATGGATATTTAATCAAGCAACAGGGTTCAGTAATATGAAAATCGTGCTGATGGATTGCAGTGGGATATTTGCTCCATTTCTACTTGCCTGTTTCTGCTGTTTTGCATATGGTGGTATTTACCTCTGGCATGTGAAATTGTACCAGAAATTTCACCATGATTAGGCACAATGTCCAAGGTGTATCGTTGCGATTTGTCAACTTAAAGTATAGACGCACAAGGTGCAATGTTTATGTGCTTGTAGATGAATATTGGGGCATTCTGTGGGATTTCTTATGATGCAAACTGGTTTTTACCGGTGAATTGGCTATAACGGATTGATGGAAAGTAGAGTAATTGGATAAACCAACACTTTTCCTCATTGATACAGAGGATAACAAATTGTTTATCCAGTATTGTTCTTAGATCCACCTCTTGTATAGTGGAAAAGCCCACAGAATACCCCATATTAATCCTGCCCCGTCCTGATTATGTAGCCACTTTATTGAAGCATGTGTTGTACTTGAATTTAAATCTCATTACAAGTACATTTTATCTTAGTTATAGTTTGAATCGCATCAAGTCAACTGGAAACCTGATCAAACAATGCAACTGGTTAGACTTTTTCAAGTCTGGCTGTCTATACTTGACAATGAATTTGTAAATGGGAATTCAACTGAGGTCAATGTCCTTGTGAATGAGAATGAATTAGAAAGCTATACCAAGTGGTCAAAAATATGTCAAAGTTAGTTAGTTAGTTAGTTAGTTAGTTAGTTAGTTAGTTAGTTAGTTAGTTAGTTAGTTAGTTAGTCAGTCAATCAGTCAGCCAGCCAGTCAGTTCGTAAATAACCCACTCTATAGTCAATCGTCACAATTCTACATGCCAGCAATACCACTAGTAAGATACTCCATACCATTGATCGCTATTTACAATCTGTCCATGGCCACCAGCCCAATTTGCAGCAATCACTGCTTACTTTGGACCAATCATATTCTCAGGGACAACCCACTTGTCAAACTCCTCCTCGGTCAACACCCCCAACTCCAAGGCAGACTGCTTCAACGTAATCCCTGTCTTGTGGGCATGCTTTGCCACCTTCGACGCCTTGTCGTACCCGATATATGGGTTCAACGCCGTGACCAACATCAACGACTCGTGCAACAACTTGTCGATCTTCTCCTTGTTGGCGCTGATGCCCTCAACACAATGGATTCTGAACGACAAGGCACCGTCTGCCAACAACTGCACCGAGTTCAACAAGTTGTAGATCATCACCGGCTTGAACACGTTCAACTCAAACTGGCCAGAGGCACCAGCAAACGTAATGGCCGAGTGGTTTCCAAATACCTGGGTGCACACCATGGTCAAGGCCTCGTTCTGGGTAGGATTGACCTTGCCAGGCATGATCGACGACCCAGGCTCGTTCTCAGGAAGCGCCAACTCTCCGTATCCGCACCGAGGACCGGAGCCCAAGTACCGGATATCGTTGGCGATCTTGAACAACGACACCGCGATGGTGTTCAAGGCACCAGAAGCCTCGACAATGGCATCATGGGCAGCAAGAGCCTCAAACTTGTTTGGCGCGGTCTTGAAGTCAATGCCCGTGATCTTCGACACCTCAGAAGCAACGTCGGTGTCCCAGCCCTTTTTGGTGTTGAGCCCGGTACCAACGGCAGTTCCACCTTGTGCAAGGAGCTTCAAATGAGGCAAGGACCCCTGGATACGCTCAATGCCGTTGGTGACCTGCTGCACATACCCGGAGAACTCCTGGCCCAAGGTGAGCGGCGTCGCATCCTGGAGATGTGTGCGGCCGATCTTCACAATCGACGCGAACTCGTCGCTCTTGCTTTGGAGCGCGTCGCGCAACTTCTCGAGCTCCGGAACGAGCCGGTTGGTGATTTCAGTCACAGCGGCAATGTGCATCACAGTGGGGAACGTGTCGTTGGACGACTGCGACTTGTTGACGTCGTCGTTCGGGTGCACCGGCTTCTTCAGGCCTTTCACCCCGCCCAACAACTCAATCGCACGGTTCGAAATCACCTCATTGGCGTTCATGTTCGACTGGGTACCAGAGCCGGTTTGGAAAACTACCAATGGGAAGTGGTCAAGGAGCTTTCCCTCACTGACCTCGGTGGCCGCTTGTTGGATCGCATCGCCAACCTCCGGCGAAAGAGTCCCGTACCGCTGGTTCACAATCGCCGCGGCCTTCTTCAAGACACCAAACGACTTGATAAGCGCCGGCGGAAGTCTGGCAACCGGCTGCCCGATTTTGAAATTCTGGAGCGACCGCTGAGTCTGGGCGCCCCAATATTTGCTGGAATCGACCTCAATCTCGCCAAATGCATCGGTCTCGATTCTCTTGTTCATTGCAAGCGAGCTGCCGTGGAAAAACCGCTGGCTTTGTACGCTTCTAACCGCTGTCCCTACTCTTGATCGGTACATGTCAATATATCTCTTTTTGCGGGATCCCAAGTCTATATATACGACTGGGCACGTGACCGTTCCCGATTCGGAGCGGACCGGAGTACCACTAGTATGAGCGCTTGTTTCTCCCTGTTGCGTTTCTCTAGTTTATTTTGGAATCAAGTAAAATTTGACTTGGCATCGCTGCATTTCCATCGTGTTTATTCCGTAATTACTTCTCCTATCTCTTTAATCCTGGGTCGTTTCATGATTAATTTCCCTCATTGAAATGTGGGGTGCATGAAAATTCCTAATGTCCGAAATTTAGTAGCCAATGGTTAAACACTCAATAGACCAATGAGTCCACGGAATTGTAATATGGACAGGATGGAAAGTGTGCTTAATGAGAAATGGCTAATTGCTGCAAGTTTAATGGCAAGAATGGCTTAATGGAAAATATGACAAGTATGAAAGTATGAAAGTATGAAAGTATGAAAGTATGAAAATATGAAAGTGTGAAAGTATGAAAGTGTGAAAGTATGGCAAGTGATCAAGGCAGTATAGTTTCATGTACCTGAAACTCACATAAAATATATATCCAATTGAATCATACAACAGATTGCCGTGAATCAGGCTCTAGCACGATTCCATCCCTTTTAGTCCCTTTCAACTCAATTGGTCACGTGAAGCGATACGGCTTTATGTTTCATTTTGATAATGCACAACTTTACAATCCAACTTACCAAAGTGACTCAATGAAACGTCTTGGATAATCAAGTTCTGGTTACTACGCCAAGCCCGTGATCACGTGCGGGTTCCTATCGGGATAACCGACAAAACAGCTAGTGCTGGACGGACACGCGTATAATTATCAATAGAAAAGAACCATGACGATTGGATGGTCTTTTAATTAGAATATTCAAGTAAAATACTTAAATCAACTCTTGTAATATTAAGCCCAGTCACATCTACACCAGTATTAAACGATAATATAATACCAAGACATGATCAGCAACCCAGATCAAGGTAAACCTACATTAGCACTAAGCACCGGAGTATGGCCGAGGAAATTAGAAAATTTTCATGCCCTGAAAAAACCACTCTATCCACTTTAACCGAGGTAATAAGATGATCCGGCTTTTATTTCAACTCGCAATGTCCCAAACATGCTCATTTATTTTCAGATAGTATCAATCAAGTATCGTCTCACAATGATTTGATCATATGTGGTTTCACGCTTGGTCATTACGCTTTCGCAAATCAATGCTGCACTCTGTATAATCCCGAGGCTCTGGCACAGTTTCTCGGCGAATTTAGACGAAAATTGCTGAAAAGTCGCCTCTAAATAATTAGTAGAGCCATCCAGGCACTGCCATTTTTTCTCCAATTTCCAAAACTCTTGTAATCATAGACGGCTTTACGATCGGCGAAGAGGCTAAGATCGACAAGAGTGATCATGTTCTGCATGGCTATTACTATTTAAGACCGAGGAACCCACAAAAAATCAATTTCCAACAGCGACGACATGGAATCACGAGTCAACTCACCTAGATTTCAGAGGATCCAGACGAATATAACCAAATTGCAAGCAATCACAAATGGAATCCAGTTCTTTGGCCAATTGGTTGATATCCACAAGGACTTGGTCGATGATCTCTTGGTAGGATGCTTGAGAATAACCAGCCTGGACTTTGCCACATATGAAACCATCTACAAGGCCCTCAGGTCGCTTCTTAGGAAATTGGGATTGCAATTCCAATACCCTGTTGTGGAGTTCTACAATGTTCTAAAGGACGACTTTGTGATTTCGAGTTTCAGCTGCACCAGTTCCAGCTCGTTGATAAAGATCATGGCCGAGACTTTGGCGTTGTTGGTTGAGAAAATTCCCCAAGATGATCATCTGGAGGAGACGGAGCTATGCAGTGGGCCTTTGATGTATAGACGAGGTTTTCTAACCACGGCACTTTGACCCACGGTATTTTTTTTAGGATTTGGTTATACCATGGATTTTAAGCTCAGGGCAGTTTAGACAGAATTGGCTGTGGGTCACCTGCACCTTTACCGACTTTTGTCATCTGGTCGTTGCATACGTTGTTGATATTATAGCAATGGGTTATCGATGATCTTTGCATTTCCTAGTTTTGGGATACTTTTGATATTTTAGACAAAAAGCTCATGAATTAATTTTACAGCATAGACTGAGCGTTGCAGTAGCATGTCAG
Source organism: Saccharomycopsis phalli (assembly GCA_020342235.1). Taxonomy (NCBI): domain Eukaryota; kingdom Fungi; phylum Ascomycota; class Saccharomycetes; order Ascoideales; family Saccharomycopsidaceae; genus Saccharomycopsis; species Saccharomycopsis phalli. The sequence goes on from CP073216.1 coordinate 1,490,316, forward strand.
TGTCGTTATATGGAACTGCCTAATTGATATTTGGTCAATGTGATTGGATTGAATCAAGAATGGGAGTTATAAATTGTGTCTGGCATGGGGGATGAGTAAAGGTATGCTGAGTGTATGTGTGCAGTTCTAGATGAAGATGTGGGGCTATGATGAATTTGGAATTGCTGGGCACAAATAAAAGGAGAAATATCCAAGGGCATGATTAGTTTTAATAATGTATTTTCGCTTGGCAATGTTTAATTGGCATTGCATGCTGAACCAAATGGTTTGTAAAGATGGGATATTCCAATTGGCTATAATTGATTACCAACTTGTCTGTAAAATTGAAATCCAACTCGGCTATAAAATTGAAATCCAACTTGACTATAATTGATATTCAACTTGACTATAATTGATATTCAACTTGTCTGTAAAATTGATCTCCAACTTGATTATAATAGATCTCCAACTAGGCTATAGTTGACTTCCAGCTTGACTGTAATTGATCTCAACTCGACTATAATTAACTTCCAGCTCGACTATAATTAACTTCCAGCTTGCCTATAATTAACTTCCAGCTTGCCTATAATTGATCTCCAACTTGCATATAGTTGATTTCCAACTTGGCTACAAAATACAATGGTAATACCCACACAGTCCGACCAAGACTAAAAAACTCAACTTGCTAACAATCGACTGAACAAAGTTTAACCAACAAAGAGTTGAAAAGCAAAACATTGCATATACTGGGACATACTCTGGGGATACACTGGCCACAGCCAGACATTGCTACACATTGAATACAGATTTCTTACTATATACAGTACACATTACACCTAAGCAATGATTCTGGTGACCAAACCGGTACCAACGGTTCTCCCACCCTCTCTGATGTTGAATCGTTGGCCCACCTCCACTGGAGTAGGGTGGACGGTCTCCAATTGCATCTCGACGTTCTCACCAGGCAAAACTTGTCTGCTGTTGTCGGTGCCCTCTGGGAAAGTCATGGTGACGGTGACGTCGGCGGTTCTAATGAACATTTGTGGACGGTAGTTTTCGCCAAAGGCCGAGTGTCTTCCACCCTCCTCCTTGCTCAAGACGTAAATGGAAGCCAAAAACTTGGTCCGCGACTCAACGGTTCCAGCCTTGGCAAGAACCATGCCTCTTTTGACCTGCTCCTTCTTGGTACCTCTGAGCAAGATTCCACAGTTGTCTCCGGCCATGGCAGAGTCCAAATCCTTCTTGAACATTTCGATTCCAGTGACAGTGGTCTTGAATGGGATCTTGTTGTGGCCGACAATTTCGATTTCCTCGCCCTTCTTCAAGGTCCCACGCTCGACTCGTCCGGCAACAACTGTACCTCTTCCCGAGATCGAAAACACGTCCTCAATTGGAAGGAGAAATGGCTGCTCGACGTCCCGCTCTGGTGTTGGAATGTGCTCATCCACAGCATCGAGAAGCTTGAAGATCGCCTCCTTGCCGATTTCCGGTCTCTTGTCCTCCAAAGCACACAACGCTGATCCCATAATCACAGGGGTGTTGTCGCCGTCAAATCCGTACTGCGAAAGAACCTCGCGCATCTCCATTTCCACCAATTCCAACATCTCAGGGTCATCAACCGTGTCGACCTTGTTGACAAACACCACAATGTGCTGGATGCCAACCTGACGCGCCAAAAGAAGATGCTCTCTGGTTTGTGGCATCTGCCCGTCGCCAGCAGCAACCACAATGATCGCACCGTCCATTTGTGCCGCACCTGTAATCATGTTCTTGACATAATCAGCGTGTCCTGGACAGTCCACATGCGCATAGTGCCGTTTCTCGGTCTCGTACTCAACATGTGCAGCAGAAATGGTGATTCCTCTGGCACGCTCTTCTGGAGCCTTGTCAATGGAAGCATAGTCCAAGAAACTTGCGCCTCCCTTTTCAGCAAGACACTTGGTGATTGCTGCTGTCAAGGTGGTCTTTCCGTGATCAACATGGCCAATGGTACCAATGTTCATGTGTGGCTTGGTCCGGTCGAACGACGCGTAGCCTCTCATGGAAAGCGGAACGGTCCGCTTTGCGAATTGTGGCGCAAAACGGCCCACGGTTTGCAACACGGGCTTGAGGGTCAACATGTCGAAAAAGTGGTCTTGAAATTTTTTCAGCACGTCAATATATACAGTTACCCGCCCACGTGATTGTCTCGTGGGCCATTGGCTTGTTTCTATTATACATGCTTGTATTTATTCTGGGAGTAGATCGGGTCCGGATCACGGTTCCCAATGGCATTTCCGGGGCAGAGTTGCTGGCGTTGATTTTAGAAAAGACCCCCAACCTTGCCTGCCGGGTTACATTTGTCAACGGCAAGTCGATTCAAAACTGCCCTTCCATCGATGCTCCGTTTTTGGATTTGCAGCTCCGGCCTGTTTTATGTGGAGGAAAAGGCGGGTTTGGCAAGCAGCTCAAGGCCGAGGGAAGCCGAATTAGCAAACGTAGGAGCCAGGAAAGTGGTCTGAGCGTGGGGAATATGCGAACGGCTGATGGGCAAAGAGTAAAGTCCGTCGAGGCTTCCAAGAGAATCGAGGAGCAATTGAAGCGGATACCCGAGGAAAAGAAGAAGAAGAAGCAGGAGAAGCGGGAAAAGTTGGTGAAAATCATCGAATGTCTGTCGCTGGTCAAGTTTGATGACACTGAGTACTTGGAAAAGAGTGAGAAGTTGCAGCAAGAAATCGAGTCTTCAGTTGGCAGTCTGTGTAATATGGAGTGTGGAGGCAAAGGGAAGGAGCCTATTGTGCCGCGATTTGCGGGATTTTTTGATTCTGATGAGGAGTAGACGGGTGGTGTTTAGTAACGGGTGTTTAGTAACGGGTGTTTAGTAACGGGTGTTTAGTAACGGGGTGTTCAATATATCCAGGGTGTCGGTGTAACCATATTGCTATCTGGATTCCAAGGCACTTCTCAAACTGATGCTCTGAATCAATGAACCAAAGACTACCTTAATGAGCCATACTAGATTTAGACAGTGTAATGATGGACATTTTGTCTGGGCTAGCTTATATAAGACGAAATCAATTGGTGCAAGAATATCTGACGGTTGAAATACAATTATGGTTGGATGGAGAATATATCATGCTGCATGGGAATATGGGTTACGGAAACGAATATGATGAGAATATTAGATGATATATTAGTTGATATATTAGTTGATATATTGGTTGATATATTAGTTGATATATTGGTTGATATATTAGTTGATATATTGGTTGATATATTAGTTGATATATTGGTTGATATATTAGTTGATATATTAGATGTCATATTAGATGTCATATTAGATGATGTAATAAAGTCCATATCTACCGTCTATTTGGTTCCTAGGACATGGTCTAGCCAGGTCCATTTACTCTACACGACAACACTACATCCTTTCCATGACCTCTGAGCAGTGCCAAGACCTTCATTGCTCTCCTTGAAACGTTGTTTTCTTTGTTCTTCCATTTCTTTTTCTGTTATGCTTGCTTTTTGACCCAGTCTCCTAGTCAAAGGTAATGGTCTCGCCAAGTCCATTTCCTTAGACCAAAGAATGTGATTTACCTTCTCCAGATAGAAATAGTTGGACTATTCTCTGAATAGTCAAGCGAATATATTTTAGCTATTTTACCAACTTCGTTTCCTAGTTATTATATTACAGATGATATATTAGATGATATATTAGATGATATATTAGATGATATATTAGATGATATATTAGATGATATATTAGATGTTATATTAGATGTTATATGTCATAGATTTAGGAGGGCTACCGTGCTAGTACCCTGGGAGTGGCTCAACCTCTAAAGATCTAGGCGAAAGCTCATTGCCCCAATGCTCATAGTTTTTATATTTACAAGCTCTAGTTGAAAGTTTATCTCTGTTGTAGAGTTTTCTTTCGACGACTACATAGCAGCATCGTCCTTAGTCAGACGACAAAGTATAAATCTCTGAGAGCCTAGTATAGCTATAGCCTTGAATAAATATTATTATTATGTCATAGATAGCATAGATGTTAGATAGCATAGATGTTAGATAGCATAGATGCTACATTGGTATATTCATGTCATGGGATCATGGCGACAGGCTGTTACACGTGACATGCTAGAAAATTCGAAACCTCAGTTATGAGCCCCTATGGAAAGTTCTGGAACATCTGGACACCGTTGCGGCGGGTCCGAAAATTTTTTTCAAACTTGTATATAACTAGATTGATTGCTACAATTCTGTCAAAAAAATGAGCGTACCATTTGGACTTGATTTTGGCCTGAATAACTCGGTGATTGCCGTAGCCCGGAACCGCGGCATTGATGTTGTGGTTAACGAGGTTTCGAACCGTGCCACGCCTACTTTGGTTGGCTTTGGCAACAAGAACCGGAACATTGGAGAGACGGCAAAGACCGCGCAACGGTCGAACGTGAAGAACACAATTGGCAACTTGAGCCGTCTTGTTGGGCTTGACGCCAAGGACCCGGACTTTGCCATTGAGAAGAAGTACATCACCGCGCCATTGACCAATGACAATGGCCAGGTAAACGCCAAGGTGCGCTTCACCAATGAGCAGACGCAGTTCAACGCCACCCAATTGGCGGCCATGTACATCAACAAGATCAAGGATATCACACAGAAGGAGGTTAACGGCACTGTCCAGGACGTGGTGGTTGCGGTTCCAATGTGGTATGGCGAGAAGCAGCGCCATGCGATTGCGGACGCGGCGAGAATCGCCGGCTTGAACCCTGTGCGGATTGTGAACGACGTCACTGCTGCGGCAGTTGGTTACGGGGTGTTCAAGACCGATTTTCCAGAGGAGTTCCAGAAGATTGCGTTTGTCGACATTGGGTACTCGACCTACACGGTGACGATTGCCGCCATGAAGAAGGGCGAGCTCAAGGTGTTGGGAAGCGCGTACGACAAGCATTTTGGCGGACGCGACTTTGACTACGCGATCGCCGAGCACTTTGCCGAGGAGTTCAAGGGCAAGTACAAGATCGACGTGCGGGAGAACGCCAAGGCATATAACCGGGTGTTGGAGGCCGCCGAGAAGGTCAAGAAGGTCTTGTCTGCAAACACGTCGGCGCCAATCAGCATTGAGTCGGTGATGAACGACGTCGACGTCTCGTCGTCGTTGGAACGTGCCGAGTTGGAGGAGATGGTCCAGCCATTGTTGGACCGTGTGAACTTGCCAATCGAGCAGGCATTAAAGGCCGCCAAGTTGACTGTTGACGACATTGATGCGGTCGAGGTTATTGGCGGATGTACCCGTGTGCCATCGGTCAAGGCAAAGTTGGCCGATGCCTTTGGCAAGCCGCTCTCGTTCCACTTGAACCAGGACGAGGCAATTGCCCGTGGCGCGGCGTTCATTTGTGCAATCCACTCGCCAACTCTCCGGGTGCGTCCATTCAAGTTTGAGGACTACAACCCATTCTCAGTGTCGTATTTCTGGGACCAGGGCGAGGAGGACATTGACCACATGGAGGTGTTCCCAGAGGGCAGCGCATACCCTTCGACCAAGATCATCACCTTGTACCGGTCGGGCGACTTCAAGATCGCCGCCAAGTACACTCATCCAGAGAAGCTCCCAGGACACGTTTCGCCATTGATTGCCGAGTGGGACGTCACTGGTGTCAAGGTGCCAGAGGGCGAGTCGTCTGTCGCCGCGAAGTTGAAGTTGCGCTTGGACCCATCGGGATTCTACACCGTCGAGGAAGCATACACTGTGGTGGAGAAGACGTTCCAGGAGTTGGTGGAGAACCCAGACGCCAAGGAGGACGACGAGCCAGTGTACAAGGACGTGAAGAAGTTGGTGAAGCAGGACCAGTTGCACGTTGTCGGGCACACGTTGGCACTTTCCGAGAAGGAGCGCAACGCGTTCTTTGAGCAGGAGTTCAACTTGGTGGCTGCCGACAAGTTGGTTGCCGAGACCGAGGACCGCAAGAACGCGCTCGAGGAGTACATTTACGAGTTGCGTGGCAAGTTGGACGACGTGTATGCGCCGTTTGCCTCGGAGCAGGAGAAGGAGAAGTTGCAAGCATTGCTCACCAAGACCGAGGACTGGTTGTATGATGACGGAGAGGACTCGACCAAGGCAAAGTACATTGCCAAGTACGAGGAGATTGCCCGGACCGGCAACTTGATCAGAGGCCGGTACTTGCAGAAGCTCGAGGATGAGAAGCAGGCCAGACAGTCAAAGAGCGAGGCTAAGAAGGCCCAGGAAATGGCCGAGAAGTTGGCTGCTGGAAGAAAGGAGGAGAAGAAGGCTGATAAGGACGGCGACGTTGACATGACTGAGGAGTTGGACTAGTTGGCAGTATATATTGAATAAAGTTTCATGATCGTGTAGGTGTGTAGTGGAGGGGTGGTTTTTGATTTGGACCGATTATTGGTTTTTGATTTGGACCGATTATTGGTTTTTGATTTGGACCGACTCGTGGTTTTTGATTTTGATTATTGTTCTTTATTCTTCATCCCTATTCTTTATTTCCATTTCTATTCTTGACCCTTGGCTCATCTCCTGTCACAAGTCCTAGTTTTCCAGGTCCACCACCTTTCTACCACAATTAGTCTCCTATAACGACAGTCGACTTTGAACAATATGCAAATATTAGCTATTTCATCAACATACTTATTATACAATAGTTATCCTACTAAATGTATCTAGTATGTATTATTTTATACAAGACTATAGCTATACTGCGGCTCCAGAAAGTATACTTTACCGTCCAAGACTAAGGAAGGCACCACTATATTGTTGCTCAGAGAAAACCCTAAATGGTAGAAAACTCCAGACGTAATTTTGAGTATCCTGGTAATTTGTATGGGTCAGGCTGTGTGCTTTTGCTTCGGGTACTAGCACGGTAGCCTGTCATACATGTATCTAGTTATACAGACGTATTTACTTAATTAATTTAATTAACATTTATTTAAGCCTATAGCTATACTAGGCTCCCAGAGGAGATTTATACTTTGCTATCTACAATTAAGGACGGTGCTGTAGTCGTCAATAGAAAACTCTGCGACAGAGATAAACTTTCAACTAGCGCTTGTAAATATAAAAACTATGAGCATTGGGGCAATGAGCTTTCGCCTAGATCTTTAGAGGTTGAGCCACTCCCCAGGGTACTAGCACGATAGCCCTCCTAACGTGCTGTAACAAAAAGGGAAAATATACTGGTCCAGCACCGACGAGTAGAATCCTATAAGATTTTTAAGCTTTGCCTTATCTGGGAATAAGACACGGGTTTGGGTAGCGTTAGTAATTCCTTCAGGAATCTGTGCTTAGGCTCGAGAGTCCAATAGTATCAGGCATGTGAAGGACGTATTTACTTTGCCAAATGTATCTAGTTATACAGACGTATTCACTTTGTCAAATGTATCTAGTTATACAGATGTATTTACTTTGCCAAATGTATCTAGTCCCTCCATCAGCTTGTAGCTGGATGAAAATTTGGACCTCTTGTATTGCTACTATGTACGTTGCAGGAATGTTAAAAGCCTAGGGTAATAAACTGTTGAGGTTGAACACCATAAGTAAGTCACCGATAACGGAGATCTGTTCTCCGCTAGAATGAACTCATGATACTGCACAACATACAGTTAACGCAGTTGTAAAGGAATGTGAATATCTTAGGCGTATAGGCTTATGAGGGGATACTTCTACTATAAAAGGAGAAATATTTCCGTAGTAGGGATCATTAAAGAATATCAATTCAACCATCACTACCGTCAAGATTATTTAGTTATGAAAGGAACAAAACTCATCTATAATTAACTAAATATCTGAGCATAAGTTTGTAACGATGTCACACTCAATAGAAGAGGAATTTGGCATCAACATAAACAACAACGTTGACCTTGAGTTTTGCAACTCAGACAGTCCTTGAATTCCATTGAGAGGGCCAAGACCTCCCCTTTTTAGTTGTTATTTCCTGTCTGGCTCTAGCTCCTCGAATAAAGTGCCCCAACCCGCGTAACTTCACTTCCGTCGAGTAATTGCCCTTTTCAAGTATAAATAGTCAGGCTTTTCTTGAAATAGTCAAGCAAATATATTTTAGCTATTTACCAACTCGTATCTCAGTTACTACACTACATGTAACATAAAGTAACACTTTTGTCAATTCACTGTCCTCAGCTGTATAAGCATGGCGTTCATATTACAAGTTGACAGCCAAATCATGTGCTGGAGAATCATGTTCCAACACGTTTTGGTAAAACTTAATAAGTTTGTGGACTGATTTTTGGTCAGCAAACACTTTTCCAAGGTATTGCGTATGCCATGAATGGAATCTACTATGTCATCAATGAGCGATAGAATTCGAGACTCCAAGAGCTCTGGACATTGGAGGTCATAAAAAAAGAAGCTTCCCCACCAGGACTCGAACCTGGAATCTCTCGATTCCCCGACTATCGTAGTCGAGCGCCTTAACCATTGGGCCATGAGGAATGAAGCTTTTGACTGTAACAGATTTGAAGATGTTCAATTCCATCTTGAAGCGGGTTGAACAACTCTTGCAAGCGATAAATATCCCATGTCATACTATTTCAAAAGGTATTGTATGTTGATTATCATATTTTGTTTAAAATCAAAGAAAGAGGTAATGTCATGTATGCCTCGTAATCCTTTGATATATCCAATACGTTATTTCTATGACAATTGCTACTGCATCTATAAAAAATTTACTCAGTCCTCTGTTTATTATCCGTATTTCTTGAATTGAATTTCTTGAATTTCTTAAACTCTTTTCTTACTTCCTTTCTTGCTTCGTTTCTTATTTCTTAAATGCCTTTTCTGAAACTTTCCAATGTCCAATCCTTGGCTTGTCGCACATCGAGCCCATGGCATTACCCGCCCGTGAGTATATCTCCAGCTGGCAACAAATCTCACCATGTCCAACGCTACCAATTCGTCAGGAAACTCTACATTCTTTGAGAATGAAGATCATCCAAAGCCGGTGAAGATTTCCGTCTTCACGCCGCTCATCTACGTGGGAATCATTCTAACTGCGTTTGTGATCTTCTCCAAAGTATATCGCCAACGGTCCTTGAAACGGCTCTCAAGAACCAGACCATTTTTCCCGGAAAATGTCCAGAAGCAAATGTATTTGGAGCTCAAGGCAACTGAGCCAAGACCAAACGAAAAGGTGCTAAAGGCAGCTTTGTTCAGATGGGCCTCTGAGTCGATCCGAAGAAGTCTCAAGTTGAAAGAATGCGAGCCGTTCATGACAAAAATGTACCAGGCTGGATCCATTGGTGACGATTTGTGGACGCGTTTCACATTGGCCCAGAAAATGGAGGAGCTAGTCGTCCAGGAAATTCTTGCCGAGGTAGAGTCGCTCAAGGCCAACTGGAGCCCAAAGTTTTTCCCCTTGTTGCAAGAATTGACCTTTAACGAGGCCATCAAACGGCGTGTGTCTGCCATGGACCAGTTGAAAGAGTCTCAGTTGGAGCAATGGGGAATCAAGAAAGAGACTTTGGAAAAAGCAGTGTCCCAACGTGCTAAGATGAAGTTGGAAGTCAAGTGAGCCGGTTGTATTTCAAATTTGTACAATAAATGCATGCCACACTAGTGTGTGAGTACCTTGTAAGCTGATTAGTATGTTTGTCGTTGGAGAATTATCATGTACATTGCCATTGTAGAGAATTGCGTCATGAAGCGCTTTTGGTTTTTATGAATGACGGTTGAATTGAAGACCGGGCTAATAATGGAGAAATCTGCCTGTATTATAGTGAAAATATCCAGTGGACTAGCCAAGTCCATTGTACAGGGCAAACGAGTCTTCCAAGTATAAATAGTCGGGCATTTAAGTAGTCAAGAAAATGTATTTTAGCTATTCTATCCACAGATATCTTGGTTATATTATACCTTTGTTGTGCCATGCAAGTTAGCCTTGGATTTTTGGGCTTGTATTAGAATAGAGAATATGTGCCTTTGACAAAGGCATTGATCAATTAGAATGGAGCAAGAAGCAAAATCTGTTTTTTACTAGATTGTCATGATAGGATGTTTATTGGCTATGATGGATTTTTTATTAGATTGTCATGATAGGATGCTAATTAGCTACAATGGATCTTTTTTTTTAAATTGGCCATGATATAATGTTAATTAGCTATGATAGAATGTATTAAATAGTCTGATAGAATGTTAATTAGCTATGATAGAATGTTAATCAGCCTGTTAGAATGTTAATAAGCCTGATAGAATGCTAATAAGCCTGATAGAATGCTAATTAGCCTGATAGAATGCTAATTAGCCTGATAAAATGTATTAAATAGCCTGATAGAATGCATTAATTAGCCTGATAGAATGTTATTAGCCATGATAGAATGTACTAAATAGCCTGATAAAATGTTATTATTAGCATGTCATTGACATCTCAAATACTGTCAATGAAAAACAGTACGACAGACGTAAAACTGTAAACTGCAGCCAATCTGATCCAAATGTCATTTAATTTAACCGAAAATTGTAACTCCATATTCAATTTCACACTCTTGACATTTCAAGGAAAAATAAAGCCTTGACAACTTAACCAGCTCTTGATATCTAGACTAAGCACAATGCCAGGAGTCAGGCGCAAGGAGAATGCTCTGGTCAATCATATTTCGAAACTCGGTCTTGCGTTCCTTTGGAGTGACGACTGAATTGTTTTTTTTTTCAATCAAAGTCAATGAATCATTAATCCACCGATCAAGTGATTGTTCCCAAGGAAAGAAATAATCCGTCAACCCAAGTACAATTTCAGAGTCCTTTAGCCCCGCCACCAACGAGTAGTCCTTGACATTGATTCGTTCGAGGAAAAGAGTGTCGTTACGAATACTAGCACGGATTTGTTTTCGACAATGCACTCGAGTAAAAATCGGGCTGCTAGGTTTAATTTTCGGGGACAGTTTAATTTTCGGGGACAGTTTAATTTCAGGGGACAGTTTAATTTCAGGGGACAGTTTAATTTCAAGGCACAGTCCAATTTCAAGAGACAGTCCAATTTCAAGAGACAGTCCAACTTCAAGAGACTCCCCATCTCCAAATGATAGCCCAACTTCAAGGGGCATCAGTCCACGGAGGACATTTTCAAGCACAAGGAAATAAACCCGTTCTAGCCGAATTCTCACCAGATAAATACCATACATCTTGACAAGTGCCGTTGGAAGCCCGTGGAAAATCGCCTGAGCCATGTACTCGAAATAGCTTGGCACAATAGAGAGAAGCGTGCGGAACTGCAGACAAGTCAAACGTCGAAGCGTAAATCTGCCATCTGCAGTGACGTTGTCATCCAGGGTCCGGGAAAGACTGGCAATAAAGCCTCGGACACTGCACAGGTTCCGTAAAGTATCAAACTGCTGGGCATAGAAGATTTTGCACGAAGCCTCTGGGTATTCGTACTTCAAGTGGACTCCGCTCTTTTTGAGAAGCCACTCTTCGGACGAGGCTGAGCTTTCGTTATATAGAGAGTCCAATTTTGCCGCGTACTCTGGACTGTTTAGCGTAAATGCCACCATGGAAATAGGATCGCTTGTTGTGACAATGACTGGGGAATCCAGAAACAAAAAGTCGGGGAATGGAGCAGGGATCGGAGCAAGGCTCGAAGTAGCAGTGCTGAGGAATTTCAGCATCATCATAAATAGCTGGTCCTTATTTGGCGGAGGATCGCTGGTGTTGGACTGGAACGACGACTTGGCAGTGTCGTCTTGAGCAGCGTCGGATATATTTTTATACACCACGGCCTTTGGAGCGGTCACTGGCTTGGCTAGACGGGCTTGTTTGGCGTGTTTCCGCTGCATGTAGTTGAAGTATTCCTTCATTTTGCGTACCTTGGGATCGTAGTTGCTAAATTCTCTTTGGAGAAGCGTCTTGGATCCAAACGAAGGGGTAACGGGCGAATGGTTACCTGAAATGATCGCCTCCAACTGCGAGACCCTGTCCCTGACATTGTTTCGGGACCTTGGTGGAATCTCGCTTGGCGGTGGATCTTTGGGTGGCGAAAGTTTGTCTGGAGGCAGGCCCAGGGGAGATTTGGGCAGTTTTTTTTCGTCAAAATATGTCATAAACTCCGAGGATGCCATGCTGGAGAGGTTGAATTGAGCAAATTCCTCGGTCCATTGGAGGTACTTTTCCTGGACCCTGGTGCAGATTGTGTACATTCCAAGGTAATCTTCCACCAGCGACTGGTCAAAGAGCTGTTGCAAGTCCAAAATAAGCTGCTTTTCGTGATCCCTGGCGTCGTTTGTCAACTGTGCGACTTTATAAGCAGCCTGCTCGTTGGCAATGTTGGCCAAACTCGAGCAAATGCCGGCAAACAACCGTTCAATCACGTCACAGAGCTGCTGGTGGCAGCTGGATTTCAAGCTGGCGTTTGTTTCGGGGTCGACTGGCATTTCCAACGACGGGCTGTGGAGCTCATACACTTGCACTGAGGAATATTTTGCCTTGGCAATGTGTCCATGTAGGCTAAACTGCCAGGTATGATTTTGGCCAGGATGCCCACAGAATTGGCATGTCACTTGGCTTAGAAACACCGTTTCAAGAAACTTTCCAAAGGAATAGTGTCGTAAGTTGTTTTCCAAGGGCACTGGCTCGCTGGTGCATCCACAGTGGCATGTCTGCCACCAGAAGATTTCATTGTAGATGGTGTTGGAGGTGTCCACAGATACTTGGAGACGGCCTGAGCCGTGTATATAAGTCCTGAGGTGGACGTTTTGCGGCTGGGCACAGGTTGAGCACTGCAGAGTGCTGACGAGATGTTCGATGCATTGAGCTAGCGAGATGTCGTTTCCGGCGAGGTAGTACTCGATGGACATTATTTCTGGCCGTTTGCAGTGAGTCATGAGTGTATTGGAGAGAGTAGTGTGAGTATTGGAGAGAGTAGTGTGAGTATTGGAGAGAGTAGTGTGAGTATTGGAGAGAGTAGTATGAGTATTGGAGAAAGCAGTAGGCATCTTGGAATGAGCAGTAGGCATCTTGGAATAAACAGTGAGCGTCTTGGAATAATTCCCCGGCGTTTCAGAGCTATACAAGAAGCAAAAACTCTGGTGACTAGCCACTTGGAGATGCTGCGGATGCTGGCTCTGATAATCTTCCCAAAGACACGAATATCGCTTTAGACGTCTTGCCGTGTTGAGACGAGCATTCCGGACCACTGATTCAGCTAGCTCCTGGTACTGGATCAGCAGGAGTTTCGGTGCAACCACCTGGACATCGCTATAATGACCAATCAGCTGGAGCTGGTCGAGCTGCAGGATGAGCATTTCAGATGTTCTCAGCAAAAAAGGCACGGGAATTTCCACAGTAGAAGACGTGGATAGGTGCAAATCAAACGGAAATCGTGGCAGACATGACGAGTAGTTGCCGTACAACGCTTCCTCGCGCCGGAGATCAAGCATACAATGGACCAAGAACCGCACAAGCGGCTTCATCATAGTAAGCTGAGCAGCACCACACAACGCGACAGTGCAATGTTCATCACAGGCCAACACAGCCACATGTTGAGTGGCTCCACTGCCGGCAAATGAACGCACCAGAAACGAGTCAAAGCCCGTACCGACAAGACACGGTGCTGGAAGAAGACGGACGTGCGACGGAGCCAACTGTACGGGCAGGAGCTGGGCAGCAGAAGTGACGACAACACAGCCCAAATGCTGAGCGGCCTGGGCCAAAACCCGGGGCCGAACGTTTGCAACAACGGTGATTTTTGCCTGGCCAAGTAGCTCGAGGAAATGGTGGTTGATGGGATGTCCGCTGAGCACGAGATTCGGCCGCGGAACAAGCCGTTTGATCACCGTGAGAAGGTGCCGGAAGTACAGTCTTTCTTCGGCCATTGTCTGGGCGATGCTGCACAACTCTGGTGCGGAAGACGGAGTGAGTGGGAAATTAAGCAAAAGAACAATAGGAGCAGGAAGCACCGGCGACATTGACCGGAGCGCGACGTTTCCACTAAAGGCCAATCCCCGGATACACCCCGAATCGTGGGGCCGGCCTGGAAGACACTTGACCTTGACGCGGCGGGGCACCGCCACAGCCAGGCGGCAGACCGCGAAGATGGCGCGGCGCCACACGCGGCGCAGGCGGGCGTCCAACGGGCCCAACGTCTGGTCGACCATGGCCTTTAAATGGCGCCTTGAGACGGGCAGAAGCGACTCAAACATCGGCTCGCGTGCTTGGCCAGCTGACGGCGCCACAGGCTCGGCTACAGTGTCAATTTTCGTCGAGTACACCGACACAGTATCCTCCAAATCGGCATCGTGGCTCCCATGGCACATGGAACAAATCCGCAACTCTCCATAGTGGCCGTACCTGAACCCGGGAACCAGCCCGGTGCACTCGGAGCAGAAGATCTTGCCACAAAACCGACAGTGGTGTCTTCTCCGGAACGTGGTGAACCCGGCCTCACACTGTAGGCATTTGCTGGTGGAGCGGTCCTCGGCCCAAAGCAGTCGGGGAAGCGGTACAAAAGAAGGCGGGGGCGCCATTTGGCTGCGCGACACGTCTATTCAGGGGCTTTGGGACGACTTTGGGGCCTCTCTGGTGTTGATGGTGCGATGAGGCGTGTCTCTGGCTGGGTGCGTCCCGTGGAAATGGTATAAACGGGTAAAAAATCACGTTTGGCGTTTGGCCAAGGTGCATGAGTGTTGAGTAAGGATGTTGGGTTGTCATTGATATGAATGTTGGATAAATCTGAGATGTTGTACGTTGAATGTGGATATATTATGTCTAGAGATATTTCTGAATATTCATTTACGTTTGAGATTGAATTGTTTGAGATTGAATTGTTTGAGATTGAATTGTTTGAGATTGAATTGTTTGAGATTGAATTGTTTGAGATTGAATTGTTTGAGATTGAATTGTTTGAGATTGAATATATTTGAGGTTGAATATATTTGAGGTTGAATATATTTGAGATTGAATATATTTGAGATTAAATATATTTGAGATGTGAAATATTCTACATCTAGAGACATTTCTGAATATTCATCTACATTTTGAAATGTGAAATATTGTACATTTGAGATGTGAATATTTTATATTTTCAGATGTGGATATTCTACATTGTGAGATGTGAATATTCGACATTTTGAAATGCAAAATATTCTACATTTTGAAATGCAAAATATTCTACATTTTGAAATGCAAAATATTCTACATCTAGAGAAATTTCCCAATACCTACACTAGAGAATTTCCAAATATCTACACTGGTGAATTTCCCAATACCTACACCTATATACATTTCCCAGTACAATTCCTTGCAAAATCACCTTGACTTGCCGACTCAGTTACCTTGCCAATATCCAGTGGGCTTCCGATTCTCAACCTATTTAATACCCGTTGTTATTCCAACCACATTGCACTGCAAGTCTCAGATCCACAATCTGCTTCTAAAAAAATTGCGCCTCTTCCTTTCAACTCATGTGCCCACCGCTTTATGCAGTGTCTTTTGGTCCTCAAATGTGATACATCCCACGAGCCGCAAACTATCTCAGATTACATCGTCGGAACACCACTGTTTGTAAATTATCATGAAACTAATGAAAAAAGGAAATCTGCTCCTTGTTACTGTTTCAAACTTAAGGACTTGAGGAGATTTCCAACCAGATTAATAAAGTGTATAAAAGACAAAGATCCGCTCAATCAAAGATCCGCCATACATAACCTTTGCACATCTATCCTTTGCGCATCGCTTGCAACTCACCATGGCATTATTCAATCCTCCACCGTTGGAATATCAAACCAGAAAAATACCCAGTCCATATCTCCATTTGGAAAACCCACTCAGTGACGACTTGAGACGCATCTTGCAAAACGGTCATGGCCTGTTTGGAAGCGTCACCATGCTTCCACCAGAAAAGAACCATTTCGCCTTTGAAAACTGGAAAATGGCCTTGGAAGAGGCCTTTGATGCTGTAGGAATCTCGCAAGTGCTCACTGGACCTTCTGAGCCCGAATGGGATTCCATGGACTCTAATCTAAAGTCCCTCTTCAAGACACTCATCCACGCAGCCTTTCCAGAATCGTTTGTCTACAATATGGAAAACTGGCCAAACGAAACCTACAAAGCACTTTGTTCCCGGCGGATGGACAACTATATTCGCTCCCGGGACAAGATCTTGAATGCGCTTATTACCTTTACAGTGGATACCGACAGAGACAGCATCTTCTCAAACATTAACCGGTATAAAAGAGAAACAAAGCTAGACGAGGACGCGCTAATTAGCGAGATTATCAAAGTAAATGGCTGGGATAACACCCAGTACGCATATTCCTTGAGCCTGCAACTGCTCCCGTTGGCAGTGAATATTGAGAGCATTCTTGATCTAATGACCGAGGAAGGTTGTTGGAAGTCCTGTGGGTGAAAATGTTCATCAAAGTATTAATTGGATAGTATTCCAAAGTAGCTGAACCATAAGAAAGCCGTAATATCATTGCTGTTTACTGCGCAACAAGCTCAACTGTGTATTTTCAATATTGAACGATAATCAAATTACTGTAGCCATTGGTCATTAGAAGACGGAAGGCATTATTACGGCTGAGATGTGTATATTTACGGTCGAGACGTATATATTTACGGCTGAGACGTGTATATTTACGGCCAATGTGCGTATATTTAATTTTTTGTATAGTATTCTTAGTATCAAACAAATACTCACAATGCCTTGGCCCAATGCCATGGAATTTTGCCATTCAATAGTCTGCATGCTATTTAAACAGCCGTATGCACATCGGAATGTCGAATTCAACAAAGAGGATACATTCACTCTTCAGTAGCCATTGACAAAATAAATTCACACAATATTATCATCGCACCTCTTATTATTCTCTATTGTTTTGTTCCGCCACTTTTCTGTCTATTCTCCGGTGTTTTCTTTGGCACTGCCATACCACTTCGTTTCAACATGCATGGCCATGTCCATCGCAAATCACACCGTTATTGCCTATATAAAGCCAAAAATAACCACAACATCAGTATGAATTCTGTAATATTTTTGACCATTTTAATACATGGCATCAGTGCTATGTATGCCTCTTCAGTGTCTAGCAGAAGAACAAACAGGCCATCCAAATTTTTTCCGTCTCGACACGAGCATTCTATCCCAAACCTCTACATTGTCATAATGAAAGACCTGCAAAGTGAAGAGGAAATAGGGCAGTTTATGACTTATGCCAATAACTTACAAAATGAAGCACTTGCTGACGCGTATAACGCAAAACACAAACTGAGCAAGAATGAACTCCCACTGATCGAAGAGGAAGCCCCACTGAGCAGATATAGTGACCAAGTGAGCCGAGGTGACCAAGGCAGCAGATTTAGTGGCAAACCGAACCAAGGTGATCAAGGCAGCAGATATAGTGACCAAGTGAGCCGAGGTGACCAAGGCAGCAGATTTAGTGGCAAACCGAACCAAGGTGATCAAGGCAGCAGATATAGTGACCAAGTGAGCCGAGGTGACCAAGGCAGCAGATTTAGTGGCAAACCGAACCAAGGTGACCAAGGCAGCAGATATAGTGACCAAGTGAGCCGAGGTGACCAAGGCAGCAGATTTAGTGGCAAACCGAACCAAGGTGATCAAGGCAGCAGATATAGTGACCAAGTGAGCCGAGGTGACCAAATGAGCAGATTTAGTGGCAAACCGAACCAAGGTGACCAAGGCAGCAGATATAGTGACCAAATAAGCAGACATGGTGACGAACTGAACAATAATGAGGATCAACTGAACAGATTTCGTAGCCTGCTGAGTCAGGGTGACGACCAGCTGAGCAGATTTCGTGGCCAACTGAGCAGATCAATGAGTCAACTGAGCAGATTTGGTGACCAACTGAACAATAATAATTACGAACTGAGCAGATCAATGAGTCAACTGAGCAGAGCTAAAGTAAAAAGGAGCGGATTTGGTGAACAATGGAGCGGATATAGTGACCAAATGAACCAAGGTAACCAAATGAGCAGATATAGTGACCAAGTGAGCCAAGGTGAAGTATCAGGAAACAGATATCGTGTCCAACTGAGCAGAGGTGGTAGTCAACTGGACAGAGATGACGTTCAACTGAACAGAGATGGTAGTCAACAGAACAGATATCGTGTCCAACTGAGCAGAGGTGGTAGTCAACTGGACAGAGATGACGTTCAACTGAACAGAGATGGTAGTCAACAGAACAGATATCGTGTCCAACTGAGCAGAGGTGGTAGTCAACTGGACAGAGATGACGTTCAACTGAACAGAGATGGTAGTCAACAGAACAGATATCGTGCCCAACTGAGCAGAGGTGGTAGTCAACTGGACAGAGATGACGTTCAACTGAACAGAGATGGTAGTCAACAGAACAGATATCGTGTCCAACTGAGCAGAGGTGGTAGTCAACTGGACAGAGATGACGTTCAACTGAACAGAGATGGTAGTCAACAGAACAGATATCGTGTCCAACTGAGCAGAGGTGGTAGTCAACTGGACAGAGATGACGTTCAACTGAACAGAGATGGTAGTCAACAGAACAGATATCGTGTCCAACTGAGCAGAGGTGGTAGTCAACTGGACAGAGATGACGTTCAACTGAACAGAGATGGTAGTCAACAGAACAGCCATCGTGTCCAACTGAGCAGAGGTGGTAGTCAACTGGACAGAGATAACGTAAAAGGGAGCGGATATGAAGAGAGTGTTGCCAGAAGCTTAGTAGATCGGCTTCAGGATATGAGCTTAGAAAAGCCTAGAGGAGTTGTTTACTCACCAATTACCACGGCTACGGGAAATCAAGTCTTTTTTGGTATTTTTCACAAGTCTGTAGCTGAAATTCTCAGCGAAAACAGTCTTGTGAAATACGTCGCACAAGACAGTAATTCAGGAACAATAGCCAAAATTGACCAAGAAAACTGGGCTCGTGAAGATAAAGGTGCGGATGAAGTAATATACCTTTTGGAAATAAATGGCGATCCTATAACCCCTCTGTTCACGAACATGTTTAACTACTTTCCAAAAATGTGTTATATCAGACCCACAGATGAACATCGCGCCATGTATAGTAAGTATCATACTCGAGCTATTGATCGAGCGTATGCACTTGCTAGCAACCATGTGGGAGTATTACCTAAAGCCCAGGTCGTTATTGTACCTACTTATTCTGCGTTTGATAGTTCCATGACGTCTACATTAAATGCAATGGGCTATGCTCTCAATGATTTTTCTTCGCTGCGATATGAAAGAAAAGATATGGTGGTAAAGATCGGTCTTGATTACCAATCTGGTGAAGTCGATCCAATTGGAGATGCCAAGAAATTGATGACTAAACATAACCGTTTTGTTCAATTTAAGTGAAGAAAGCATTATGCTACAAAAGTAAAATTGTATATATTTGAACTAAAGATCAATATATTTGAATTACTATCACTTTATATCTGTATCTTTCACACATAAATATCACTAAGGTAAAAGCAGAGTCATACTATGTGTAGACATGGGTTGTCATCCATGCTTCCTGTATTGCCTGGTTCGCGCATCACATGTCCAACTTTTGACGTACATTGGTGAAATGTACTTATCCTATCAGAGTTATTGGTCTCGTAACCATGATTGATAATGTGGTTGTAACCGGATGAAGCAGTACTACCCTACCTATAATGCCTTATAAGAGGGATTTACTGCGCCAAAATATTGAGTTCAGAATTTTATATACCGAATGTATATTACGGTATCGATTGGAACAATGTATAATTGTTATAGTAGCTACTGATAGTTCTGTGCTCCGAACATACAATATTGATGTACTAACAAAAAACCTTAGACTGTAATCAATCATAAGGAAAAACTTAATACGTAAATACGGCCCACAATATTAAATAAATAATATTGTAGGTTCGGAGCACAGAACTATCAGTAGCTACTACAACAATTATACATTGTTCCAATCGATACCGTAATATACATTGTGTATATAAAATTCTGAACTCAATTACTTGGAGGCAGTAAAGCCCTTTTATAAGGTATTATAGGTAGGGTAATACTGCTCCATCCGGTTGTAACCACATCATCAATAATCGTGGTTACGAGACCAAGAACTCTGATAGGATAAGTACATTTCACTAATGTACGTCAAATATTATTTATTTAATATTGTGGGCCGTCTTTACGTATTAAGTTTTTCCTTATGACTGATCACAGTCTAAGGTTTTTTGTTAGTACATCAATACAGTTAGAATTTAAGAGACAGAAGGCCCACTAGGCCAGGGAGCAATTTTTTATATACTATTCTACAGATTACGGCTGTAACTAGTGAACTGTAATCAATACAACACTTGTTACCCACTGATACTTTTGCCAAAACTACCACCGTTACCTTAAAATGACCCAGTAAATTCGAGGTACGTCCGCTGTTTATATCATATCGTGTATGATGTCATGTGTCAGGGCTCAGTGGAGTTTCCAGTTGAAAAAATGGCATTATAAATCTGGCCGTTTCATTGTCATTTTGATATTGAACTTCTGGTCGAGAAAAAAAATCGACAACGTAGGCGGCGTGGTCTAGTGGTATGATTCTCGCTTTGGGTAGCGAACCTGATGAACTCAGGTACAAACACAAACATGTGAGAGGCCCAGGGTTCAATTCCCTGCTCCGCCCTTTTTTGCTGAATAAATGGGTATATATTTTGGTTGCGGTGGGAGGAGGATTTATCTTAGCGTGTCCTACATATATTTGGCCTTGGGGAGGCTGATATTGGAAATTTGATGTTTTGCACGACTTGTATAATATCAACTTGCAGAGAGTAACAATGGAACCGTGAAAAATGAATCATTGACCTGGTTAGAAAAGGCAATATATATAATCAATTAAATGTTGTTTAACCCTTGAGAGGCACATGCATGAAGTATTTGCATTACAGCGATTATCGCAACATTCATTACGTATTTCAGCTGGACATGCGTCACATTGGCAAGTAATTCAAAGAATCGAGGCTAAAACATGGCAGAGACAATCGGGCTAAAAACATGGCAGAGACAATCGGGCTAAAAACATGGCAGAGACAATCGGGCTAAAAACATGGCAGAGGAATTGAATTAAGTCACCGAGTTTCTGTAGTCCATTACATAATCTTCATTGACTAGCCACAGACATGAGAATTAACTGGCAGCAAGAAAAGTACACCTATTGTTTGAGGAATGTTAAATACCCAATGAAATAACCACCAATGGTCATATAAAGTATTAGACACGTAGACAAGTACGCAATTACCGGTTGTCAGATGGACAATGACTCATCGAATTAAGTATTAAACACACACCAAAGAGATCAATAAATATATACCAACTATAGATTACCAGACAAATTATTACAACACAATATCAATCACAGCCACATGTACGCCCCAGCCTAATCCATGACCTGTTTCACTGGCTCCCTTGTGTTAATATACAACCCGTGTTCCTGGATATACCGGATCACGGAGTTTGGCAACAAGTACTGGACACTCATGCCACGGCGGATAAACAACCTTACTTTAGTTGAGCTGATGTCGTTGTAAATCAACTGCTTAATCACCAATATGTTCTTACGGTGCTCATACAAGATATCGTGCGAAAGCAAGAAGCTCCGGACGTCGCTTCCGGTCCGCTCGACTATCAAGCATCCGTAAAAGCCTAGAATATGGTGGAGGTCGTTTTCGGCCCATACATTTGGCTCGCCCATGCTGACAATCAAATCTCCACCGGCAAGAAGCATGATTTTCACTCCGCGCCTGGTGGTTCCGTCGGCGCTGAGAATTCCGCCGTTTTTGACGTTGATTTCCTCGTTGAAATGGTCCAAGACCAACGCAGTCCGAGTGTACTCAGGCTGGAGAGACTCCCACGCATCTACCATGAGCCAGTTGCTGGTCCGTTCACAGGCCAACTCGCACATTCTGACACGATGAGAAGCAGGAGCAAGTCCGTTTTTCCTGTAGTGGTCGCTCACGGGAGAATAGTATCCCCCCACCACCTCAAAACGGGTGTTTTCCTGGATTGCATCCAAGGCCATTTCAAACATCCGAAGATGGAGATAGGTAATGGGCGAAAACGAACCACACGCCACAATCACCAACGGCAACTTCGAGTTATCCTCAAGCTGCGGCTTCAATCTGTGCCGCGGGAACGTATACTGCGCAATATTCTTCGCCTGACGAACAATCCCATGCGGAACCTCCTCGAGATCAGCCCCCAAGATCGTACGCCCAGGCGGCACAGTCGGAGAGTCACGTGATGGTCCCGGCCGGAAGTCGTGGTCGGCTTCTTCTACGGCACACAGGTCCTCCTCCGAGGAAGACTTGTCAAATTCCCGGTGGATACGCGGTATCAGGCTGTGGTGCATGCTTCCAGATGATCCCGTACTCGAACGGGCCAATTTGCTCTTCAAGACTTTGTTTCGTTCCGCAGGAGTGATGGGGGCGTCCAAGGAATGGAGGTAATCAGCTAGAACCGAGTTCTGGATCGGATCGTTTTTTGGAATCCGTGTTGCAGAGACCGGTCGTGGAAGTGGTGCCTTGTCGGAAGGAGGAATAAAGCCAGGTGCTTTTGTCGGATCCATGTAGTACTAAAGAATTTCAGCCGTCATCACAAGACTGGGTTATGGGCACTGGCCAAGACGTACCGGGAAACCCACGCGCCAAAAGTGGAGAGCAAACCACCAATGAAACGGAGCAAGGCCGCTATTTTTTTTATCCGTTTGATTTACAAGCCTGCTGCCTTGGATTTGCCGTCTCTGATCGTCCGTCCATGCCCCACCTTTCACGTGAAATGTCCACCTCCTCATGGCACAGGTCACGTGTGATGATTGCCAGTCTTCACTTGCCAATGGTACTTATTCCGCCCGGGTATCTTTTTGGTGGGGGTGTGTTTTACCTTGTCCATGGGGTCTTTTATTATTTTTTTTTTTATCCTTTGACCATCTTTTGATTTTCCGTAGGCTTTTATTCCGCTCTATCGGGTGGGATTTTTAAATACTTTCTCCACTGTGTTTTATGCAATTGTTGATCGTCGACTCACTAGTCATGCATCGTGTTGATTTACAGCCGTGCACCATCATCAACCTCCACAGACCCCTCCTAATCATATCTATTTAATAGTAATTCAATGTATCGGCCAACTGGCTTGTTTAGCTTGTTTAAAGTATTTCC
Source organism: Saccharomycopsis phalli (assembly GCA_020342235.1). Taxonomy (NCBI): domain Eukaryota; kingdom Fungi; phylum Ascomycota; class Saccharomycetes; order Ascoideales; family Saccharomycopsidaceae; genus Saccharomycopsis; species Saccharomycopsis phalli. The sequence goes on from CP073216.1 coordinate 1,513,432, forward strand.
CTTCTCTTGTTAGCTTGTGGAACTTCAACCATACCATTTTCTAAACTAGTGCGTACAATTCTTGACTAAGTCGCAAATTGATCTGTACTAAGATCTTCAAGAGGTTAGCGGAACTTACAAATTCGTCCGGAATTAATGCAACTATCATTTAGCGATATCATTCGCTCATTCCAATGCTTGTGAAACTACCAATTCTTTGGTCAGGTGTAACGCTTTACCCAGTTGTTAGAAATAGGTTTGTCTTAAAATGCAGTTACTAAGAACCATATAACTTACACCATTCTCTCGACTATGAGTAAATATTTTGAAATAATGACATGTAATGGTTATATAGCTATTGGCACGTATTTCCCACAGAGGTTGGACCATTGGAATACCACCTGGATCTCGTCTCTTTTTTTGCTTCTTTGATTTCACTAAATTTCTCAATCCATCACAATCGACCTACAATGGGATTCAAGTTTAGATATCATGAACTAGCAAGCATGCTGGTAATAGCTACAACGTATTTGCTGGACTATTCAAAGACTCGTATTGGTGAAATGGCGTACATCTAGTGAGGTCAATGGCATCAAGGGAATGAGTCAAAAAGCAAAAATGACCAAAAGAAAGTCAAGCAAATTATCGAGCCTCTTTATTGCACCTGAATATAAAAATTACCGTTTAGATTAGTTACAACAGACTGGAGGTGACATTGGAAGCTGTGTAATTTGAAACACGCAATTATTGACCACAATATATCATACCAACATAATTGATTCTTTGGAATGTGTTGCTTCAGTTGTTCTTTGGCTGGTCGAGCACAAGTCCCGTAATGCCAATCTACAGATTAAAGCATACTAACCATATACTACTCAATCCAAGGAATAAAGTTTTCCCATTCAGTCGCAGTTTCAAGGTTGTTCTCCAAGGAGTCACATATATTGGCGACTGAATATCGCTCAAGTTGAGGTTCAATATTACCGTAACTTGTCCATTTTAGACGATTAAACCATACAAAGCTTTCTTTTTGTCCAGAATAGAGTATCCAAAGGAGTAGTATAGTCTAGTTTGAATTTATTGCTCAATCTCTTTATTAGCAATGTCTGAGCCTCATTTAAGCGAAATGGGGGTGATAGCAATACACTCAATATACACTGTTGCCTCATTTATGTATAGATTATCAGAAACTTGTTGCTCCATAACTTCACAGTAGTAACATGTTACTATATATTTTCATGGTTAAATTGAATAGTAGTTGGTTTAGACACTCATTTTGGAAGAAAATATCATTTCTGTTCCAGGGTCCAAATCAGCCGCACTAAGTAAGGCCAGGCGTACTAAAGTCAACCCCAAAAAGCTATCCCAAAAAGTTGCCACAAAAAGTTGCATTAAAAAGCATAGGATCAAGTACAAAACCACAGATTAGTCTCAATTCCAAGCTCAGATTCTCTCTTAGAAATTCAATATAATAATCTGCTAGTATCCATCGTTGTATCCCTGTTCCAACTTGAGTGCCTACTACTCGTCGGTTATGTACGCGTTGACCCATTGTTATGGTGCTTACCCTATCGTATTCATCATGCATGATTTACCTTGATTGATTTTCGTTTGCTACTCCGACCATGTCAGCTAGTAATGGATCTGCCAATAAAAGGTCAGGGAGTTTGCAAATACACGACCCAGAGATCCCGGTGCCACAAGAAGGACAATCCAATGAAGGCGATCTTCTTTTTTCTGAAGATGAAGACGAATTCATCAATCGGTATGGTGAAATAGAGTTCCAGTATATCAATAAGCCAAAAGAATCTCTTTGGTTTAGCCGTCCGTACGCCTTAAATTATTTCAAGAATAACGTCCTATTCCGAACAAGAGGTGAGAGAACAAGCGGTAAGACCGAGTTGTTTTTAGACCTTCTTTATGTAGGAATTGTAGCCAATTTAGCAGGACATGCTGTGGAAGAAGGAACTGCAGGTGCCTTTTTGAAATACATTTTACTCTTTCTACCAACGTGGGTGGTGTGGAGCGATATAAAGGATTTCATGAACTACTATTACAATGGTGATCTCTCACAGAAATTTTACATTTTATGGATTTTGATATTGTTAGTGGTGTACGACAACAATTGCCCGTTTGTTCTCGAATCTCGAGGCGAAGCCGCTTTTACCGTGGTTCCATACATTTTATGTCGTGTTAGCTTGGCCGTCTCGCTTTTGTCCTACTCTATTTTTATTGCTGAGCACCGTGTTCAGATGCGCTGGTATGCTTGCAGCGTATTGATCACCTCATGTATCTGGATTGTGGTGATTTTTATTCCTAAATGGGGGAAAGTGGGTCTATCATTTGGCCTTTTGTTGCTTGAGCAGGTTCTCTTCTGTATCTTTTATCATCCATGGTTTAAACGAAAGCTCAAGTTGGTTTATACCACGGCTCTTAACATTGAGCATGAGGTCGAGCGGTTTGGTGCGTTTTTCATTATTGCAATTGGCGAATTCTTGTACAAGACCGTTGCTGAAACTCCTATAGGCAAAGGGTTTTCTAATAAACTCGGTAGAGGCGTGTGTATGTTGATTATCGCCTACAATTTGTTGTGGTTATACTTCAACGGAGGGACCAGCATCAAGGCAATACACCCTTTAAGACGAAGCGGAACCTCAGCTATTATTTGGATATATTCGCATATCCCATTGATTGCTGGTTTGGTTTTGGCTGCCGATGCTGGTGGCCATTTTGTGGAATTGGACGAAACTTCTACTGCCAAACATCCACATGAAGCCAGCGAAAATGAGCTCCATGGCGAATTTTTAAGGGCTATATTAAAATCTACTGAAGAGGCACACGAACCTTCAATGTACTGCATTTCTTTTTTCTTTACTGGCGGTATTTGTGTTGCACTACTTGCTCTCGGGGTCCAAGCATTTGCAGAGAGATCCAGGGACCCTGTGAACTGCCATATCTTACCAAAATTGCTCAGAGTCAGTCCGCGATTCCCATTTGCAATTATTATTCTATGTCTTAGTTTTGCCGAAATGTCCACCACAAACCTTTTAGGGTTTATTGCTATGTTAATGGTGATTCTTGCTATTTATGAGCAGATAACCATGACCCCTAGACTGAATTTGCCAAGGTATTTTGGAGGTTGCCGCAATTTAGTCTTGTGCAATGAAATTGAGAAGTTTTAAAGGCAAGGCAAATATTTATGTTTTATTTTGGGTGGTGCTTAGTTTAGCAAGAGGAAGCACACTATTTTGGAATGCAACGAGGTTTCTTGATTAGTTGAATTATGTTCTGCTGCGATACTTTTCTTGGTCTTACATTAACCTTCCTTTTGGAATTTTGATTTTCTTTTTATTATTTCTCTTTTGAATCTTCCTCTTCCAGTGGAATTGACCTAACTAGGTGCACTTCCATTTTTCAAAGAGTACGAGTCTCCTTTTCAATTGTACATAACCAGACTTTGAATAGTCAAGCAAATATATTCTAGCTATTTTATCAACTCGTATCTTAGTTACTATATTACAGGATATATTTAATGTACCAATCACCATGCCGTATTATTAAACTGGATTATCCAAAAACAAATTCACCTCAACTTTCATCTACTACCAAACCATTTTTGACACAATCGTTACATTGCAAGTACCAAGCAATGTCCTCAAAATGATAAAACTCCTTTGGATCAAGTCCGCCGATACCATTTTCTAAAATATCCATGACCATTATCAAATCCAACGAATCACCACTATTAAAGATCCCCTGTTTCAAAACAAGCGTCATATTTAAAGAATAGTCTCGTTCCAACCCGGTTGGAAATAATCTATCCTGGAACTTTGCCAACTCAAAATTCCCTTGCTTTTGCGCAACCTTGCCCATTTTTAGTTTCCGGCTATACTCTTTGAAATTTGTATTTCCTTGAATCGCGTTCCAAAACTCAACAAAGCTCTTGTTGAGAAACGTGCCTCCAAACTTTAACATTGTGGAAATCACGCCGAGGGCTGCGATATTGACCCTAATATCTTCTTCTAGACACGCAGAAAGGACAAACTCCCAAAATTGGAATAGTAAAGTGTATAATTCTGACAATTGTGTAGCAAGAATAGGGAAAATCAGTCGAAGCATATGAAATATCTGCATCCTAACTTGGAACGAAGGATATTGGATAAAACGGAGACAATACGACGCGATTCGTTGAATAAGAAGGTAGGTATGCTGGGGAATATGGGAATCATAAAGAAATACAGCATCCCCTTGATCCTTTTCTTTGACTTCAACAGTCTCATCGTCGCTATCAACATCGTCCACTTCTGTTGATTTGGCATTTTCAAAGTTTGGAACCTGTCTGTTGTTCTTGTCCAACAAACTCAACAATGCCCGTCGGTTTTTCATACCCCATGGCTTTGATCGCTCCTCAATCTCTTCTTGGTGCTTTTTAAACACATTTTCCTCAAAGTCATATCCCTTCAAGTATGTGTCCCTGACTGTGCTGAGAATCTCGTTGAGTGCAACAAAAATCCCATTTGAAAGCCCAGAATACCCATGGAACATATCTAGCAACACAAAGCTCGAGTCCACTACGTCTCCAAGATTCTCTATAATCTCCGAACCACCAATTTGCACAAGAACATTGAGAACCCTTAACGTATCAGGGCCCATTGTCTGGTTCACAAGCTTCAAGTTTAAGCTGTCCAAAAGATAATCTGCGTTTGATAGAATGACAGAGCTCACCGACGAATCATATACATTTTTTGCAATCAGAGTCATGGCATTTTGCGCATGGACTCGAAGTGTTGGTGAATCTGAAGCAAGACTCTCAACAACAAGGTATAAACTGTCAATAAGCTCCGATTTGAACGATCCACCAAACACAGAAGATGCTACCGATACCATATCTAGTGCTATTGCTCCTATGAGATTGCCAGTAGCGGAAGAAGTATCATCCACTGCTAAGATCAAATCTTGTGCCAACTCCACACCCGATAAAATGCAATCTGCCATTTCAACTGATTCGTCAAAGGAACCAGAAATTTCCTCCGTGTCATCGAAATTAATATATTGCTCCATGTTTTCCTCGTCAATTTCGCGGATTTTACTAGTGCCACTGATTATACAACTACAAACCCATAAATTCACAGCCTTGTTGATTCCCGAGTTTCCCTGGTTCATCAACAAGCTTTCCACAACCGTCGGTGCATATTTAGACCGGCCCAAAGCTCGTAATAGCAGCCTCAACCCGTCTTCTACTTGGAAATCCAAGAAATCGAAAAGGGCAAGTTCTTTGGTGGAAAACTCTGCGAATTTAGATACATTCACATTACTCTGAGAAACAAGGGCACCATGGTCAACTTTTGAGGACCCATATCCTGGAAAGACTGGAGTTTTTTCGACTTTAAATCCCTTGATCTTGTGAGACCTGTCGCGTGTCATGTGGGTATTTTGAAGAACCACAAGTTCTGAGACGATTGTATCTACTAGCAGCAATAGAAATGGCTCCTCTTTATAAGAATTCATCAACAACCCCACCGAATATTGAATTTTCCGTATATCTTTATTAGCCTCGTTGGAATCAACGGAATTCAACAGGGACCGAATCGACTCGATAAACCGCTTCAAGGCTTCTGTCAACCGGCCGTTGATGAACGTAGTGAGTTCGAGCGGATCAGAGACGTTGTCTGAGCCCTTTATTTCTAGAATAGTGTCTAGAAATTCGTCGCTTAGTTTCAAGCTGAGCACCTTGTTGCACCTGGTTAACATTTCTTGACAGAATGAATAGGTCACTGGTTTTAGTTTATCATAAGATTTGATTCGGTTGAGAAACCGAGGAATGAACTCCTGCAAGTTTTTATTCATGTTATTTACCCATTCCAGTGTCCTCACCTCGTCACACTGCACTTGACCACTTGTGTCTTGTACTTTGAATTTAGTTATACTAGACTTTGTACTATCAGGAGGATCTTTTACTTCAAAGTCCAGATTCTGTAGCAAACACACCAACAATTGGGTGAGAAACCTCACTACTCGTTCGACAAGGCCAGCCTTTCTTTTCCCTTCGATGATAAACTTCATTAGTTTCGAAATGATTCCTGGGGCTACCATGGTCACCAATTTCTTGTCTGAAACCACACCAAAGATGATTGTATCAAGGCAATCGACGGAGATCTCTGGCACTTCAGGGTCCTGATTTGTGGTGATTATGCCTAGTAAATGGCTGATAAAATGCGCCACTGCATTTTGGTGCTCATTAAAAAACTCCCTCTGCTTTCCATGGACTATAATCATCTGAAACAAAGCCTGGGCGCAATGGACTGCTGCATGTTGCAATCCACTTGATTGGGTCAAGACAAGGTCTTTTTGGACGTGACCCTTGCGATTTGTGATTGAGTAGGCGATCAAAGGCATGAGCAGCACCAAATCCTGTCGATAAACTGCGCTCCAGCATTGTCTAATCAACGTATCTATTATGGAAAACAGGTACTCTAGAGTACCGTCACTGACGTTTGGGAGAACAAAAACTCCTGATATGGTAAAGTAGACGTATTCAGCAACCTCCAGGCCAATTGGGACGTGGCTGGGCTCGGGCATATGATAGTAATTTGTATTAATCTGCTGGAGGCCATCTTTAAGTCCATGGTCCAAATCACGCAATAATTGGGTTAGAAGCACGCCTTTTTCCGGGCCAGAGGAGTTTGTCGATAATAACGAGGTCACCCGTATACAGTATGGCTTGATGAGCTGGGCCAATTGATTATTGGCGGCGTTCATTGAGTGACGGAAAGTGAGGGCAATTTGATGCGTGTGAGTAGTAATTGGGTGTGTGTAGTAATTGGGTGTGAGTAGTAATTGGGTGCGTGTAGTAATTGGGTGCGTGCACTTAGCATGAGGAACGATTGGAAACCTGATGCGGTACCTGAGTGCTGTTAGTATACCGGTTGTTTATTAAGATTTGGGGCAATTAATCTAGAGTATGCTAGAGAAGAGTGGTTATAGTGGTACAATGGAATTGAATGTATCATCGGCATTAACAAGATTGGTTTATACCAAGATTTTGGGTACGACAAAGTGAGTAGATTGAGGAAGTTTTCATATTAGACTAGTTGAAGATTGACTCTAACGGAATGGACGAGGAAGATGGATTGTGAGTACGGGATGAAGAAGTAAAAGTGGAAGGAAAGGTAAGAAATGTAAGAAGAGGAAAGAAAGATAAGAAGAGGAAACAAGAGGTGAGAAGAAGAGGTATAAAGTAAGACGTAAGTAGACGTAAGTACAATGTAAGTAATTAAAAAGAGAATACACCTATTGACTCATTCTGGGTAATCTAGGCCCATATCAATGGTATGGTCTAGCCCAGTCAATTTCCTTTTACGGTTTGATTGTCTTTTCATGACTATTGGAGACTCGAGCATTTTCCTGATCCAAACGTTGTCTCCAGGTATGGTCCAGCAGTCTATCTTCCTTACAAAGAGGATGAGTCTTTTCCAAGTAAGAGGTGAGAAAGAGATATGATAGTGCCGTGATTACTAAAGATTACTGTCGTGGTTAACCACTGCAGAATAGTTTGCCTAAGCAATGTCGACGTCAGTGAAATAACACGGACCTATTACATTGATTAGACTGGGTATTTCTCCATTGTTGGAGAATGTCGTGACGTCTGAGGCCATGGGATATGACAAAGAAAACAAAGTTTCAAGGAGAGCAATAAAGACCTTTACCATGATCAGGACATGAGAAAACAAGGTGTTGTGGAGAGGAAATGGACTTGGTTAGACCATTTCGCGAGAGCCAAACAGACGGTAAGGAGAATTTTAGGTTAGCCCTTTTCTTTTTCATTACAGGATTACTTACCGTATAATAATGGGGTTTATTCAAGGCTATAGCTAGCTAGCCTCCCAGGGAGGTTTATTCTTTGTCAAAAGAGCTCTACAAAAGAGGTTAACTTGGACAATTCAGCTAGATTTGTCTAGAAGAGCCCAATCCGGTTATCCAGAACCAGAAAGGTACAAAATAAATGATTCAATATAGTATTTATGTGGTTCAACAATGGTAACTTGGTCCCGCCTCCAGATGCTCAAGAAAATGGCCTCAGACGCGGCTATCAAAGAGTGGCAGGAAATGGTCACCTCAACCAGTGACTCACTTCCAAACCACTATAGGAACGCACGCAAAATCAACACCAGTTCGTTCAAAGTACACCGAGACAAAACCAAGCTCCTCCTTATGGAAGCGCTTGCAGGCTCCAAGGCAATCCACAGTCTGGCATCACAACTACTAGGTGGAAAGAGCCTCGCAGACGGCTCGTTGCTCAAACTATTTGGCAACGATGACCAAAGTGCAAAAGATGTGGGATTCACTCCGTTCCATCATACATGACCTCCGATGTCCAGAGCTCTTGGAAGCTCGAATTCTATTGCTCATTGATGACATGGTAGATTCCACTCAGGGCATACGCAATACGTGAAAAATGTTTGCCAATCAGTCTACAAGCTTGTATAGTTTCATCAGAACGTGTGGAACGCGATTCTCCAGCACATGTTGAGATTGTGTGGTCTAACTTGAACAAGGGCACCAGGCTTCTTACACGACCAATGCAAGTACCATGTATCAACAATACAACAGCTTCCATTGAAGTTTCAATCCAAAGGAGCCAAATGAAGGTTGACGGGGTTTTCTTTAATAGCAATGGTGCCTGATGTTCCTGAGTGAGGATATATTTGTCGAATAACGTAATGCCGGAGACGATATATAGTTGAATACAAAAATAAATATTATAACAATGACATCTTGAGACGATTGAGATTGTGAGGTTTGACGGAAGTAAGAGATATGAGGTGAGAAAAGTAAAGAAAAAGAAAGTGAATGTATAAAGTGAAAGTATAAAGTGAAAAGTACAAGAAGTGAGAGATATGAAGTGAGAGATATGAAGTGAGAGATATGAAGTGAGAGAAGAAGAAAGAGGTGAGGGTATAAAGCAAGAGGCAAAGTAAGAAGTGAGGGTATAAGTTAAGAGGTAGGAAGGTAGGTAAGAGGTAGGTATATGTAGATAGGTATATGTAGGTAGGTATGAGATAGATAGGTAAGAGGTAGGTATATGTAGATGGTATATGGTATATGTAAATGGTTGTAGATGGTTGTAGATGGTTGTAGATGGTATATGTAGGTAGACAGAATGTAGAGCGGCGCAGCTCCCACGTGACCCGATCTACTAGATTCAACATTTGTTTCCAACCACCATGTACCGGCCTCCTTACCTCAACAACCGGAAGAACAACACGAAATCGCCGCGGTTGAAACTCAACACCAGCGTCGTGGGCGGACTCCGGCCGAAGCTTGCCATGCAGGAAGTGTCCGAGTCGAGCGCGAGCGTCAGCGACGACGCGGGAAGCACCGAAGAAGGTGGCGTGATGAAGCCGGGGCAACGGCAGCTGATCAGCCGGCTGATCTCGACGGCATATTCGCCGACGCCGTCCAGCTCGTCGAACGGCGAGCCGAGCCCAAGTATATTCTCGCATGCGATTTTGGAGGAGATTGGGCACAGTGGGCCGGGTGAGGACGCGGAGGTTGCTGCGCGGCTGCAGCGGCACACTGTGGACGGGCACGAGCTCGGGGCGCAGCTCCAGGGGATGACGTTGGAGCCGCGGGCCGGCGGGCTCGGGGTGCCGCGGCTCCGCAGGGGCTACTCCAAGAGCATGCAGTTTGTCATTGACAAGTCGTTCAACGACTTAGAGGAGGAGGACTGGAAGAAGCTCTTTATGCGGAACGAGATCGAGGAACTAGCGATTCTCGGGGAAGGCGCGGGCGGGTGTGTGTCCAAGTGCCAGTTGAAGGAGCACGGCACGATCTTTGCGCTCAAGACCATCACCGCGAACCCAAACCCGGAGTTCCAGAAGCAGATTCTCCGGGAGTTGAAGTTTAACAAGAGCTGCGACAGCCAGTACATTGTCAAGTACTTTGGCACGTTTCTCGACGAGAACAACAGCCGCATGTGCATTGCCATGGAGTACATGGGCGGCCGCTCGTTGGACGCAATGTACAAGCGCGTCAAGAGCATGGGCGGCCGCATCGGAGAAAAGGTCTTGGGCAAAGTCGCCGAAAGCGTGCTCCGCGGCTTGTCGTACCTCCACAGCAAGAAGATCATCCACCGCGACATCAAGCCGCAGAACATCTTGTTGAACGACGCAGGCGAAGTCAAGTTGTGCGACTTTGGCGTCTCGGGCAACGTCATCAACTCCTTGGCGCTGACCTTCACCGGCACATCCTACTACATGGCGCCTGAGCGCATCAAGGGCGAGTCCTATACCGTCACCCTGGACGTGTGGTCCTTGGGCTTGACGTTGTTGGAGGTTTCCCAGGGCAGGTTCCCGTACAACAAGGGGGAACTCGACGGCGACAAGACCGTGGTGCTTGGGCCTATTGAGTTGTTGACTGCGATTCTCACGTTTACACCCGAGTTGAAGGATGAGCCGGAGAAGAGTATCAAGTGGTCCAAGAGTTTCCGCTCGTTTATTGAGTATTGTTTGATTCGCGATCCCAAGAGCAGGGCGTCGCCTCGGCAGATGTTGGATCATCCGTGGATACTTGGGCAGATGAAGAAGACGGTTCGGATGGATAGGTTTGTGCAGGAGTGTTGGAAGGAGACGATGGAGACGTGAGGGAGGAGGGGGGAGGAGGGAGGAAATTGAGGGAGGAAATTGAGGGAGGAAATTGAGGGAGGAAATTGAGGGAGGAGGGAGGAAATTGATGAATTGAAGGAGTATTGGAATATGGTAGTTGCCATGATACTAGAACGCGTGTAATAGAATCTTAATTAACCAGCTGTAATGAGAACAAGAATGGGCATGGCAAGTGCATGGATAATCCAGAATTAGATCCAGTTCAAATTATAAAATTGCACGTCATTGGTGACTTGTCGCTATATTTCAACTGTTTTATTTACAATGAGACTTTTTGGTGTGTTGTAATGGTTGTGTATAGCATTGACACTAGACATTGTCATCTGACTGGATCGCTAGACTGAATTAGTGAGAGTCTCTTACTGATTAGCAATCCTCACTTGACCATTATATCCTCCTTCTGGTCCTTGGCCTTACAATCCTTTGCCCATTTGTCTCCAATCTAGACATGCAATCTGCACCATTTTTCACCCCTTACATTTAGCATCCATACAACTTGTCAATATACACCATCCAAGGCTCAATCCTACAAACCATTTCCCATTTACCATTTAAAGAATCTTTGCAGCACAGATTCATCGTTGGTGGGCCAACATGGCAGGCCCACTATGCACAATCTCATTTGGCATCTAAACAATCCCAACCGATAACTGGAATCCTCAATGGACTCTTACCACACAGATGCTCACCTGTGTGGTTTTATAATATAACTGGTACATATATGTGCTTGACGCTTTACATAGTACCAATTGCAACGTGACAATACCAGTACATGTTTTGGTGAAAAATGAAAAACATCTATAGAATGTCCACTGTAATATAGAGATTTACTTTCAACGTCATTCTCTTTCTACTTCATGTCCATTGTAATACAGAGATTTACTTTCAACTTCATTCTCTTTCTACTTCATGTCCACTGTAATACAGAAATTTACTTTCAACTTCATCCTCTTTCTACTTCATGTCCACTGTAATACAGAAATTTACTTTCAACTTCATCCTCTTTCTACTTCATGTCCACTGTAATACAGAAATTTACTTTCAACTTCATCCTCTTTCTACTTCATGTCCACTGTAATACAGAAATTTACTTTCAACTTCATCCTCTTTCTACTTCATGTCCAACTTATTCTGACCAACCTGTCACCAGCTTCTAGCCAAGGCCTTTTCCTTACAAAGAATACAACTCTCGTTTTCCCAGTACAATAGCCAGACTTGAATATTCAAGCAATATATTCTACCCATTTACAACTCGTATCCTGGCTACTGATTTGGCGTCGCTATGAGGCAGCGAATCTGCGCTCCAGTTATGAGACTTCTGCCTATTGCTGCCTGAGTAAATACCTCTAAACGTGTGCATGATAGGTCATGAGATATGAGGGATAGTCGCACCTAGGGCACTTCAGATCACAATCAGAGTTGCACCGTTTCTTGATGGTGCTTGGTATCAAGACTTTTCACTTTAAAGTTGGCTGATGAGGCTACAATTTTCTATGCACCAGCCAAGACCTCAGCTTGTAAGAGTATATTTTTTGCAGTTGTAACCACCAGCAAATCCGTTCCGCATAGAGTTCTACAATGGGCTGGAGGAGTAATCTCACCAGAACCCACTAATTTTTGCCATTCCTTGGTCATCTCGTCCTGGCTACTATAGTCATACATCAAAATATTGTCATTCATGAGCAAGAAAAGCAAAAACTGCCATTTCGTCTTTCTTTCCTCATCATTCCAACTCGAATCCCCAGTGACATATTTTGACTAAAATAAACATAAAAGTTTTCTATTATAACTGCTTGCTACATATCTATCAAGGCAGTGAACATGCAAAATGTAAACATCATGACCAGCAAAAATGAAACCTCACAAAACAACTCAATCCATCCCTCCCTCATCTTCTTCGGAAATTCCCCCGCCGCTTCAATTTATACTTTACAAAATTCCGACTAACTCCACCAGCCAACTTTCTGCCACCTGTTTTCCCACCCTCCTCGGTCTTTCTTGTATATTCCCCTTCCTCCTCCGAACTGGAAACATACTCCTCCTCTGAAACTTCCCCTTCCACAGCCTTTTCCACAACTTCCTCAACCCCCTCTTTAATCTTCTCCATCTGCTTTCCAATCTCCACTTCATCGGTAATGGCTTCTTCTTCAGTAGTCCCACGACCCTTCATCTTATGTCGACGTGTCTGTCTCTTAGGTTGCTTCTTTTTAACCCAGCTTCCCTGGCCCTTCTCCAGCTCCTCCTTCTTTTGATCCTCCATCAAACTGCCCTCAAACTCGTTCCGCGTCCGCCCCATTTCCCCCATGAGATCAAACCGCGAGTCGAGCCCTTCTTCGTCATCAGCCTTTTCAATATCAAGGAGTAACTGCTGCTCCTTCAAATCCATATCTAACTCCATCTGCATCGAATCGTCGTCCTGTAAATCAGCCTGGATCTTCTGACACTCGCTGAAGATCTCGCTCAAGGACTTGCGCAACTTCTTTCGCCCTGTGATTGTCAGGTCCAAAACCACACAGGCACCTTGGCTAAAATAGCTCGGCGTCTTGGGAGACTTTCCCGGGGTTCTTCCAAACGGCTTTGCTCTTCTTACAGACTTTTGTGGCGTGCGGACGACTCGCGGATGTGTAGGCGTCGATTTGCTTGGCGACTCATCATCGCTGTGGACAGAACACTGTTGGAAATCGATCCTACGCTTGATTGACGGGGTAATAATCACGCCACTGCGACTGGGCGAACAGTCAACGTTCTTGAGCGGCGTTGTCGCTATTTTTTTCTCTGGAGTAGCCCCCAAATCAAAGAGTCCCATGATACGTCCATTGAGCTGTGGTGTGGGCCCAATGTCGACCACAACTTTACTAGGACTCACTTCCTCGGAAATATGTACCCGTTGCTCAATATTCTGGAGCGGAGAGCTCTTTTGCGGTGTCAGAAGACCCAACTTCGTCACGCTTGGAGGCTTCAACAGTACTTTTCCACTCTTGAGCCGGTTATACTCTTTATACTTCTGCTGGACGCTGGGATTTTTCTTGATATCAGTCTTCTCCGGTCTCCGCGCATTCTCTCGGAAAAAATCATTCTCCCAGCTCTTTAAATCCTTCTTCAAAACCTCCAATCGACCCATTGCGACTCAATAGAACGCGTATAAAACCCACTTTATACTTACGCGTATATCACGTGATGCACAATATCCGGGTAGCGCACCTGGGGTAAAAGTTTCACCACTCATTTAATACTCCATGTTTAGGGCAGTGTGTAAACGAGGCCTTCCTGCCGTTGGAAGTACAGTCCCACGGCTTCGTCAGCCGGTAATTCACCCATTCTTTGCAGTCCCGCACTTTTCTCTGATTTCCGCCAGACAAAATGACTTGCCTTGGTACTTACGAGAAGTACAAGAAATGGAGCAGCAGGAACAGCTAAATCCCGTCGAAATGCCTGAGCTCCCGGCCTCCAGCCCAGAATCGTTGCATCTATTGGTCCGCCAGACAGTCACAAAGGCTGGGTTAACAGATATTGTCGTCATGGATACGGGCGGGTTGTCGCCCGAAGACCGGCGAGGCGCGTCCGAGGTAGGCGACTACATGGTTATGTGCACTGCTAAGCTGGGCGGGCATGCCCAGAAGGCAGCGGCGTACCTCTATAGCTATGTGAAGAATCAGTTTGGAAACGTACCTAGTATTGAGGGATTGGTGAAGGAGGTGAAAGGCACCAAGCGGAGTAAATTGAAGCGGCACGTCGCTCCAAAAAAGTCGCCTGTCGATGGGTACTATGGCGATGCGTCTCTGGAACCAAACTCCTGGGTTATGCTAGACACTGGTGTTGATCGGGTAGTAATTCATGTTCTAACAGCTTCGCGGCGGGAAGAATTGAACTTGGAGTACTTGTTTGCCCCTAAGCTGGACAAGGCAAAGTACAAGCGGGAGAAGCGGCTGGTGGAAGAAAACGACGATATATTCTCAGGAATCCGGTATTTCCATACGTCGACAAGGTTACAGAACAGAGTGGTGTTGGACGAGGTGCTTGAGCACGTGGAAAAGTTGCTGGTGAGCGAAGCCCAGACACTTTTTGCTAGATCCGGAACCAAGCTCCGACGTCCGTTTTCCGTCGACGAGATCGAGCAATTTTCAAACCCCGAGGCCATAGAGTTGATGGGCAAAGTGTTGGGCAGCGTGACTTTTGATCCAAAGTATTTCGACAAGTTGTACAGATTGTACATTGTCTTGTACCAGATGGATGTGGTGGATGCAGAATGCTTAAAGGAAATTATATATGCGCGGGCCGAGCCTATCAAGTTGCTGGATATTTCCCAGTTGGCCGACGTGTTCATTATGTATTATCACGGTCATAACTTGAGTGAGGCCCAGTTCAAGAAGCAGTCGCGCATCTGTTTGGATGTGCTAGCGCAGCTTTTGGACCGGCACAGTTTGCTGAATGGGAGCGTGAGCATGAGCGGGGAAATCGAGCTGGTTTTGTTGAAGTTTATCGAGGTAGCCAGTTGGAAGGAGTACGTGAGCCCGAAGTTGCGGTATCTCCAGGGTCTTCTTCTGGAAACTGACGGGTTCACGCTGAAATTCAAGCGCGAATTGATGTACAAGTTGTTGTGTGTGTACTGCATGGAGCACAACTGGAAGGACTTTTGGCGCACGTGGAAGGACCCCAAACTTGGCATGGTGTTAAAGGACCACGAATATGTGGATTGTCGGCCTTGGGCTGGGTTTTTGAAGTTGGTGCTTGACTCTGGTGAGCCTGAGTTGATGCAGAACGCCGTGACGTACTGGGAGATGGTTTACAAAAGAAACCGGTTGGTTGTGGATCAGGAGATGAAGGAGGGGCTTCGGAAGTTGATTGAGGCGTCGGGCGGAAGTTTTCCGGTGGCAGAGAGTGCGTTGGAGCTGTAAATATTGTGAATAATGCATGTGGTTATGGATATACTGGATGATATTCGTAGCCCGTTGAACGATGGGCTGTTGTAGAATGTGATTTTATGTACTGAAGATTTACTGTAAGTGGAAAAACCAATGGGGTTGTTTAGTCGGATTGTCAAGGTAATGTGACTATAAACTGTGTGATTGTGTGGTTGAATTAGATGGGTTGGTTGAGTTGGTGACCGATGGGGTAGTCTGTGATTTCATTTGGCTCGAAGCTTGTTTATATATACTTGATACTTGTATACTTGTAGTACATACTATCATACATGCTCATACTGTTTAAACATTTGCTCATATTGTTCATATTTGCACATACTCTGCCTACTCTTCCTACTCTTCCTGGTATAATATCACCCTCTAGAACTCCCTTGAATCATCAGTAAACTAATAAATCCACCATGTGTTTGTTAATCTCAACACCATCACCGATTAACAATAGAGCACTTGACAAATTCTGCAATAGTCAGTTAGGAAATAGCTTATCCATGAAATTTCATCAATTACTTTCCGTTTTACCAAAACATCTAAAGAGTAATAACCTACAAGACACTACTTGATGTGGGAATATCCATGTATTGATATTTTGCAAATGCCCAAAAGAGTGATTAATGATGCATGGATATCTCAAGCGAGATCACTCATCTGTAGGCTATACTGCAGCTGCATGGGCCTGAATCTCGTTAGTCAGCATTAGAGTTTAGGTATAATCGCATCAAAGGTAAAGGCTTAAAGTTACAAAGGGTATGATACTCATGGCTACATAATAATCACTCAATTTCAAACAATATACATGGATACAACTTCCGAGACCGAAGAAATGTACATGGCAAAGATATCCATTCGGGACCCATGATTATATTTACCCTGTAAGAAAGCATGTTTAAACTCTGAGCTAATTGCAAGCTACCCTATTTTACCACAGCCGTTCGCCACAGTTTCTCCACGTGATTCTGATGATGCAAAATTGTAATTCTTCAACCATTACTCATGAAGCGAACCACCACACTCAAAGTATGGAACGGGCTCTCCGTTCTAGATAAGCTTCTTCCCGTGCTCATTCTTCTTGCAATGGTGCTTGGAATTCTACTTTCTGTATACGTTCCTTCCAGCAGAATGGCCTTTGATGGAGCGCAAATCGTCAATGTCTCAGTGCCCTTGGCCGTCGGACTTATTGTCATGATGATCCCGCCGTTGTGTAAGGTCGAATGGGAGAACCTCCTTGTGTATTTCTCCCTGAAAAAGTACCTCCGAGCCGTGATTGTGTCGCTTATCATCAACTGGATCATCTGCCCATTGTTGATGTTTGGCCTTGCCTGGCTCACGCTCTTTGACAAGCCGGAATACCGTCGAGGAATCATCATGATCGGCTTGGCTCGATGTATTGCCATGGTTCTTGTGTGGAACGAAATCTCAGAGGGCGATAATACGTTGTGTGCAGTCATTGTGTTGATCAACAGCATGCTCCAGATTGTGCTCTACGCACCGTACCAGATTTTATTCTGCTACGCAATCACAGGAGAATCCCATTCGCAGAGTATTTCCTATTCGTTGGTGGCAAAAAGTGTTGCGTTCTTCTTGGGTGTTCCTCTTGGCTGCGGTGTGCTAATTCGATCATTAGCACTAGTGTCAATTGGCAAAGAAAAGTACTCCAAGCGAGTCATCCCATTTATTGGGCCGTGGGCCCTTATCGGACTCTTGTATACAATTGTAGTCATTTTCATTGAGCGAGGCCACGACTTTATCAAGGACATTGGTCTGGGTCTCCGGTGCTTTGTCCCGCTTGTGCTTTATTTCCTAATCACCTGGTTTGGCACCTTCTTTGCCATGCGATGGTTCTTGGGTCAACAAAAGTCCATCGCTGATAGTGAGGAAACCGAGTTGTTGTGCGGCTGTGAAAAACAGAAATTGACGAGCAACGGTAAATGGGAAAAGTATTGTGGTGCTAGTTACTCTGAGGTGGTGACCCAGACTTTTACTGCGGCATCAAATAATTTCGAGCTCAGTTTGGCCGTGGCGATTTCTCTTTATGGGTCTGGAAGCAAGGAGTCAATTGCAGCTACATTTGGGCCATTGTTGGAGGTGCCAATCTTGTTGATTCTTTGCTTTGTTGCAAAGTATTTTCAAATTAAGTTTCTTTGGAAAGATGAGGTTGAAGAAAGAGGTGATGCAATGAGGGATGAATCGTTGCCTGACGAGACAAAGGCTTGAATCAGTTCAAGAGACAAGGCTTGACTCAGTTCAAGAGACAAGACTTATTGAATGATTCAATTCAAGTGCCTTGGTCAAGTTTTGAGGTTTTTACATAGTTTCTGAATAATACCTTTCCATGTGTTGTCAATTGTAAATTGCCTGGGTTTTCACACGTTTGTTTGGACGGTTTATTAGATTCAATCGACCTACACAGTGCAACTAGTCCTCTCTTTAACGTCAAAACAAGCACCTGTCCAACTAAAATACTAGATGCCGTACTAAAACACTAAATACCATGCTAAAACACTGGATATCACAAGTGTATCGCTGTTACATCAAGTTACTGTTTCAAAACAGAAATACTTCAACTAGATCCGTAATGCCCAACGGCTTTGGCTACATATCCACTTGACCAACTACAACTAGATCCGTAATGCCCAACGGCTTTGGCTACATATCCACTTGACCAACTACAACTAGTATCATTGAGCAAATGACAATGTATTATTTCAACAATTGATTATAAAAATCATACCCTAGTCTTTGAAATTTACTCCTCTATCAACAAATTATACTTTCGACTTCACAAATCTCTTGAACAAACCGAGCTTGGAATCCTCAATACACATCCTCAGACAAGAAATCACCTTTCATGGCATCCCTAATCCTCATTAGCCAAACTATTATTCAAGTAGTCAACAAACAACGGCACAATCCGGTCCGATTCTACGGCCCTCACCCGATTCAAGGCAATAAACCCTCTTCTATTTCTCTGCAACTGGGCGGTCGAAACAACTTTTAATGGAAGCTCCACCGCTATATCCTTAATTCCCTCTTCCCTATTTCCCTTTTCAATGACCACAGTGCCGCCCGGCATCTGCTGGAGGGTCTGGTACTCTACAATTTTGTTGACGACCAGCTGGGTTTTCCGGTCCAATTCCTGGAGGAAATTGCCACTGGTGGCTGGTTTGAGCATAGTGGCGTTGTTTGGCTTCAAATCCTTGCCTGGATTAGTCAAAGCTTGCCATATTTCTTCCAATGGGTACGTGGTGTCGTCATATACCACGGGAAAAAGCGGGCTATCCCAGCGATTCGTGTTCACTGGCTCCTCATAGCGCATTTCCAACTGTTTAATTAGCTCCTCGTCCCACTTATTGTCTGCTTTGCTGCTGTTTCTTTCGAGACAAACGTCCAAAGGAGCGAGCAATTGTACCACGCAGTGGGGCGTGGCTAGTGACTTGGCCTCACAGAAAAGCTGGTATCTGAACCCTTTGATGTAACAGAGCGAGTCGATAATCACGATGTTCTGTTTTGTCAAGTCTCTTTTCACCGCAGACATTTGGATTCCTCGAGCTGATTTCTCGGTCTTGCTTTCCCTGTAGTCATCATGAGAGATGCCGAGGCTTTCATCTGAGTGGAGGATGACTTTGTACTTTGAATCTATCGTCTTTTCCAATAGATACTCTTGGATTTTTTTGGCCACAGTTGACTTTCCGCTGGATGGAAGTCCAGTGACGATAATGAGAGGCATGGAAATTTTCCTGCATGAAAATGGTTTTCAAGCGGAAAGTTGGAGATTGG
This sequence comes from Saccharomycopsis phalli, assembly GCA_020342235.1. Taxonomy (NCBI): domain Eukaryota; kingdom Fungi; phylum Ascomycota; class Saccharomycetes; order Ascoideales; family Saccharomycopsidaceae; genus Saccharomycopsis; species Saccharomycopsis phalli. The sequence continues at coordinate 1,532,771 of CP073216.1, forward strand.
TATAGGAGGGCATTTAATCTATAACAGAGGAGTAATAGAATAGAAACTGGTGAGGATACCAATATACGAGTAAAGAGATAGTATAAAGTGAGGACTTGCAAATACCAAGACATAGACAAATACTAGAGGGAGATATACCAGAGAGATTATACCAGAGAGATTATACCAGAGAGATTATACCAGAGGCATACTTTCTGATATTCCACTGGACACCATTGGCTATATAATATTGATACGATTACTGAGATCTATATCAGACTTTATACATTGGCAAATTCACCCCAAACACACATTCTGAAAACACATAATCTAGAATATTTGCCGTGCACAATTGGAACATTGCTAGCCCAATATCGAACTTGATATCCACCAGAACATTAACAAAAACCATGAGCTTTATTCCTCGATTAAAATTCCCAGAATACCGGATCCCCTTGGCCGATTTCAAAGGCCACCATGTCAAAGCCCTCAAAAGAATCACCCAGTTGGCACCGCAGATCGATCTTGTGCTCGAAATAAGAGACGCCAGAGCCCCAATCAGCACACGAAACGTTCTCTTTGACCGGGCTCTAAAAAACATCCCCAAGATCATATTGTACTCGAAAAAAGACAACACTGCCTTGACTCCACTGTTGTTGAGCAAGTGGCATCACCAGGAAAAATACATGCTCATGGACTGTCGCCATAAAAAAGATGTATCCAATTTGGTCACAGTGGCAAAGCACATGTACAATCAGCAGGATCCTCCTCCACCTCTTGGTCTCCGGATGATTGTCACTGGAATGCCAAACGTGGGGAAAAGTACCTTGGTGAACTGTCTTCGAGAGATTGGAATGGATACCAAAGACAGCATAAGCACGAGAAAAAAAAAGGTCGCCAAGACAGGAGGAATGCCTGGAGTCACCCGAAGTACCAGTGAAATTATTCGCGTAAGCAAAAGCCCAGAGATCTTGTTGTACGATACTCCTGGTGTCTCTGTGCCAAGAGTGGTGAACACAGAGCAGATGTTGGTTTTGGCACTTGTAGGCAGCATCAGTCCATCGTTGGTGGACCCTGTTATCCAGGCTGATTATCTCTTGTACGTCTTGAATCTCCAGGACCCGTCTGGAGGTATGTATTCCAAGTACGTAGATAGCCCCACCAACAACGTGTTTACGCTTCTTCGCGGGGTAGCAAAGAAGATTGGCAAGGACAATGTGCGGAATAAGTTTAGCAATGGCAAGACGTTTGACGAGATAGGCTCTGCTATCCATTGGGTAGATCGGTGGAGACAAGGTAAGGAGGGGAAAGTTGTGTTTGACACCCAGGTGATTGAGCGATACAATGAGTACTTGAAGCGAAAAATTGATTTTAAAGAAATGGAGAAGGCTGAGAGGGCCAGAGTCGACGGGATGGATATTTCCTTGAACAATGAGAGCGGGGTAAAGAGTAAGATGGAGCGTAAGGTGGATAAGATGAACAAGGCAATTTTTTCCTAAGGTGGAGGTTAGAAAACGATGGACTGAGTCTAGTGGAGCGTGAAGATGCAATTGAGAAATGGTGCCGAGGACAAGTTGAAGATTTGAAATTGGGCTGTTGCAGTGGATTTGTACATAGAAGAAGGAAAAATAAATAGGAAATCAAGAATTGGTAAAATAGAATTGCCAATATGGAATTACCAAAATAGAGATACTATAGAATTGCAGGATTCGTAATCACAATCCTACAGTGAATCCTTCTAAGATCTGAAATTAGAACCCTCAAGCCACTCAGAGCATCACAAATATCAAAACTGAATCCCAATACATCATATTATTGCTTTTTATGTTGTTAATTTATTCAATAAAGAGTAAAATGCCGAATTGGGTCTTACACACAGGGTGAAATAACCTCCAAAAAATTTACAAATATAGCATCCGTGATAGTTTAGTGGCTAGAATTTCCGCTTGTCGCGTGGAGGACCGGGGTTCAATTCCCCGTCGCGGAGTTTCTTTTTTTCTCTAATTTAAAGAATAGTAGTTATTGTGCCAGTCTAAAGTGATTTACCCCCGCACGGCTGTAGAGAGATGGGCGATGTTTTAGTATGGTCATGTGACGACTTTAGTGGTAACAATATCATGTGACCAATGGATGGCTTGTATTGCGCAGATCATTCATTTATAGAAAGGAAAGACGAACGTGGTGAAGTATCATGTAGCTAGTGATTAACAAGTGTTGTGTTTAAGACTGACGACTGCATGTTAATTAGGATTCATTTGTTTCCTGACCTATTTATATGCCAAAGGTAGCTCTCCAGTATAGGTGAATATTTCCATGTGGAACTGCCTTTGGAGTTGCCTTTTCAACTTCAGGAACAAGCAGTTGAGCCTCTGGAGCAGTATTTGTAACCACATTTGGAGCCTGCTCTACCTTGTTTCCATTAAAAGCAGCAATCGCTTACTCCATTCTGACAAGATGTATTTTAAACATAATCTGTAAACTCGCATTGACGTACTTGGTAAGCCAGTGACGGTTCTTGGAAGCTTAGGTGAGAGTTCCCAATTGAGATTTTAACCTGCCCTGGAAAAGGACGGTTGTAAGCATTAGCTGAGCACTTTGTAGCCATGTGGATGTAGGAAGTATATTAGCGTGTTTATGCTTTGCTGGTGGTGACTACTGATGATATGTATTAAAGTTAATAGCTTGGCGATTTACACCTTGTATATTTGATTCAGTGGTCTACATTTTTAATGTTCTACCATAGTATGACGTACATACTATTTCGAGGTCCGTCATAGTATGCTCTTGAAAGCTGAGTCTGGTATAGTGGTCGTGCATTTTTTTGCACCAAGACTCAAAGGTACTGTTAATTTGGGCAGCTCGTGACATACACGATGAAAGGTGATGTGGGGTATTAACAGGGTCGCATTTAAGTTGAGTGTCAGGCCACTTGGCAGAAAAAAAAAAAAAAAGGGTCTACAGGGTAATGGAGAAGTGTCCAAAGGACCAAGAAAGGAAGTACGATTATTGGCAAGGAGGTACGAATGTTACCAAGGATGACTAGTAGAAGGAAGATGGAATGATTTGTAGATTGCCCTGATGCAAGAGAAACTACGCAGCCAAAAAGCAAAACGCAAAAAGCAAAAAGCAAAAAGCAGGTCAGGTAAAAGCAAACAAAAGCAAACAAAAGCAAGCCAGCAAAAGCAAGCCAGCAATACGTACAAACACCACTAGAAGCCACACTGATTGTAAAGCCCATAGGAAAGGCCAAAGCGACGCCCTGTAGGAAACAACAATGGAATAAAGGGGTATACAGTGGGGCGTACCTGCGCCTATACTCCCTGGGAAGCCGCCTGGGATGACCACACGTGACGGCATACAAATTTTGAAAAGCAAAACCAGCAGTTGCAAATTGTTGAGGTACCACGCACACACAACAGATTTGGGCACGCCGTGTTATTAGTTGATCCAGACAGTACTAGAAAAAATGCTTAAATGGGCGCAAGGAACGCTCTCGGCGGTTACGGGGATCGCTGAGCCGGAATATGGCAGCGAGGCGATCCATCCGGTGACCAAGACCGTGGACGGCAAACGAGTGTTTAGGGAGACTGTTGCCGACGATTTCAAGTGGCTTTCGCCGGTGTCGACCAACGTCGAGACCGCAACGTTCTATTTCACCGACCTTGAGTCGGGATACTTGGGTTTTGCCCAGATTATCCACTCGGTGATCAGTCTGGTGTACACCACAGCGCAGTTTACGTTCAAGCTCTATCACCGGGAGAAGAAGGAAGACGTGACCTGGACGTCAACCAACTTGGAGGACTTTGTCATCAAAGGCGCGAATTTCTACGCCAAGGACTTGTCGCTTGAGTTGGTGGATGGGGGCAGCACCTATGTCTTGAAGTCCAACGTCACTTCTGAGTCCGTGGTTGACTTGACGTTCAAGCGCATTGCTCCTGGGGTCATTGTCGGCGAAAACGGCACGTCGTACTACGGCACCGACGTCGCAAACCCGTGGGGTTCAATGCGCCACGCGTTCTGGCCACGCAACTCGGTCCAAGGCACAATCAAACTTGCCTCCAAGACCGTCGACATCCGCGGCATAAGCGCCTACGTTGCTGCGCTCCAGGGCATGAAGCCGCACCATGCAGCCGCCACGTGGAACTTCCTCAACTTCCAATCGGAAGAGTACTCTGCGATCCAGATGGAGTTTACCACACCTAAGTCGTATGCCAAGACAAAGGTCAACATTGGCATTCTTGTAAAGGGCAACACAATCCTCTCAGTGTCAGTCGACAACGCAGTCAAGCACTTGGACACCGAAATCGACGAGGTGGGATGGCCGGTGCCTCGCAGCATAGAGTTTGGTTTCCACGGATACGATGCCGCAGCTTCCGATGACGACATCAAGGCTGGTTCGGCGAAATCCGTCGATGCCGTCGTCAAGGGCAAGTTGGACAACTTGGCAGAACGTGTTGACGTCATGGGCGAGATCCCGGGGTTGGTCAAGACAATTGCCGGCGCGGTTTCTGGCACCAAGCCATTTATCTACCAGTTTGCCGTGGATCTTGTGTTGGAGATTGATGGTTCTTCGATTCCCGGCACTGCCTGGGCAGAAACTACTTTTATTTCGTCCTTAGATTGAGGCAGGTCTGCTTTTCGTAATTTAATATGATTCATTTTGTAGATGGGAGGGCGAGGTGGGAGTGTTCTACAGAGTAGTGTTGTTCCACAGAGTAGTGTTTCTCACAGAGTGTTGCTCACAGAGTAGTGTTTCTCACAGAGTGTTGCTCACAGAGTAGTGTCCTGAATGTGTAGTTGGCATGCCAGTGAGGTGAAATGTATTATCAAGAGGGTATTACCAAGATGGTATTATCAAGAGGGTCTTACCAAGATGGTATTGCCAAGATGATATCTGAGAGTAAATACAGTCATTGTCATCTTGGGAAACATCCTGAAGCAACATTGAACGAGTCATCATTATACCCATATCAGCCATTGGTTGGAATTAATCCCAGTGGTGGAGTATGTTCAACTGGTAAATTCAAGTTGTGGACGGATTGCAATACTAAATGCATGTATTCCACTGAAAGACTAGTATTTCGTCAATTCTCATATATGCCATCAAGAGCTCTGGATGGAGAAAATAATCATGATTATGATCTAGTCTACGGCCACATCTAACAGAATGTCCCGTCCAATCAATGGTACTTTAGCTGCCAAGAGCCTGAAAAACCAAGGCTCAATTCAAGTGACTACTACTGCTAAAATAATATGTTTATTTACTTCTATAGCTATTCTAGGCTCCCCAGAGGATGTGATTGATATTTCACCGTCTAAAAAACAAGGACAGCGCTACTAATTCTGGTGTCAAGAGAAAACCCTTACAATGGATAAACTTTCGACTTGATCTTCAACTGTTGAAGAAATAGCTTAGAAGCAGCTACAAAGTCTTGCATCTAGGACTACCTGCCGCCTTGTGATGCTGTAAAAAATCTACCCATTCAGCACCAACATGTAGAATATTACAAGGGAATAAACTGATTTTGGGTCGGTAAAGAGCGGCGAATTTGTGCTCTGGCCACGGAGCCTTTACCTATTGTTGCCTGAGTGATGTCGTAATCTAGCAGATCCTTATAGCATCCATATCTACTGTTATAGATAATTCATCTTCTTGTTCCTATACTAGCTATTTCTTATCCTATTTATATTTTCTTCTGAGATGCCTTCAGTTAACTTTGGCTTCTGAGATTGTTGTCCGTACGGCCTCATAATACTATTAACTCAGTTAGCTTCTTCAACATCCATCTCCTTAATCTCTCAGATCTTCGACATCTTCAACAAGTGAATGTCTCTAAACCTGGGCATGTAGGTCATGGAATATTGTTGGGGAGGGATTGTCGCACAAGTGACTACTAATAAGTCAAAACTACTACTTTCGGAGCCCTAGTTGGACCTAAGAGAATACTCAGCAAGATCAGCCAACTACTCACCGGCCAAAGCTCGGTTTCACATAAAACAAGACTTTATTCAACGCAGAAACTAGCCCATAATGCAACACAGGCAAAGATTCCGAGCCATCCACCTCCACCACTTTACCTACTAGCACGTTTGGCCCTTGAGCCCAAGAATAGATGTTCAAAGAAATTGCCACAGCTAATAAAGCCTGTCTCCCTTCAAATGTAGCAAAGCTTAAAATGTAGGTTTCTACTCGTCTGTGCTGGACTGGTGGGTGCTTTTTGCTACAGCGCGTTAGGAGTGACTCAAGCCACATACGACCTAGGAAAACATACTACCCCTCCAATGCCCATTAGCTTGTATATTTATAAGCTCTAGTTGAACGTTTTCATCTCTGCCGCAGAGTTTTCTTTTGACGGCCACATGGCTGTCCTTCTCATGACCTCTGATTATTGTCAAGGTCTTTATTTCTCTCCTTGAAACGTCTTTTTTTGTTCTTTTCCTTTCATTTTCATTTATCCTTGCTTCTTGACCCAGTCTCCTAGTCAAAGGCAATGGTAATTATCATGATGATTATAATGGTGATTGTCCCCATTGCATTTTGTCTCCTCATTGCCAAATAGCTCGAGCAACAATCCATGAAGCCGATTCACTGAGTAATTAGGATATTAAACTGATAATTACCTTGGTCCTGTGCCTTTGTGAGGAAAATCTCAAGAGCAGCTCTACATGTCAAATATTCTGATCCTTGGGGATATACATCTCAAAATTATCACCTAATATGGTATAGAGCTCAAAATTATCATCTTATGGATATACACCATATTCTCATCATATGACATACAACTCAATATTCTCATCTTATGATATCCATCTTATTCTCATATGATATCAATTCTCAATACATTAAATACATCACACTACCCACACATTCCCATAACCAAACTTCCATTAACCTATTACAGATCCACAGCAATAAATCATCTCATCCCTCTATTCATTGAGCACCCTCACAATAATATCAACCGACTTATTCTCCAACTTGTGCAATAACCTCTTCAACTTCCCCTGCTTGCTATTCTCCAAATCATTTCGCCGGTGAAAGTCGTCACTATCAACCCCATACTTTGTCGACTTCAAGATCTGTCTGGTAAATGAAAGCAACACCATTGAAAAATACAACCGAATCACAACAACAACCACACAAGTCCCAACAATCGTCATAAACTCATACGATTTCGACGCAGATTGCGACGCCAACTTATCAGCCGCATCGCGCACTCCCATCTCAACCGTCCGCTTCACAAAATCAATTGGACCCGCAGGATCCTCAAGAACATAATCATTGGTAGGCATTGCGGCAACAACACTGGATGTAATTTTTGTGGCAATGCTGCTGGAAATCGCACTGGCGGAAGTGGTGGATGGAATTTCCGTGGCATCCTGGCCGGTCAGATTGGATCCAAACCACTGGTTTGAAAAGAAGAGAATAAACAAGATACTTGCCACGGTATCGCCACAAAAGATCACGCTAATAAGAGAGAATTTCGGCAAGTCCGGCTTGGTGACGTTCTGGAGCCCGTTTATATAAAACGGGAGGATCATGATCGACGACAAGTAAAAGAGCCACTGGGAAAACTCAATAGGGTGGCCCGTGATCAATGAGAGAATGCCATAGAGCCCTGAGATTTTATTAAGAATCGCAATTCCCAAGACAAGCTCCACGCCAATATACAATGGCAAGCCAAGGAACGACTGCTGTTAGTTTTGTTTTTTCATCTCGTGTCAATATAACGTACTTTTGGAAGGTATAGCCTCAAAGAAAGTGCCATGATGACTTGGGATTGTGTGGAATTTTTCATACCATGTGGGTGGCACCTGACCTTCTCCACCTTGGGGTTGCACTAATACATGGGAAATATGCTAAAAAAAATCGATTTTGATTTTAAAAGATAGTTTAGTTGATGTGATTTGTGCTTTTTTTTATTTCTACTTGGAAAAAGGATACTCGTTCGCTGTAGAAAGGAAATGGAATTGGTTAGGCCTTTGTGCCAAAAAGCTCGAATCACCAACAGGTTATAAGAAGACAATAAAGTCGACAAGTAAAACCACTCGTTTTATTACATTACTTCTGTAATTTAATATCTAAAATACGTATTATAATAGTTAGAAAAGATTCGCCTGACTATTGAATAGTACACTATTTATAGTGGCAAGTAGACTGGGACCAAGACTGGAGACATGACTTCATGCGTCAAGTGGTCGGATCGTATAAAAGTAATCGTAGCAGTTTGAATCTTGTATTGGATACAAAATATTGTCAACAAACATATTGTATATTCAATTACATCAAAGGCATGGTCTCACTGCTGTACTCAAACTTGAGCTCCATCCACTCTCTTTTCTTGACCAAATTCATTGCCTTGTCAAGCTTCACCGTAAGAAGCTCGCTGCTTCCTTTAATTCCAATGACTCGATTGAGCAACAAATTTTGAAGCGCCTTAACCAATTGCCACAAAACCACTCTGGTCAATTTCTGGTGGTCAAACTGATCCAAATCATCAATCGTATCGATTTTCAACTTGGTAGTGCTCTTCACGTTGCTAAACGGCGTCGATTCGTTATTTGAAATCAACGTCGTGATCGTGACGTCGGTTATATTATCAATCTTCAATCCAACTCTATAGTTCATCATATCAGTGTCCCATGAGTATCCCCAAGAGTTGCGGCCAACCTCAAACGGCTCAAACTGATGACCAATGGCCTTCAAATAAAGACCAAGCTCCGTTAATCCATATGGAATACGTCTTGTGTGCTTCTTGTCCCATTCATGTCTGATGATTCTTAAATTCCGCAAAATAGTAAGAAAGGTATTAGGAAGAGAAATAGTGGCATTAAAAATTGCCAATGGACAATAGAAATAATCCCAAGGTTTCCAAGGTCGAGGAAAAATCGGACAGGCTGCAACGATTCCAAGAGTCGTGAATACAAGCCCGTTGAGGGTGCGGAATATTACCTTAAGGGCTCCTCTTGTCTCTTTTGTCATGGCAAGTTTCTGAGCTGACAGGCCAAATGTACTAAGATAATAATCAGTCAACCCGGCTGAATCACTGGTGAGCCCAGTGACAGTTTTCTCAATTTCTTCAAGAAGCGGCTTGCTGATAGATGTGATTACTCTTCTTGGAAGTCCGGTGATATTAAAAGTAGCAGGTCCATCTTCATCTTCAGCAAGTTCATGATAAATTTCGTATTCATCATCAGCAAGGTACTTATAAATATCATCGTGTGACGTTCTGGACATTTCTTCGGTGAAATTGAACCCATAGACTGGTAAGCATGTGAGAATAAAGGCATATGCAAACTTCATCACAAATGTCCGAGTGAAAATAATTGGAAAAATCTGATCATAGCTCCGTATTTATATAATTCAAAGCAATGGAATTGCTAAGGAAATTGCGGCATGTGTCTGAACCTAAGGAATCTTTATGAAATCATGCACGTCTTGCAATGAACCAAAGGAAGAAGCAATGAAAAACCCAAAGTGGCGGAATAAATGTAAGGAATTGATTCAGCCAAAAGACTAGAGGAAGATGTATCAAGAGTAGGTTATATGGTAACATAAAGCGGCTATATTGGGTAGAGGTTCTTGTATCATAAGTGTTCTTGATATCATTTTCAAATGTATAGTTTCTCTAGGTTCTACATTTCATCAAAAGGCTTATTGAATATTGCTATACTAAGCTGGAATCCCACAAAATGAAGTCTACAGCAATGAAAACACAAGAACTGAATATTCTTGACAATTTATTAACTGAATATTCTTGACGATTTATTAAATGTAAGCCCAAGACACTTGCAAATCTAGTCCTATGATCTACTTCACCAACCCAAGACTTTATCTAACCTCAGATCAACTCCTTAATTCACGGACCAATTCTTATTTCTTCCTAGACTTTGCGGGTTTCTTTTTCGCCACTTTCTTCGCAGAGGGTTTCTTTGCCTTAATTAATTTGTCCTTGGTTATATCCTGGCTTTCTTCCTCATCATCCTCTTCTTTCACCTCCTCGATATCATCGTCAATCGCATCTTCCAAATCTGGCTTGGCACTGGAAACACCCTTGCTGGAAGTTCCAGCCACACCAACCCGGTTTATCGAAACCGCATGGGTTTGGGAGTTGTACTTTCGGGTAAAGGCAGACTTGACTGGAGTTGGCAACTTCTTGGACACAATGTCCAACTTGTACTGGCTGGTACCGATGTTGAAGTCCAATATATAGTCCCAGTCTTCCTTTGTAAAACAGTATGAGTCGAGAATGGAAATCACCTCGGCGATTCCCTCTGAGCCGTGGTTGATTAACGGGTCGGACAATTTTTTGCTGAGTAGATTGATGTAGTTTAGTCTCAACTGGTTCTTGTCGGCAAGAGTCAGCAACTTTGAGTGGTAGTTCAAGTCGGTGAGAAGTCGCAAGTACTTGTTTCGTTTGGAATTGGCTCCCAAGTAGGACGTGAAGTTGATTCGCCCAGTTATTTGACCGTTGACGTAGGAACACGGGCGGATCGACGACATGACTGCGTGAAGAGGCATGAGAGACCACTGTTGCTCGGAGGAGTGGATTTTGCTGTCGATAAGGTCCGCCTCTGAGATCGAATTACTGGCCTTTTCCACCAACCTGAGATGGTCGAGATTCAGGGCCGATTTGCTGGGCTTTGTTGCCATGTAGTTCTCGTGGACCATCAATGGCACAAAGCTGTGGTCGTCAAAATAGTACTGGATCTTTTCATTCAACGATACCTTTGAGCTGGCGGCCCAGATCCCCGAGGAAAGATACTTGCCTGCAATATCAAAAGTCTTCATGGCGACGTTTTTCTCCCAGCCGCCCATCACGTCCTTGTAGTTTGATCCAGTCAACTCCTTGGTGGTCTTGCTCACTGTGGACAACAAGTTGATAATCTGGCGGATATCGTTCTTGGTGTACTCGACAAGCCGGTCAATGACTTCTGGCGGGACCTTGATCTTTTCCCGAAGACATATCGTGAGGATCCGCAGCCGGATTGACGTGGCATCTGGTCGGCGGAACTGTACATCCATGGTGACCTTGTCAAACGGCCGCATCTTCGGTAGCGACTTGTCGTTGCAAATAAGAATGATTGGGATCGACGTCTTGCGGCAAAACTGCGCCAACGCTCCGACACCTCCCATATCACCAGAGGACATCCCATCAACCTCATCCATGATAAGACAGAGCTTATGATCGCTGTTGTTGGCCAGCTTGTCGAAAAAACTCACGACCGATGTGTTGTCAAGCACATCCTTCACCGTCTGGTTGAGCAACGACTTGCTCCGCACATCAGACGCGTTTTTCTCAATGATATCATAGCCCATATCCTTGGCAATAATGTGTGCAGCTGTGGTCTTTCCAATGCCCGGAGGCCCGCTGATTAATATCGCAGGAAACGACTCACCATAATACTTGAACTTTGCCCGCTTGTTGGCGTCCCAACTACCCAACCACTTCATGATCTTAGCCACTTGGCCCTTGTTCCCACAGATCTGAGACACTTTTGACGGCGCATACTTCACAGTCCACAACTTCTCTGAATCAGGCCGCTCGCTCGGCTTAATATAGTCGTCGTCCTTGGTCCGTTTTCGACGCCGTGAGTCTTCTGCTTCTGCTTCTGCAGCTTCTCGTTCCGCTGTTGCCTGCATTTCTCTCGCAGCTTCTTCCTTCTTGGCCAATATCTTCTTGGCAGCTTCGTTATCATCTCCTCCGTCTTCCGGCATACCCTCAATGAGCGTCACAAACCCATCCTCGTCGATATGTTTGACCCCGAGTTTCTGGATTTTCGCCACTTTCGAAGGTCCTGCACCTTCACCTAGCACAACAACACTGGTCTTTCCACTCACTGACTTGGTGACTTTGGCCCCATACTCTGTGGCTAGTGCCTCACAGTCCTCACGGTTCAAGTGTGGCAAGTTTCCGGTGAAGACAATTGTCAAGCCAACAAGACAATTGGGCTTGCCAACTGGCTTTTTGAACGACTCATCGGTCACCTGGGCATCCAACTCGGCTTTTTTGGCGAAGAAATTCACCTTGGCACTAGTATCCACTTCTGGAAGCTCGCAATTTGGAATGGCATTGAGGATCGTCAAGGCAGACGGTTCGCTTCCGGTATTTGTTGTGGAAGGTTTTGGCTTAGTCTTTGGCTCAGCTTTTGGTTTAGTCTTTGGTTCAGCTTTCGGTTTAGTCTTTGGCTCAGCTTTTGGTTTAGTCTTTGGTTCGGCTTTTGGTTTAGCCTTTGGCTCAGCTGTTGGCTTAGACTTTGGCTCATCCTTTGATTTGATCTTTGACCCATCCTTTGACTCTTCCTTTGATTCTTCCTTTATTTTCCGTCGCTTTTCAACACTCTCAGTCATATCCGAATCTCGTCCCCGAATTCGACTTCTTCGCTTCAACTTCACCCCATCTTCATCTGAATCCGTATCCACCTTTGTCGACTCAACCTCCGGCTCCAAAACCTCCATGATTTCATCCTCATCATCATCAAATTCATCCCCCAGAGGAACATACTCGGCAACATCTGAATCCTCCTCGACAGGCTTTTTGGCCTTCTTGCCTACATTCTTCTTTGCAGGCTCCTTTTTTGGATTCGCATTCTTCTTTGTTGGCCGAATTGACTTGCCTTTGTTGAAAAAATCAGCAATGTCAGTACCCATGATGCCTCGGTTTTTGGCGTTACGCGTAACAAAGATATGGTGTCACGTGACATTGCAACGTGATCACCCAGGTCTTGACCTGGATATACGTCAATCAACAATGTTTACCAATCGTCATTACCTCAAAGGAAAATGAAAATGGAGAAATTGCATGCAAATTCGTGTCTCTCAATTAATAATAGCTGCCAATCAAAGAAATAGCATCTAGCTAGATGATTTGGTATCGCAATGGAAATCAAGACTTGGTAATGCTTTGTATTATATTGGGCTGTAAAATAGAGGCTCTAGAGCTAAAAGGATCATTGGATAGAACATATCTTGATTGGGTTTGTGATGGTTTATATGAATTAATTTGCCAAGTGAAGACAGGATGTATTGCGATATTAGATACAGAGACGCATTTCATTCAAAGAATTCTCATATGATCACTTGCTATAAACACCATAAAACAATCTGCCTCATCGTCTGTCGAAAAAAATATCAATAACGTATTATTCATTGCAACAAATGAAATCTGATCGACTCTCAGTGGAACTGGCTCTTACAATTGTAAGCAAAAGTGTGCATTGTGATAAAATCTACACAATTGAAATACTGAAATAAAAAAATTAATACTAAAAAAAGAAACCGGTCAAAAAAACGGCCAAAGCTAGAAATCAAGCCTAAATTATTAAACTTGTTCAGTCCCCAATTGCCGAGCCTTATTGGTGGAGCCGAAGGAAACTACCTCGACATGCTCAGATGCTTCCTTCTCAATATCTTCGGCTTTGTGCAACCCGTCACCCTCTTGGACGTGGTTTTTCCCTCCAAATATCTCGTCAATTTCCTCCAATGACTTGCCCTTTGTCTCTGGCAAAACAAACCAAACAAAAACAATGAGCAAGAAGTTAACAGTCACAAACAAGTACAAAGCACGGAAACCGTCCTTAGCAAAAAACGACGGAAAGAATTGGTTGATGATGGCATTGAAGACGTTTTCAATCTGCGACGCCATTCCAACGGCAATCGATCTTACTTCCATAGGGAATATCTCAGTGTTGACGACCCAAACGGTACCACCAAATCCCGGCTTGTAGAAAAACGAAAAGAGATAAAAGAGAAACACTGTGACAATTCCAGTGGTTCTTGTAGGTTTGCCATTAGGAAGCGTGTGCAGCTTTGTCTCAACAATGGCCGTTGTTAACATGGTAGCAAACATTCCTCCAGCAGATGTAAGAAGCATGAACCGACGACCCCATCTGTCGACAATCCAAATGGCATTCAAAGTGAAGAAGATGCTGAAAGTGGCGTTCAATGCGTTGATGAGCTGTATCGTGTCTGCAGACTTGAAGACTTGTTTATAAATGATGGAGGAGTACGAACTCAAGGATGCTTCACCAGATAATTGCTGACCAGCATTAAGGACAAAGGCAATTGCTAACCGTTTCAACAACGATTTGTCCACGAAAAACTGCTTGTACTGGCTCCATATCGATTTGACGGTAGCCTGCTCATACTCAATAGCGGCCCTGATCTCGTGAAACTCCTGCTCAACGTTGTCCTCTGGTTTTCTGATGCGATTCATTACCGCTCTTGCTTCGTCGTATCTTTTCTTGCTAATTAACCACCGAGGCGATTCAGGCATAAATAGAAGATTGCACATGATGAAGATTGGAGCTACCAATTGGAAGATGATGACAATTCTCCAGTCCCAATCACCAAGTTTTTTTGTGTTTTTTGTGCAAACATAGTTGATCCAGAAACAAATGAACGCGCCAATGGAAAAGAAAACCTGAAATATAGAGACTGTCATTCCTCGTATGGAGGTGATTGAGATTTCAGAAATGTACACAGGGGCAATTGGAAGAGCAAAGCCCTGTGCAATACCAATAATAAGTCTTCCAACCAAAAAGACGGGAAAGCCTCGAGGCTGGCTCACTTGCATGATGGTGGCAATTATAATAAGAAAAGACCCGATCCATATTGGAATTTTCCGACCCCATTTGTCAGAAACCCACCCAGTGATGAAAAAGCCCGTAACAATACTGCCAACCGTGTATGCAGTGTTAATACCACCAATTGTCTGATTACTGGGGTGTTTATTGAAGGCAATCCAATTGGCAGAGCCTTGGACAGCATTGAACACCGAAGCATCGTAACCATTGAAGATCATACAACACGAGGCAACACAGACATAATACCAGAGAGTTAATCGCTTGTTAGAAGAGAAGAGATTCATTTTTTTGTGCTCAGTGTCTTGAGGGAACCAAGCATTTATACCTGTCATGTTAGCATGCCTGTTATCTGCTATGCACTCCGCCATTTGCACGCTTAAACAGGATCTCGCATATTTCAACAGAAGTTATTTCTTTGAGTATCTCGAGGCAATCCTATTGCTAGAACGTCTGGTTGCGTGAGCTCATTCTGGGACATTAGTGCTAGCAAAAGAGGTGCGATACTATCTTTTCAACAACCAAAAATTGCCATTTAATCGCCATTAAGATTTCAGATGAGGTCCCTAGCTCCTCCTAGACTCCTCCGCATTATTATTTGTGACTTTCTTTTTATTGCACACTAATGCATACCCCTCGTCATTCTCAAAAATTATCTATACGCTTGCACGATGGATGATTCTTTGCGAAAATAACCGATAGAAGTAGCCGACAGTCGCCAAAAGCTTTTTACCATTAATGGCCAGGAAAATGGCTAGGGAAGCAAGCTGAATATAGGACCAGCTCATGAAAGGAGACCGAAGGAGCTATTGATGAGCAAGGGCTGAAAGAGTTTTTCCACTGTGATCTCATTTGGCTTGATCTTTTGACCTCCGAGGTGTCACTTTCGGTTAAGTTGCAAGGCTTGAATGATGCCAGGAGAACCGTTTTCCGGTTACGGTGGAGCGGATCATGGCTTATACATCTACTGGCGACAATCACGAGATTTGTTTGGATATATTCCTTATAATAATGTTGCTATTGATTGCTATTAATTGTTATTAATTGTTATTAATTGGATTACTGTTCTTTTATTTTTCCCCTTTCATTTCCTCACACCCTATGTCCCAAACAACACACATCCAGCCAAGACAATTTCTTGGCCAATCTAATCTTGGTACAGCCAAACTTATGCGGAGAAGCTTGCCTAAAGGAGAATAAAGCTCTGAAACTTTGCGTGTTCTGACTTTGGGCAATAGGAATAAGGTAATGGCGGTCAATGTACCCCAGAATATTGCAGAATTTAGCTTAATTTTTGAGTACCTTAGTTTACCCCGGTAAGTGAATACATGGTCATTAACTAGATTATTGAAATTACATGGCGTAATGGCAATTATATTGTTAATCGCATTGATACGAACCCATTGGCAATTCCAGAACCGTTGGAGGCCCTGGGTGACAGTATATGTTTCCATTTGACATTGTTAACGGGAACTCATTAACCAGTGAAATTTACGTGAACACGCCTAGACTCGTATAACAAAAGCGAACTAAATTGATCTGGTACTTTCCCTTTCAAGTAAAAGCGAGTTTTCGCTGACATAATGCGCTGTTCCGCACGTGACTTTGGCGAGGTCATGCATGAGATCACTATACAGTTTTCGATGCTAAATTAGAAATTCAAGGTTTCAGCTAGTGATGGCTGAAGACTCGCTAATGGTACAAGTTAGCCGTTCGATGGGTAGCATCGTGATTTTGTAACAAGTATGGTTTAGAATCATTGCTAGAAAATCGTTGTGTACTGTCGTTAATATGCTTTTGCTGATTAAAGATAAGGCTAATTAAGCGACGTTTGATTAAGTTAGAAACTAGAGTATATTTTTAGAAACCAGAATACATTCTTTAACAACCCACTGGCGTGGATTGGAATGCATCGCGTCTCTCTTGAAAGTCAAAATGCCCAAGCCTGCCCATACTAGCAATAGCCATTTTTGGATAACAATCAATCACTGACTACTATCTATAACTGCATCGAGGACATTTAAAAACGAGAAATTGATTATCTATTCTTATTCGAAACTATCACATATATTCAAATACCAACAGTCCTACATATACAGTATCTCACCACGCCAGATTCGCATCTAAGAATGAGCAAGAATCTGAGCTACTGCATCATTAAGACTTTGTCTTAAAGTTATATATGGAAACCCAAGAAGTTTTCTGACGCTCTTGTCATCCATTTTAGAATGCTGGATGGGTTTCTGGCTTGGATCTCCTTCGGATATCTTGCCTCTGAGCAGAGGATACAAGTCAAGAATAAGATTGTCAGCCATTTGAATGTCAAACTCGCCTGCATACAACATGAGTCGCCGCCCCACAGCTTCAGGCTTTTCAAATGCCACCAAATGAGCCTTGGCAACATCCCTAATATCGACATAGGAACCGTCAAAATCAGGGAGAGTGTCGCCTGGTTTGGATTGAACAATCATATTAATATACTGCGCGGTACTTCTAAGCACTGGCTTCACTTCAGAGTCATATGCCTGAGGCCCTGTCACAAAACCTGGGGCAACAGTAGAAAGCTTAAAGTTTGGCTTCTCCAGCAGAACAAACTCCCATGCGGCCCGTTCACCAAACGTCTTAGACCCAAAGTACCCAAACGCACCATTTAATTTGGCCTCCTCATCAGTAATAGGGTTCCAAGATGTCTCACTAACTTTGAACGTCGGGTCATTTTTCCGAGAAAAGGTAAAATGAGCAACCACTGAAGATGTAAACACCACTCTCTTAATTTGTGGTGCTAAAATCTTGATTGACTTGAAGCAATTCTTGACGGCATTCACTGCAGGGATAACCATGTCGTGTTCTGGGTCAGAACTTTGGAAATCAATAGGCGAAGCAGTGTGCAAAAACACGGTCGCTTCATTGTGCTTTTTAAGAACGTCATCAAAGGCGTTGGGTGCGCTCATGTCCTCGACAATTTCATAAGTGAAGTTCTTTCCGGCATTTTTGCGAAGGGATTCACCTTTCTCAGAGGACCGAACAGTCCCAACCACCTTATAATTGGCAGCAAGCAATGTCTTTACTATGGTTTGGGCAAGAAGTCCCGAAGCACCAGTAACTATAACTGTGGTAGTCATGGTTGTATAGTTGCAAATACACAGAAAATATTGTTGTCTTATAGTCAAGGTCTTACTAATATTAAGTTCCGTACAGTTACCGATTTCCGGAGATTATAAAAGCCATCCTTGGATTAATTACTAATAAAGGAATATTTGCGGTTTTCAATACGCATTTTGTGGTTTTACAATGCGGAACTTCGGATGGTACACGGGAATAACGGCACCGACAAAGGGGTTACGGGAATACCACCGAAACTGTAAACAGTGTAAGTGTTTGTTAACGGAATATTGGGCTACATTGATAGATCCATGATATTAATAGAGTATGCTACATGAACAAAATTGATTTATTCCCTCGGCCTTTGGGCAAATTACGGTGTCTTGCTCCTTGAAACCCGAGGATTTAAAGAAAATAATACTTGGAGCTATACCTGTTTACTTTCTAATAATATACTGCCTAATATGAATTGACATTTGGTTCTCTTGATGTATCACACAGTCGTCTAGCAGAAGCTCAATTTAATAAAGACGGGTACTTGGATCCGCACCATTTGTAATGACCCGTGGCAATGGTATATGGGCGTAAGAACAAAAATAGTTCTACAGGTGGGTCGAAAAAACAACACACTTGACAAAGCAAGGACTTTTTACTAAATCAGTTACAAGGGCATTTCATAGAGTAGTTACAGTGACTTTACTAAATCAGACACAAGGACTTTACTAAATCAGTTTAAAGTCTTGTGATTTTGATGGAGCCAATATTCACACTCTATGTATAAGTTCTAGGTTAGTGGCAGAGAATAGCCAGCACCGTTTGACCTTAATATTACTGTACAATTGGTCCTTCATTCTCATATTAGTAAGCATCGGTGCTGAAGTTTGTTTATCTGTTGATTTATGTACAATAATTAATGAATAAATCTATCCTTAGTTCTGGAAAGAAGATTGTTTACTGGCAATACACATCTATGGTCACTTAGAAAATAACCCAAGCAATGCACTACTTTAATCACCACGTCTTTTCAAAGCCATGGATGGTTATTATAATGATTTTGATTCTTAATTGTGGCAGCTAATTTTTACCAATTATCATCAATGGAATAAAATAGAAAAAAGCAAGGTGATAAAGCATCTCTCTATACTTCAAAAACAGAAATACTTGCTTTTGGTGATAGTATCTATCTAGTTTTATATCTGAAATACTTTGATAATAAGCCATCATAAATGATATGCCATTGATAAAGATGGGGGAAATCGCGTCACATCAGCTGAATAATTTCATTCGGACTTAAACCCAGAATAGCAAATCGTTAACAATAGGTCTCAAAAGAGGGAGACCTATTACATTGAAGCAACAGGATCTCTCTAATTTACTGGCGAACTTCATAAAAAGGATTGTATTTCCACTAATGAACCATTAGCCTGTTTCTATTATCAATTGACAAATTCCCTTGGGCAAAGCATTCCAGGTAGTGTGCTATAAGTTGTGGATCCCCTAAACTATAGCGGTCCTTTAATGGCATTATTGAATTGTGCAGCTTGTGGGATACTGGAATACGCGACTTGGCTCCAAGGACTAAATGAAGTAGCATCACAGACACTAAAAACCATATGGGAGCTCTAATTTATAGTCTATGGCGACACAGCGCAGCACCAGTGGTATAAACCTAGAATATGCTCAACTGAAGCATCGGTAGGATCAGTGGAATAAATCATATACGACATTCTATATTCCTGATAGCTGGCACCACATGATACGTAGCTGGTGACTTTATCGGCAGTTGAGTCAAATAATCTAGAAAAGCTTTATGAAGTTGAACCCAACAGATCTAGAATATAAGAAGTTGCTTGAATATTGTTTGAAAACTAATAATTTGAATCCATTGAATCAAGAAATATATCTGATATCGGGATAAAGGACTATATTGCAAAACTCACGAAAATTTCAAAACTCACGATATATGATGTACTATCAAAAAACCTTGGATTGTGATCAATCATAAGGAAAAACTTAATACGTAAATACGGCCCACAATATTAAATAAATAATATTATAGGTTCGAAGTACAGAACTATCAGTAACTACTACAACAATTATACATTGTTTCAATAGATACCGTAATATACATTCTGGATATAAAATTCTGAACTAAATATTTTGGCGCAGTAAATCCTCTTATAAGGCATTATAGGTAGGGTAATACTGCTTCATCCGGTTGTAACCACATCATCAATAATCGTGGTTACGAGACCAAGAACTCTGATAGGATAAGTACATTTCACCAATGTACGTCAATATACAGTCATTTCCATTGATGTTTATGTGCCTCATAATGTGAACCATCTCCTTTATTACATCATACTTTCGTGAGATATTTGCCTCATCGTTTGAGTCTTTCATGCCTAATATAGATGTGCAAGTTCATTGGTAATCCTAAAGCCAGCCAGATTATAGCGAGTACACCTGGTACAAGAAAAGAGAAAACTACAAATGATCACAAGAGGCATCCCGCACCTTACCTTTTAGTCACGGATATACATGTGTTGTAGTTCAGCCTACTCGGACTCATGTATACAGGTGTAACTTATAGGATGCCACAAGGCACTCCAATTTCATCAATCCACTTTAAGATCAACAAGGACGAAACACTAAGATGCAAGTATGCTATGTAACCATATGCCTGGCCCTAGGCATATTAAAACACAAACCATCGGAATTTTCAACATTGAGACGAGATTACCATTCGAAAATGTACCAGATGGTTCGTCAATTCCTAATCTCGCCCAATGCGTACCAGTGTCAAAGAGACACTCAAAGCTGTTGACATCAATATACCTTACCAAGGGTCTTTCAAATATATCTTAATCAAAATCAACAAGTGAGCTAAAAAAATCATACGAGACCAATCTGACCAAGTCAATAACCTGATAATAACAGTCCCTCTGCTTCCGGGGAAAGCGCATGCCCCAAAGAAGCCACCATGTGAACTATTGTCAAAGAATTACAGGAAGTCGTCAAATCCAAGGAGATCAGTCTTCCGTTTCATTACAATAAACTACGCAAAAACCCACGTCGAGTAACTACTGAAAAGTCTGAGCTACTCCTCTCATAAGTCCTAATCGGACCCAAACGATCCCTCAGCAAAGTCTACAATAATACAAAATCAGAACCATATTAAACGCCTAATCTAACACATTCTGCATCAAGCTCGAAAAATCCGCATCATCAAAATTCCACGAGTTCATATGCCCCGCTCTTCAGCTCAACTGAGCACTAGCGCAAATCGGTGAGGGACTATTCTCCTCCGAACAAGCCAGCCACCTCTTTAAAAACAAGATGGGAATTAAAAATTAATAGGATTATACTCATCAGTGTTTGGCTAGTGGAATCATCCTCTTCACAGCGTGTTAGGAAGAATACTGAGCTACTACTCTGAACCGGGGGTGGCCCGGATCACCCCCTTTTTTTTGGCATAAAGCTTATTGTTTCTCCAAGATCCTCACGTGCTACGTCTCGATGAGCCTTCATTGTTACACAAAGACACCAAAATACAAGATACAGTGGCCGAGTGGTTAAGGCGCCGCCCACAGAGAAATTTGTTAGGCGCTGGCATTTGCCTCGCAGGTTCGAATCCTGTCTGTGTCGTTATATTTTTTGGCCTGGGTTAATGTTAGTCAGAACTGATTGTCGGAGTGTCGGTTAACACGCTTTAAAGAAACCGATTTTGCTTTCCCGATCGTATCCGCGCATCCAGCATGCATGCAGCTCTATGCGTTGCAATCACCGAAGTGAGAAGCAACACAGGTACACAGTGCAGATAGTAATGCACAAGAGATATTGTGAAAGATGTAGCGAGATGAGGAAAGTCAAACGTACATTAGAGAAATACGCTTGTCCAATCAGCGTTTCCAGTTTAGTAGCCATGGTTGCCCTCCACACGGGGTTACAGATTGTAGGAATGAAAGTTAACTGAATGCAGTAATCAATGCAGGTCGCGATATTTGGAAAGATCGCAGGAGGTAACTGTTGTAAAATAATGAGGCAGAAATAAGGACGCGGCACCAGGATATTATTTTATGTATATGCAAGATAGAATATTGACGTAATAACAAAAAAACTTAGACTATGAGGATTCACACGAAAAAACTGAATACTTAAATACGGTCGATGATAATGGGTAGTATCATAGCTTGTGAGTGTCAAATTATTAGTAGCGATCACACAACATCCTAATAGTTACTGTAATATGATATTCTGCACATAAAAATCCGGACTGAATATTCCGAATGCAAGATATTGGCTTAATTGGATATATATGGTAGGGTAATACTACTCCAGAAGGCGAGGCGACAACATCATGGCTACCAGACCAACAACATTGCTAAAATAAGTATATTTCAGTATTGTATGGTGCAGATAAACCATAATTGAATTGCTTTCAATCTTTACTTGTGAAATGTATATGATGGGTGCAACTAGGCTACTTACTGTATAAAAACTCTGTTGACAACCGAAGCTATATGCTCAGAACCAATAATACTAATTAATATAATAGACCATATTCATAATAATAATATTTATTGTTATGTCTAGCTATATATTGTCTCCAAAAAGCCAGTTGGTCGACAAGTATACTTGCACGTTGGAAAATCCAATGGCAGCTGGCAAAGAAAACCATTTATCAGTACTTAAGTAACTACGGAAAATTAAAAAATTTAACAAGAACTAGTCGCACATCGTTGTCATTTTGAGTCTTCGTTTTGTCTCTATGCACGGTGAGCGGCTTGTTGTATAGTTGTCGTGCTATTTGGTAGTGCCTTAGGAGTCGTCACTGCACAACGTGTCCGATTTTTGACATTCCTTGCTTTGTTTCTCTGATATCATTTCCTTAAGTACTTGGATGTAAGATTGTCATAGCTGTTGTATTGGCGGAGGATCCTGTTCGAGTCATTTTTGTCCTAGTGCGTAGTCTGTTTGCTTTTCAAGTAGGTTCGCAATAGCACGAAGGGTTATAATAGTTAGAACCTGCGGAGCTGTAACTTGTATCATAGTCTGGATAATATAACGTCTGGAAACTGTCTCATTGGTTCTATTGGCATGTACTGTTTGAAATAATCTGATACGGACCACGGACCATATTCATGGATCTCACTTTTCCATTTGATACTCTAGCATTTAAGCTTTCTTGTTGGTATACCTAGGTCTGTCAAAGAACGAATGGTTGAATCAAGGTTGCATATATATCCCAACAAGAGTTGGTAGGCTAATATGTTTTGTATATCAGACTGATGTGCCCCGTGCTTGCAGGGTGGTTTAATCGGCGTTCTAGTTCGTATGATGGGGCAAACGTCTCAGTGAGTAACGAGTTTGTAGTTTAGTGTTTTAGTTACAACCACAGTAAATGTAGTATATAAAATAAATAGCTCCTCAATTTAATGATCAAACTGCTTCTGAGACACAGTAAACATCTTCTTCCGTTTGGAAATCTTAAGTGCCTCTACTGAGTAACGCCCAATTTCATTTCGTCACAGTTTCTCATATAATTATTAATCATTGAGACGATGTGCTATATTCGCGCTTGAATACTGCAAACCGCTAGATGACCATTAACCATTTAGAACATATGTAGTGTGGCCTTCACAGACACATTACTACTGGTTTTGGAGAAATCGAAGCGCTTGACTCTATTCAGCAGCTAAGAAATTACAATTAGACACATCTAACTAAAATATAGTGATATCACTCAGTAAATTACTATTTTTTTTTTTTTTTGAGATTAAGGCTACGCTGTGTCAGAGTAAGTGGATTTGGTCGCCAGGCGGCAGAATTTACGTACTAATAACCAGATTTCCTTCTAAATCGCAGAGGTTTTAGCTAACTTTATTAGCTTAAGATTGAATATTACAGAGAATTTGACTATTCATTGTGAAACTTGGATTTTAGTTTTTCGCTGGTTAGAAGCTAGTTAATGGAACTCTTTCCATGGAGTTAGGGCCTTCAAGTCTATAATTTCACCAATGGAATGTGAATGTACTTCGGTATGCATCAGATATAGTATAAGTTCTAATTGGGTCGGAAATATTATTTAGCTTCTTAATTCAATACAATTGTCAAAGATTATTTGAAATGGACACAGATTAATTCTTTGCACACAACTGCCAAAAAAGGGAATAAAGTGAAAGGGATCAATAAAGCGTCCTACACAGCTTATAATTAAGGCGCGTTTAACTTCAATACCGCATTTAATGTAACCTGACGGGGAATGATGAGATGAGGAACAGCTTTAGCGCACAGTAGTTTGCCGGCTGAAGAATTTGCCTACAGAATAACTGCTGATTTTACTCGGGGATACTTCATATTAAGATGGCAAAAAAAAGCCATCCGAGGAAAAACAGGAGTAATGCAATAAGCTATGTAAATCAGTATACAAATCTTGCATAGTCCGTTGGCAACGGGTTATGTGGAGCCCCAATTTCAAAGTGACAGTGGAATTATGCATGGGTGATCCAATGGAATGCGTGTGATGTCAAGCTTTCGTACTGGACTACAAAAGGTTTTGATCAAAAAGCAACGATATATATACTAATGTGACTTGGTAATTGATACTTTTATCTTATTCATGACATATCTAGACTATGTTAAAGATATTTATTGTACAAAACGCTTGGTGTATTCACGCAACCCTTCGTAGGTAGATCATTTCCGTATCGGGAATTTTTTACTTTTATGGCTACTTTGCAGTTTAATAGATCTCTTAATGTAGGCTCATGTAGAGCGTATACATTGCACAGATTTGAGGGATTTGCTGTATACCATTAATCAGAACACTCTGATTGAAGAAAACTTTTAGCAATTGGCTAAAGAGTATCAGATCACAAAAGAAGAAAATTAAGTCACCAGGTTCAGTTAGAGGATTATATCCAAATGATCGTTAAACTTTACATGTCAATTGGGCTCCCAGTATTTTAGAGACGAGCATTCCCAAAATCCAGCGGTATTTAGTTTAGTTGTCGAGATCCTGCCAAGCATAATTTAATGCACACGCATACCAGATTGTCACAATATATGTAGTAGAAATGCAAAGAAGAGAATGTAGGAAAATAGGATAAATAGCCATCGAATACCTTCTATCTTACCATCATTACAATGAAAGCTAACTTAGTTTTATGTTTTGCCATCTTATCTTCTCTTGGTTCCGCCTTTTGGAGAATGCCGGTTCAGGCTCCAATTGTCTACGGCCGTCTTGATTCGATCGTCAACCCGGGAGGAATTGGATCCCACAACCACATGATTGCAGGTGGTACTGGATTCAACGCTGGAGAAACCTACGAGGACACTCAAAACGCCAAGGACACTACTGCTGTTGTCACTGCTGACAAGTCCAACTACTGGGTTCCAACTTTGCATTTTTGGGATTCGTCCAAGGAAGAGGACCAATTCACCTCGGTCGAGCCAGTTGGAGGTCTCTTGGCATACTATTTGCAACGGTACAACTCTGATACCGACACCAAGTTGACTGCCTTCCCACCAGGATTCAGAATGCTTGCTGGTAGCCCAGTGCGTAGAAGTTTTGATGAGAACTCTCTTGCTGACAGAGCCATCAACTACGTGTGCTTGGGTCCAAACTACGAGTACAACGTTGCCAACTTCTCCTTCCCTGGTTTGACTTGTGACAATGGTTTCCGTCAACAAATGGTCTTCCCATCTTGTTGGGACGGTAAGAACCTTTACATCCCAGGAAATGGCCACATGGCTTACCCAGATGGTGTTGACAACGGTGTCTGTCCACCAACTCACCCAGTCAGAACAATGACATTGTTTTACGAAGTCACCTGGAATATCGCTGCCTTTAAGGACCAATGGGAAAGTGCCAGTGCTGCCAATGCTAAGTACGCTGCTGAACACAATGTCTCCTATCCAAACGGAATTGCTCACCCACTTGTCTGGTCTGTCGGTGACCCAACTGGTTACGGGTCTCACGGTGACTTCTTCAACGGATGGGATATCGAGATTCTCCAAGAGGCTATTGACACTTGTACCAACCAATCTGGTCAAATTGAGGACTGTCCTGTATTTGCCAACCACATGCAAGGATATGACGTTGCTGGTACTTTCACGATCCCAGACCCACTCAACGAGCCAAACTTCGGTACTTTCTCCTCTTTGCCAGGTAACAACCCAATCCAGTTCGGTCCAGCAGCGGCCACTATGGGACCAATTCCAACTGCTAGCTGGAATATTCCTCCAAAGGCTGCCCCAACTGGTGTCATTCCTTACAACGGTTCTGGTGCTTCTGATGCCAATGCTACCGATTCTACTACAACCTCTGGTTTCTCTGCTTCTTCATCTATCAACACTGCATCAACTATGATCACCGCTTCCGCCTCAACCGACTCTGCCGCTTCCGCCTCAGGCAACAACAACACCATGATTTCTGGTGTTTCTGCCGTTACCAAAAACGTCAACGGCTCTGCTCCAATTGATTCCGCTTCTTCTTGGGCCGCTTCGTCTTCTTGGGCTACTACCTCATCTTGGGGAGATGCTTCTACTTCAACCCTTGCTAGCAACGCTGGCTTTACTTCTTCTAGCGCACTTTACACTTGCAACTGTCCATGTGCTTGCAACTAGACAGTAATTTTGAAATTATGTCTTAGTTTATAAATATACCTATAATTCAATTCTATGGATTTATATTACTAGTAGAACTGTATATGTATTGTAGATACCTAAGTGATAGATAACTGGATGTATGCATACAATGTGGATAATGAGGAAAATGTATAAAAGTAAAATGAGTTGGATTAAGATTATTCATTTGTCTAATAAATTAGACACTATTGTATTAGCAAAAGTAAAGATATTTATCGAGGTTGTGAACTGCCTTTGAAAATAACCCATAAGAACAACCACTCTATATTCTGTATACGCATTGCGCATCTAGATTTTGTCCTCAGAGACGCCTCATCAAGAATCAACCACAAAGCGTAATAGATGATACAGAATCTGCCGGACTCTTATAATAGCCAGACAATAGTGATCACACTGAAATACCAGAAAGTATATGCCCTGAAGAAGCCATCCAGAAAACGGTCACCGAAGAATGGCAACGGATCATTGATTCCAAGGCTATCTGCTTCTTGTCCCACTACATGATGTTACGATAAGGCGAAATTCAAAGGAATACTGAAAAATCAAATCTACTACCTTCAGAAGCCCTAGCTGGACCCAAATAAACACTATGTAAGTTCAACCAACTACTCAGCAAACAAGGCCTAATAACATATAAAACTAGGTGCTTATTGTCGTAGTTTAGATTACCGTCTTAGTCAGACATAGTATTAGAAAGAACTTTATACTACTTAATTATTATTTTTTGTTCCTTTAGGATCTAGATAACCGGATTGGGCTCTGCTAGATGTAAATTCTAGCTGAATTGTTCCGGAAAATTGTGTTCTCTCTATAAAGAAGACGACCTCCTTATATAGACGTTTGAACCTCCTCCGAGCAATTCTGACTCTTATATTCAGACAATATGGGAGTTAAAAACTGATAGAATTCTACTCATTAGTGCAGTACTAGTAGATTCCTTCTCTCTACAGCACATTAGGAGAGCTACCGTGCTAGTCCCTCAACAGTTCAGAAAAAAGTTCTTTGCTCTTCCTATTCTCCTTACACCACACTTGCACAAATACTAGCTGTGTGTTTTTATCTCTGCTACATAGTTTTCTTCCGACAACTACCTCGCGGCGCCGTCCTTAGTAGTAGACAATGAAGTATCAACCTCCATAGTATAGATATTGCCTTAATTAATAATTATTATTTTGTTTCAAGTAACTGAATGTAGAAAAATCATGATCGACATGCAGATTATTATGAGAGGAGACTAGAGGCTGAGCTGCAAAGCTAAGCCCATTCGGGTATAGTATAAATAGAAAGCATATTAGCTAGGGAAGAGAATAAGTGCCGAGTTATCGACTGTAGCAATATATGTAGACCATAATAGTTTGAACACGCAAGTTTCAATACTTTTTCAGGCGTGAAGCTGGTTTCATTAGTAGAGTTCAGTATCAGAACACAAGTGAGTTGCAGTAAATTTGGGAGTCCTTTTTGAGACGTTTTTGTTCTATTAAAAAGTCCGCTGTCGTATAAAGTGTTTTTGTTATGGCATCAGAAATTCCGATGATTGGAATCTGCAGAGAGGTCACTTTTAGTATATCTTGAATTATAGAGTGTTGTGGAATTATTAGTCTTGCTACTCAACCAATTTGTGCTGATTTCAATAGGCTGGTGCGGATTGGGTTTTGCAAGGACCCTTTAATGACCCATCGCATTGCCTTATTTATTGTCAATGATTTGAACAGAGTCTGAGGTGAAGGTGTGGAGGTTGACATTTGAATTTCAAATGCCAGTTTAAAGATTAAGTTGAATGACATAATTTAAATAAATATTTATCCAAAGCTATACCTATACTACTGTCCTTGGAGTGTTTATGGAACATTGATGGTGTACAGTATCCGCATCTAGTACATAAAATGTTATTTTTGGTGTTGAATGCGGTCTTGTTTGATGTGATACAAAGATTTGACCTATGTGTAATTGACAGGCCTTGTTTCATGCTCATTTGGGTTTGAGTCAGATTTTCAAAAGGAGTAGTTAAGCCTTTTCAATGCTTATTAAGATAGGATTCTTGCGTCATTTCTCACAATAGATATGGAGAATAATCTCCTTGGAGTCAATGTGTTATGTTATTCTTCAGTAATTTTGTCTGGCTTCTTTGGAGGCACGCCATTTCTAGGGAAGCAGAGTGACCATTATTATCAGGTTATCACATTAGTTGTATTGGACCCCTATGGTTTTTTAGCTCGTTGACTGGCTTTGATTAAGATATCGTTAAAGGACCGTTGGTTATGTATACTAGTGCCAGGGGCTTTGAACGTCTCTCTGATGACGGGATATGCAGTGTGTTGGTCATTTTGAAGTCTCCCTTCGATTGGAGTATTGATAATATGTTGAATAGGATTCTTGAGATGCACATTAATGTTCAATTTGGCATATTTGTCAATAGCTATATTTTTAAGGATGTACTGGAGAGATGGAGATCCAGTTTCAAAGCCGAAGACTCCGAAGTGTGGTAATCTAGCATTTCTCTCAATGGCGTCCATATCTTACTATTGTAGATATTCTGATTCTTGTTACT
This sequence comes from Saccharomycopsis phalli, assembly GCA_020342235.1. Lineage (NCBI taxonomy): Eukaryota > Fungi > Ascomycota > Saccharomycetes > Ascoideales > Saccharomycopsidaceae > Saccharomycopsis > Saccharomycopsis phalli. The sequence continues at coordinate 1,561,635 of CP073216.1, forward strand.
ATTCTAGCTATTTTCTGTCCTAATTATATTCTTCTCTGAGATGCATTCAGTTATCCTTAGCTTCAGATGTCTGTACTGGTGATCTCTTTAATGTATGTGATCGCTGTCGATCTCCTCAATTAATGAGATCCCCAACAGGACGATCTCCTTAATCTTTTAGATCTTCAACACGATGGTGCTTGATATTAATATGCCTAGTGCCAGGTACATGGTAGTCTTCTAAAATACTTGGATCTTTGTCGTATTATTCGTATCAAGTATAGAGTGTAGATCTCTATGCCTTACAATATCATTGGGGAATATACATGTTTTGAGTGAAGTAAATGAAGTACGCCCCTTTGCTCCATGGGTGATTCGACTGAGAGTCCAGATGAGTTGCATGGCTCTCTTTGGTTAGATCATCATGCCGTTGATGTCCTTGTGATTTGAGTCGGGGAGTTTGTCCTTGACTCGAAGTTTTGTTCTCCAATTGATTATTTCTGGTAGAGTCCCCATTTGCTTCATTTGATGCGAAAGATCGTGTCGTCCACGTTATTGAAAGCACCTTCAATTCCTACCAATGCAGCACCTATGTGGAGGTATTTTGAAGGTAAGGTGCGGATATCTTGCGTAATCATCAGTGATTCTTTTTCATTTTGTTCATTTTCGTACCGGCAGACCTCCACCAGAGTCATGATTTCATAAGTTGAACAATAATCTGTTTGGCTGCCAAACTGTTCATCGGGTAGTTGATTGATACTGCTAGGCGTTTGGTTATAATTGACTCGTAAATCTTCTTTGTGATATCTAGTAAGCTGATTGGAGGTATGCCTTTGCATCGATATATGGCATTCAGGGCTTGGGAATCGCTACTATGATGCCTTCTTTCCACTGATCTGGAAGATGTCTAAGCAAAGACGTGCGTTGAAACCATTTAGTTTGCGAATGTGGTTCCCTTGTATAGTTGGCCAATCTGTCCCACTGGTATTTGATTTGGCTGTGGGACTTTCAGTATTTTTGAGTAGCTGGAGAAGGAATATGAACACACACAGCCATTGCCAACTTTAGACAGTAGAAGAGACAATAAAATGCATGAATTTGTGATGTTATATTAGTATAGCTTAATAAATATCAACTAATGCTTCAGATGCTATCCTAAGCCATTGCCAATTAACGGTGCATTGGTCCCTTTGAACAGCTTGACTTCATGTGGGTTGGAATGATCTCGGAGCAATTGCTTCATATCTCTTGAACTGTAATCGTCATGCATATAGGTGACTCCTGGGTCTGGGTGAGTTGAAATGAAATAAGCAATAAGACCTGATACTTGCGGAGCGGCATATGAGGTACCCCTGATTTGAACATTATCAAAGACAAGTTTGTCAGCTATGGCAAAAAAATCGACGCACTGTCCCCAGTTTGAAAATTCGGACTCAACATTATTATAATCACATGACCCAACGACAATGGCGCGTTTTGAACTAGCCAATGGAATTCTGCAGGCATCTTCATTTGCATTACCCGAAGCAATTACCACATGAACGCTTGGATTTCGGCGAAGTAACTTATCTAAATCATCCAGGATCATGTGTGGTGTATCAAATGGACGATCATTGTAGCCAATACTGACATTGATAACAATGCCTTTGGGATGTGAATTTCGACGATTTGCGTGATAGTCATTGATTGCAAATATAATTCCATCAATAACATCGTCTATGATACTTCCCTTTTTAAATCTTGCAGGGATGAAAAATACTTGGGCATTTGGTGCCACACCTATATCTTTTCCAGCAGCAAGAAGAGCGCCATTCATACCATGATAAGAATTATCTGGAGGTGCGCGATATTTATCCTTTTGATCCATATAAAGGAGCTCGGGTTGATGGATAAAATAATCTTTGTAACTAAGCAATGATACCAGAGGAGCAGAGTCGACGATGTAGAGTGCCACACCTTCACCAGCCTGTGACTGATACTTATAGTAGTATGGACCAGTGGCAGGTAGAAATTCGGCGGAACTTGAGATGCGGGCCAAATACTCTGGTGATTTTTGTGTGATGATATTTGCGAAGGTTAGATGGAGGAAATGACAGAAGAGTATTGTCAGGAGCATAAGGAACAAAAGAGTTAATGTAGGAATATGAAAGGTTAAGGTTGGTTATGAAAGGTTAAGGTGGGGATACGAAAGGTTAAGTAGGTTATTGGAACATTATCGTTGGAAGGAAGCCGTGCGTAATTCTGGAGCGTCTAAAAGATGGACTAAAAATTGAACGAATCAAGGACGAATCAAAAAGAAAGATTATTATGAGAAGAAAAATAAGATATAATTATTTGAAATCCATAAAATTAGGAAATTTTTAATAGGGGGAGGTATGGTTGATAGAATGAAGGAACTAAACAATAGATTGTAGGATAACGAGTATTGATTGGAACGGCATAAAGTAGATGAGAGGAGAATAAGTGACGACTGAGATATGGAAGAATTTAGTCGGAGAAAAAAAAAGAATAAAAAAAAGAATAAAAAAAAGAATAAAAAAAAGAACAAAAAAATAAATAAAAAAAAAAGAATAAAAAAGAGTGAGTTATTGAGGAGAGAAGTTATTAAGTATTGAGGGAATGTAAGGATACAATGGGACGCCGACGCAAATAAATGATAGAGAAGGAAACAACAGGGAATAGTATGATTGAGTATAGGTGAAAATGAGTGCATGAGAGGGAGGTGTTCGTAAAAATAGTTGAAACGTTTTAGATATGCATTAGATTGCTTATGCATTAGATGCCTTGAACATGGAAAATAATTTGTGGTAATTGTCGTACTACTTGTTGAAGTTTATATTTGCCAGGGAGGTTGGACTTGATAACCTGTATTAGTTATATAAACTTTTTTAATAGTTGTTTTGTTCCTTTGGGATTGAATAACCATATGGGTGTGATCACTTAAAGTATAATTGTCTAAAATAATATAGCGGAGTCCGACCTTATGGGAAGTCGGGCACTTAATGGAATATTGTCAAACATTCTCTTAAGTTGTACTCAGATAATGTCTGCACCACTATTGGCCAGGTATGTCTAGTGTCTACATAGCTAGTCTGAGTTATGCTAAACCACGACGATAATATCCACAGCTTCCTTCCCTAACTCTAAGATAATTCCAACATAGTCTGTATCCTTTAGGTTTTTGATGTACCTTATCTGGTATTCATAAGCAGCAAGATTGCAAGTTTCCTCGGGGTTGCACTAAGATGCAGCCTCATGCACACACGACAATATTGTAATCCTCATTGTGGGCTGGTGTAGCTTGAGTCACCGTGAGAAACCAACTGAGCTTGACCATAGAGTGTTGCTTGATGTGGAGTACTTCTTTTTGATATGGAGTCTTGACTTTAAAGTGGACCTATTGGAGACAATCTCATGAGATCAAAGTGGGTCTGCTTCTTCTTGCTGTGTCTTGCCTTGTGCTTGCTGAGTCTGTAGATCACTCTTCGGATGCAATAGCATTATTCTGATACGAATTTCGTTGTCGCTTCATCAGGAAAGAATAATCGAGCCGAGTAGTAATAGTCAGCGTCTGGAGGAATGATAGACCAGTCCGGAAGGTTCACTGGTTGGATGAGTGGTCTTAGCGCTTAGCACAAGACTTATCCTTCCCATTGTTTGTGTTTGAAAACTCTAGTGATTTATTGTGCTAATCTGTCTGGTGGGTAGCTTACTGAAACGTTTTAGATGAATGGTAAGACCCAAGACTTAATGTTAATGGGTGCTGGTGATCTAAGGGCTTCTTGAAGTTTGAATTTGTTTTCATCGGAGAATGGTTCATTAAGATGTATTTCAATGTGATAGACCGGGATTAGTGTAATTATTGGAATTTTTCTATCAGCCTGAGCGACGATATTCTTGGATTTGGTGTAAAATTGGTCGCCTTTCGCGGAATCCCACACTTCACTATGAGGGATAACATAATAGGCCAGTCTGCCTGCGGATTCTATGTCTATGCCATTTGGTTTTGGCGCGCGAGTTTTAATCCGGGTGTTGAAGATCTCAGAGATTAAGGAGATCACCGGTACAGACATCTAAAGTTAAGGATAATTGAATGCATCTCAGAGAAGAATATGAATAGGACAGAATATAGCTAAAACAGTAACAAAATTTAGAATATTTACAATAGGAGACATGAAAGCCATTGAGAGAAATGCTAGATTGCGACACCGGGCGGTGGTTCGGCTGCTTTGGTGAGGTGTATTGAAGCTTTAAAAAGGCGCCGCCTGTTTGGAAATACCAAATAATATCCATTTGCCCAGCTTCGCGGTTGGAGGAGGGTCATTGTGTCAATTTGGACAAGGGCAGCGATGTCTCCGATTGCAGTGATGAGTATTCTCAAGACTTCATTAGGGTCTTGAGCCCCGGCATCAATTGAATATTTTGAATTTCCTGTTTGGGAGGAGTGGGCGGCTTCATAATGTTGGATAAGACTTTGATCGACGTTTTGTCGGTTCCTAGTTTGTAACGGTGGCGAGTTTTCGCGTCATGGAGTGGAATACATACTTGTTTCGTCTTGTGGCCGGTCGGTTTTGTCCTCCTCAGTGAGGTCGTAGGTATTTGGTGCTTGGCGGTTGAGCTGTGTTGATTGTGCCCTGGTGATGTTTAAATCAATTTCAGTCTGGTTAATGGATTCTCCTTGAGAAACCATTTGGCTTGCTGTTGTTTGGATCCCTATGGGTCACCCGGAGGTTCGTACTAATTCTGTTTTTCACCAAATTAGGAAAAACTCGTTTTTCCACGGTATGGTTTAAAAGATATGTAACTGGACTAGATAACACAGGAAGCAAAAATGTCGATATCCCAGTGGGTTCAGGCCAGTGTACTATTCAGCTTGATTTTAAGACTGGCACTAGGACTACCCATGCCCACATTCACCCCGGTTATTTACATCAAAAGTGGTACCCCAACACCACAGATCCTACTCAACTCATTGGTAGTAATGAAACCCGTGAGATAGTTCATGAACACATCGAGCCAAAACCTGGTCGGTTTAAGTTTATTCCAAACTTTATAGATCGTTGGAATACCAAGAGTAACAATTCCTAAATGTACTCTTCACCTGGATATGTTAAAGCCAGTCACCCCATATACCCCTGTTAAATATCTGAGAGTTAAGGAAGTCATACATACAGACATCCGGAGATAAGGTGATCACTGGTACAAACATCTGAAGATAAGGATAATTGAATACATCTCAGAGAAGAATATAAATAGGACAGAAAATAGCTAGAATAGCAACAAGAATTAGAATATCTGCAATAGTAAGATATGGAAGCCATTGAGTAGAACGCTAGATGACGACAACCCAGATATTAGAACGTATGAAGCGGTCGCTCAAATACTTGAAAAACGACTCGAAGAGGATCGACCACCGATACAGGAACTACAACGATCCTGCATCCAGATGCTCAAGGAAATGGCCTCTGAACGGGTAACCAAATAATTTCAAGAATTGGTCACATCTCATAGTGATTCACTTCCAAACAACTACAGTTACGCACGCAAAATCAGCGCCATACCGCTCAAAATGCACCAAGAAATGACCAAGCTTTCCCTCACAGAGGGGCTCACAGCCTCAAAGGCAATCCTCCGTTCAATATCTAGATTAGTTCAGTGGAACATGTTGAATATCTAAGACTAAGGAGATTGTCAGTACCAATGATCTCCCTTATGTACAAGATCTCTTGCGGTCTGCTTAAATCATGAAATATTTGACAGACAATATTCTTCCTCCGAGATATTCAACAGACAATCTCTTTATTCTGAGACATCCAATCTCCTTGTTGAAGAATACTACTTTAGGATAAGGCTTGACTAAAACACTATTGGAGTTACTATTCTAGGATAAGATTCAACCGACAAATGAGACAGGTATCCGGAATAGGAACAAACGGATAAACAGAATGTTGAGTATAAATAATATAGGATATGAATAGGTAGAACAACAAGAATTGACTTATTTACACTAAGTAAATATGGAAACCGTACAGAGAGAAGCTGGATTATAACACTCCTTAGTCCTGGATATTCAACAAAGATGAATCATCTATAACAGTAGATATGAAAGCTGTCGTAATCTGGAGTTTCTCTCAATGACTTCCATATCTTACTGTTGTAGATATTCTTATTCTTGTTACTATTCTAACTATTTCCTGTCCTATTTATAATCTCTTCTGAGATGCCTTCAGTCACCTTTAACTTATGAGATCCTTATCAAAATAACCTTCTAAGGTTGTAAGATCATGTTAAGATGACCTCCTTCAACAAAAGCCACAGGGAAAATGCTAGATTACGACATAATTGTCGTAATCTAGCAGATCCTTATGGCATCCATATCTACTGTTATAGATAATTCATCTTTTTGTTACTATTCTAGCTATTTTCTGTCCTATTTATATTATTCTCTAAGATGCATTCAGTTATCCTTAACTTCAGATGTCTGTACCGGTGATCTCCTTAATGTATGACCCCACTGTCCATCGCATTAATTTATGAGATCCCCAATAGGACGATCTCCTTAGTCTCTCAGATCTTCAACATCTTCAACAAATTAGCAAACGTAGTTCGCTGTGTTAATATCATTTCTAATTAATGTGGCTTTGGTACCTTTAGTCAGAGTAATGGGACGGTCCTTAGAAAAATTAAAGAGCACTTTTTTCATCGTTTCTGAATCCCAATCACCATTCCCATATGTGCTTTGGGAGTGTGGATTAATTGAAATAAAGTAAGCAATGAGCCCTGATACTTGTGGAGCAGCATATGAGGTACCTGAGAATGAAGATTCTTTAATTGAAATGCCCTCACCCGTGGCAAAGAAATCGACACATTGTCCCCAGTTCGAAAAGCTGGACTCGGCACCATTGAAATTGGAAGATCCAACAATTATTGCTTTTTTTGAACTGGTAAATGGAAGTTTACAGGCATCTTCATTTCTATTACCTGACGAAATCACGACATGAACTTTTGGATTATTGGTAAGAACCTTATCTAAATATTGCAGAGCTATATGAGGAGGATCTGATATAGGATCAATATCGCCGATACTCAAGTTGATAACAATACCTTTGGGGTGAGACTGTCGACGGTTTTCGTTATAATCCTTAATTGCATAATCAACACCCTTTAATGCCTCACGCGCTGTGAAGGGTCCATTAAATTTGATAGGGACGATGAATACTTGCGATTTTGGTGCGACACCTGTATATTTTCCAGAAGCAATGAGGGCAACATTAATAGCATGATGAGAATTATCCATCACGGGACGGGAGCGATCATTTTCGTCTTTATAAATAATTTGGGGCGGATTGTTGAATAGCTTGTTGTATTTGGATATATCTACCAGGGGTGCAGTGTCAATAACGTAGATAGCTACGCCTTCACCTGCTTGAGACTGATATTTATAGCACCAAGGGCCTTTCTCCGATAGTAGTTCAGGAGGGGTTGAGATGCGAGCCAAATATCTTGGGGCATTTTGTGTGACAATCACAGCAAGAGTTAAATGGAAAAGATAAAAGAAAATTGAGAGGAGCATGATGAGAAGGCAGGAAAATATGTGATTGGGTAGTTGATATATAATAATTGAATATGGCCGTGTATAAATGTGAAACGGCAAAGAGAAGGAATAAAAAAAAATGTAGGGCGAATGATTTATGGTACGGAGTAATGAATTTTAGGTCGAACGGCACCAGGGTATTGGAGGTAGGCGAGAGCCATATGATATGGGGAAGTGTTGTAATCTAGCGTTTCTCTCAATGGCTTCCATATCTTATTATTGTAAGTATGATAATTTATGTTGCTATTCTAGCTATTTCCTGTCCTATTTATATTCTTCTCTGAGATGCCTTCAGTTATCCTTAAATTCAGATACCTTTACCGGTGATCTCCTTAATGTATGATATCGCTGTCGATCTCTTTAATTTATGAGATCCCCGTTAGGACGATCTCCTTAATCTCTCAGATCCTCAAGACGATCTTCAACATAAAGGGCGATAGGATTATGTTAGACAAATGAAGGGACAGATGTGGGACAGAAGAGAAGGGATTAGTGGCTTAGAGGATGCATCAGGAGGCATGAAATGGCATGGTACGGGTTATGTGATATGTATAAATCATGTGATTGAATTGGCATGTGACGCGTTGATATCACGTGATATATCAAGGTCATGTGAGAAAGCTGTTATGTGATGAGGTGAAAATAGGTAACATGAGATGGCGTGGGAGAGCATGAGATGGCATGATGCAATGTGCGGATGTGCGGATGTGCGGATGTGCGGATGTGCGGATGTGCGGATGTGCGGATGTGCGGATGTGCGGATGTGCGGATGTGCGGATGTGCGGATGTGCGGATGTGCGGATGTGCGGATGTGCGGATGTGCGGATGTGCGGATGTGCGGATGTGTGATGTGCGGATGTGCGGATGTGCGGATGCGGATGTGCGGATGTGCGGATGTGCGGATGTGCGGATGTGCGATGTGCGGATGTGCGGATGTGCGGATTGCGGATGTGCGGATGTGC